>JADKLZ010081101.1:12315062-12351667 GCA_021533235.1 Biomphalaria straminea
AACGTCACAACCTGTGTGTAGTTTAGACCGACAGCTGGACTGACCTGTCTGTCACGCCGTACAGACCGTATTCAGGCCTTCTATTGACAAAACGCAATAGGCACCAGTGGGTTAATTAAAGTTTCGTCAATCCTACAATGCACTGAATATGTTAACCCTTTTAATCCTACATCTTTAAATGTCTGTGACAAACATTTTACAAACATTTATAGAAAGTGATATGCTTAATGTAAATTGCGGGGCTCAATTTGGAGCAATCGGTCTAAGTCCGGAACTGGTTATCACTCATCAGTAGTACATGTTATTCTAATTGATATCCCTCCCCACCACTACTATATTTTTCAAACATATATTAACTCTTTCTCTCCGTAATTATGTTTCCACGTTTCGAAGTAATTCTTCATTTCGCTTATTACTATTTCACTACCCTGTTATAATTGGGCTTCAATAGATTTATGTTTTGTTGTTAGAAAATGTTGTATTTGGTGTATAGAATTAAAAGAAACATTTTATAATTTATTTATAATTTTATTTATAAAGCGCTGTTAACAAACAAAAAATGTAGGCTCAAGGCGCTGTAAAAACATTACAAACACAAACATACGACATGACAAACTAATCTAAAAAAGTTCTAAACAAATATGTCTTAATGTTCTTCTTAAAAGTGGTGAAGCATGTTGTCTGTCTCAGATCGATTGGGAGTGAGTTCCAAACCTTTGGTGCGTGAACTGAAAAAGCCCGCAAACCGTAGCTTTTTAGGGAGAAACGTGGCACCACTAAAAGCGTTGAGTCCATTGAGCGTAGGGCTGTCTGTGGAACATATGGAGTAATCAGTTCGCTAAGGTACAAGGGCATCTCATTGTTATATATACACTGATGACAAAGTGTGGCGACCTTGTACTCGATTCTTGCTTTCACGGGAAACCAATGGAGCGCGCGCAAGAGAGTAGTAGCAGAATCTCGTCTTGTCTTTTTAAGAACTATTCGTGCGGCGTTGTTCTGAATACGTTGCAGCTTGGCTATTTTGTCATCGGGTATACCTGCTAGTACGGCGTTGCAATAGTCAAGGCGGGAGAGTATGAATGCCACAGCTAGCGTTTTTGTTGATTCCGTTGTTAGATATGGTTGGATCTGGCCTAATCTGCGCAGCTGCAGATAAAGACCCATGCAGAGGGTGTGGGTCGAAAGATAGTGTTGAGTCAAAGAAAACTCCAAGATTCCGCACTACATGGACATAAGAAACCTGGCAGTTCGTGATAAAAAGAGAATCTGTGCTCTCGACTTTAGAGACGTTGTTCCGAGTGCCAATCTTAATTATTTCTGTCTTGTCTTCATTCATCTTCAGCTTATTCTCAACCATCCAATCGCTCACCCTTGCAACGGTGCCACTGATTTTTTCTGCCAGATGCGACACCTCTGCATGCTCTTTTTATATAACACACAATCAATTTAAAACAATTAAAAAATTAATTTAGTTTATTGATGTCAAATCAACTATGGTATCGTCGATTAGGAGAGAAAGAGTTAAATCTATCTTAAAATGCCACGATCATGTCATCCCCATAAGTCCATTAGTTGTAAAAAAAAAAGCTGACAAATGGTGACAAATCGTCCAGTCTAGTGACAAGTTAACACCTAACTGTATAAGGTTATCCACTGTTTAGGGCTCATTTGTCAAAACACTAGAACAACACAGGTCGTATGCACACTGTATCCATGCAGGGAGAATGGGCCAGTACTGTACAGTAACTTAATAACTCTGGAGGTCAAAATGTGTCGATGATTTTTTTTATTTGATTTTCGCATTACGTATAGATAAAAAAAAAGTTATATAAAAGCTGGATTGTTTGATACATATATGTAATACAATAAATTTAAAACTAAGATCTCAGGAGGACACGACCAGCTACATCAGGTTTTGTAGTGAAGTGTAAAGAGTTCAGGGTCCAATAATGGTTTATTTTTTGGTCTCTCTCCCTTGTTGCTGTCGTTGTTTAAGGTGTGTTGTATACACTGCACCCAATGTTTAGCTCCAGTGTGCTGCAGGCGCTGCCTCCACGTGTAACACTGACAAAGTAACCTCTAATAGATTTTAAATAAGATCTGTATCTCTCGCTTGGGATGACAATATAAACTTCATGCTGCAGCGCTACGTCAAAGAGAATTGGAGCCACTTTTAGAGCGCCTATCCAGGGGAGAGAATTGTAAGAAATGTGAACTAATACACCTTTATAGACAGGATGAAGGAGTTCATGGATAGATCTATATTATTTAACTGATACTGGTTTGAAAGTTATGCACAACAATGGCGCAGCTAGGGTTGGTGGAAAAGGTTTTCCCTGGCCCCCACTTGAAGGGGGCCCCCAAATGAATGTCCTGATTTTTTTTTACATTAAATGTTAAATATTACGTCACTGTCATGTTATCATGCTGTTCATGTGGCGTATAAAAAATGCTTGACAGCATTGATCTAGAATTCTAGAGGATGTTATAATGCCTTTGTTGCGCAGAAAGCTCGACGTAAAAACTGAAATTTGTCACTTGTGCATCATCCCGCCAATAAACATCGGTATTATTCATTAAAAGAGTCTAAATTATTTTTTTTTTGTTAATTTGACTTATGTACTCATCATTGGCCTCCTTCAGTCGTAGAACGACTATGGTTCATCTCGCACACTTCCTCGTGTGGCTGTGGAGCCCTATTTTGGAGAGACACTCCCGTCGACAAATATCGCAGGTAAAAGCGGTCTTCGCTACAGTGGTAGAGGAGCTGGCCATTTTCGCACTGTCCGTTTTTCTTCCAGAGCTGAGACCCATGCTCTTTGGCTGTCCATGGCTTTTTTGGTCACTGTCTCTCTCCATCCGGTGCGGTCTAGAACTGTGTCATCCCAATGGTCAGTATTGATGTTCACTGATTTGTTAATTTGACTTATGTACTGTACCAATTGGAATTTAGACACATTGATTAAATACAATATTTCAAGTCATGATGTCGAATGTCAAAATGCAGGGACCCTGGAAAGGTCAAGCCATCCGGACTCCAAATTCCTAGCTACGCCCCTGGCACATACGGTACTTTGAAATTCCAGTCCTCACTTAGAGAGCGTAGCAGCAAAATGTAGCAGATGATCTCAATCTGTGTGAGACCTGATAAAGCAAGAGGATTAGACAGGATTTTCCCTATATTGTTCCAAATTTCATATAACTCATTATTTTGCCTTAAATCTTACATATTTTATTTGTGCAACCAGATTGTTTTGATTGGTTGGCATTCAATCTAAGACTCGATGCCAGTTTAGAACTTATCGAATGAAAACAGGTGAGCGTTATAACTCCGACAATTTCTATTAATAAATTCGATTGCAGCTTTTTAGATATATGTTATTGACGAATGTAATCTGTAAGGTGGCCGAGGGTTTATCTAAACACGATGTAACGAACTGACATGCCATAGATGGATTATTTCCCCTTAAATTATGTCCTTAGACACAGAGTTGCCTACAAGTACGAATCTTGCGTATTTTGTACGCAATGGGACTCGAAAATAAGCAAGTACGATTTATTATCTGATAATACGAAGAAAAAAAATAATTTAAAAAACAACAACAACAAAAAAAAAACAAACAAGTAGTTGTTGCCAATAATATATATAGATCAGTGCGTCTATGCCTGGAAATAGACTATTCCTATTAGATACACCACGAGATAGATCTAGTATCGCTTTCTTTTTTTTTTTTTTTCGTTCTTTCGCTCGCGCTGACGCGCGAAGATTTAAATATTTATATTTTACATTTAAATTTAGATACCACTCTAGTAGAAGAGGTACCTAAAAAACCCAAGGCTCTAGATATATGTAACGAGATCTAAAATTGAATCTACTCAAAAGAAGCAATTTCGTTTCAGTTATGGAGTCTAAAATATGCACATTAAAAACAATCAACTGTTAATGAAGCTGCTTACAGACCTAGATCTATTCTTGATTTGTATTTGATTTTTTTTAGATGAAAGTGAGAAGGGCAGAGGTTTTCATAGAAGAATGTGAAGTACACAAGATCATTGCCAAGTGACAAGAACGTTATCATTCTAACAAATTCTAGAATTGTCTAAGACAAAGACTAGAAGTGTAAATATTTTGACAAATGTACAAAATGTAAACTTTATGCTGTGTTAACTTTAGGATAGCTGCCTTTCATGTATGTTGTGTGCTTAATGATTTAATTTTAGCCCTTCCTGAGTATATTTCTTGACATTTAGGAAAATACGCATTTGCCCCTCAAAAAACGTATTTCCAGGTCTGGGAATACGCATTTTCATTTTGGCATGTAGGCATCTTTGCCTTAGTTCTAAAAAAGATTCAATTAGGTTAGCGTTAGCTGTGGAACTGGTTACGATTTCCCGCATGTATGAAAATCTTCTATCAGGGCCGGCCTTAGATAATTGTAGGCCCTCGGCTAAGTGTACTTGGTGGCCCCCAAATGAACTAAAAAAATTAAAAATAATCAAGAAAAAAAAACTTTTTGAGAAGCTAGTGTACTCCAACACATGTTTCGCTGTTTTGTCTCTAAAAAAATATTTTTAAAGTCTTCTGCAAGGCCCCCACACAGAGTCGTAGTCAAGGGTCAAGGGAGCCAAGATTTCCCTGGCGCCACCCGCAGCCTATATTACTCAGTGATATTCATGGAAAATGAGGAAGGGGCGCCAAGTCCCTGGCCCCGGGTCACGTTCTGCTTACTACGCCTCTGATCCCACCAATCGGATGTCCTAAGCGGCTTCATACTTTGACTTTGCCTAATGCCTAATGCCGGCCCTGCCCCGATGAAGATTTACTGTTTTGGTATTACTTATAAATCCAGTTCTTGTTCGAGTCTCAGTTCAAGCTTGCGTTTAAAAAAAAAATTTAACGACCTTCACCCTTAAAAAGATACGAGAATCTCCAGCTTTCACCTTTCCTCAATCATTTGATGCAGAGCAAAAGTAAAAAAAAAAAAAGCCAACAACTTGCGTCTCAGAAAGTCAGCCAAAAAAAAAAACCCAAAGAAAGTGCTTACGAGACTGGAATCTCACGTCAGCCAAGATATTTTGACGTCATCACACTTGTATACTTTTTGGCTCTTCCAACACTGATACAGTCTTGTCATTATTCGACTTTTTAATGGACCGTTTCCAAGTTATTCTGAACGAGGGGAAAGTGATTCCGTTTAGGTTGTGGAGAATTCCGTTGACAATGTATCCCTTGATCTACGTAAGTCGCCAACGTCGCATTAATGAGCAAGCATCTTTTACATTCCAAAAGAGAGCCTAAACCATACCGCTTAAAAACATCCGCAATTTGGCCTCCACTGCAAGATACTATTGATGTCAGTACTTCTTAAAATGAATTCTGGCGTTCTCTATTGGGAAAAAAAAGGGGGGGGGAGTAGGGGGTGGTCATGGATGAATTTAGCACCGCCAATACATTGATTTGTTGTTTTGTTGTTGTTAACCTCCTGATCCTCATTAGATATCACGTACATGCTGTTGACATTGCACCGGTGAAAGTAACAACAAAGACATAAATAAAGCCACCTCAGCATTCACCTCATCACACACCTACACCACACACACACACACATCAGCGACACATTGACACACATCGGCCAACAGCTCTCCCACATATTCATCCAACTGATCAATCTCATCCTAGTTTATATTACCCGTCTCTGAACGTTTTTCTCTTTTGTTATCTCTCCTTGTATTCTCAGACACTTCCAGTGATCCTCAATGACGTGGGTTCTATTTTGAGACCTTATCTACTCCCTTTTTATTTCCCTTGTTTTGGCTGTCTGGAAAGAAGATTGTGGATGGGATTGTGGGTAGAAGAAGGACTTGGCAACAGGAGAGAGAGAGAGAGAGACAGGAAAATTCCAGAAATATTTCTTTCAAATCTGTTGATAGTCTGTCCTTACCCCCCCCCCCCGAGCGACACATTTATCATGAGGCATCGTCATAGACGCATATTGTTACGTATCTTGACACATATTGTTCTATAATACACACGTACATATTATGTTTTACATGTTTTAGATGTTTCTTCAGATTGGCACATATTGTTCTATAATACACACGTACATATTATGTTTTACATGTTTTAGATGTTTCTTCAGATTGACACATATTGTTCTATAATACACACTTACGTACATATTATGTTTTACATGTTTTAGATGCTCCTTCAGATTGGAAGAAAATGACATCCTAGTCCAAAACCTCTCTCAACGGCGGGAGGGGTTGTGGAGGGAGTGACGTCGGTTAGGTTTGAGCCCCGGACCATCGAAAGACAGTGAAAATCAGCGGCCACCCTATAAATGATAGATAAAAACATACAAGTACATGTGTACTTACATTTTTAAATAAAATCAGTCTAAAGATTGTAAAAAAAAAAAGTAAAGTTTCCCTTGCAGAACTTGCGATTTATCGGGCAGATGATATAAAGGTCATCTGTTTCTAAGACCCACTGTTAACGAGAGTGCTATGTGACCAGCACAACCGCTTTTACTTTTCCCCAATTATTGACAGGTACCCACCCATTAGAGCTGGGTTGACTCAGAGGCGTCCAAAGATCCCAAAATGAAAAATCCCAGGATTCGAACCCTGAAAATTGTAGTACAGTAGAAATGTTTTGGTGTTAAATTAGTTCTTAAGTAAAAAGGAATGACCTGAATCGAATGTGATGAGCAGTGGCTGAGTGGTAAAGTGCATGGATTCCGAACTGAAGAGTTTCGAGTTCAAATCCCGGTGAAGACTGGTATTTGAAAGTTAGAGATTGTTAGAACACCCCCGATTTTACCCAATTCTAAAGGGAATCAGACACAAGTTTGTGAAGTAAAGGCGGTTGGTCGTTGTGATGGCCACATGACACGCTCGATAACAGTGGGTCTTAGAAACAGACGAGCTTTTCATCATCTGCCCTTGTAGTTCCAAGTGTCAATGGTGATCAGAATAATTTGAAGAGATGTTCCAGTGCGCTCCAGTAGGATGGTTCAGTGACATGTGACCCTTCTGACTTTTTTTTTCCGGTTCTGTTTTCGGCAATAATTAATATACTTTGAATATGTTCTGTCTTATGTTTTCATTCGTTCTCCCTATTACACTCCTCCCTATTATATCTACAGTTTGTCATATTTTCTTCAAAAGAATAAACATGTGAATCTAAGTGCTGAAACATTGAATGATGCATAGATATTACACATAGTAAAGTTGAACTTGGCTTAGCTTGGCTATCTATGAAGGGGGCTCGAGGTTCGACAACCGACTCGAACAGAGATGTATTTACTGAGCGCCTAAAGGCAGCACGGAAAACCTTCTCCCAGATACCCTTCCTCCCATTCATAAATAAGATTGGACCATAGCGCTCTTTGCTAGAGCATGCTATAAGCATGAAAGTACCGCTATACAAAAGCTATGATGTATTTGTATATATAAATACAACATTAGGAACCCAATTTTTAATGAGAGAAGATTGTGAATTAAATATAACAAAAACAAAAAAAGGGACTGCCTCGATAAGGGCACGAACTTATGCGGAACCAATCGTTATAGAAGGCATTAACACTGACAAGCAACGTCACAACCGTGTCATAGTCTAAGAGCTGAGCCGCAGGCTCTTCGAGCTCTAAGTCTGAAAAAAACCTGTCTGAATCCGTCCGAGAACAAATATCAAACAGTAAAAAAAAAGAACAAGGTTACAAAGACAGTTTGTGTGGAAACACAAACTTAAAATCGGCCCCCGAAGTGGTCCACCCAAGCAGGTTTCAATATTTTCAGAAAGAACATCCGAATGAAATTATATCAAAGATAAATGACAGATCTTATGAAGTAGGCCAGCGGTCAAGATATGCACCTTCCATGCTTTGATCTCTCAATGTTTGCCTTGAAAAGCCGATGTTCTACGCAACTGCATCTTCTCTTTTATGAGTTAGTAACTTAGGTAGTAAATAGCCTACTCATATGTTCGAACAAAATGAAACGTGAAAGACATTGCAATTTATAACATTATTAATTGTCTTAAATTAGGTCTTATTTATATTGCATAATAATTAGATTTTTTTCTCTTTAAATACTGCTTGCATAAAATATTTTTAAAAATTAGATTTTGATCTTTTAGAAAAGAAAAAAGTAGTCGTTGCATCAGAACTTTGAATGATCTAAAATATTGTGATGTCCGATTTTCATTTTCTCTTCTACTTTCTGATATCTAAACGGGACGGACGGACAGACAGACAGACGGACAGCCAGGCCACACAAAACTAATAGCGTCTTTTCCCCTTTCAATGGGCCGCTAAAAAAACCCTGTCTGACCACAGGTCTGTCTGGAAGAGACCCGAGTCAATGCCTATAGGACATTGCTGTTTCCAATACCACTGGCACTCCTGACGCATGGACTAGAAATCATCGCCGAAGGCCAAGTAATACAGGGGGCCGCCGCCATTTTCTGTGTTGTACCACACTAACCGTGTAAGATTCGCCATTAATGAGACGGTCCATGGATTCGTGACAGGGTTGTGGTAGCTTTCTTTCAACCCCGTGCCGTGAAGGGGTAGACTCTTGTCCACCCGAGGGCACCCCCACGGGAGTTGTGTTTGCTACTTTTTAGCCTAGCCACTTTCTCTGGTAGACGTTTCCACGCGGGCGCCACGTTGAGGCAACTCGCACCTGAGGGCAGTTTAGACCAATAGCTCGTTGCCACGTCGCAGGTCTGTAAGACGAGAGTTAAACTCAAGTCCATAGAGATGTCCGAAAACAAACTTCTTTCTGATCCAAGGCATCTTGTATGCATGCATTTACAACCCATGGTAAATGGTCACGTGTCTGGCCTAGCTCCGCCCCATCTCGTCACACCCGACTTCTCCAACAAGGTGCATGTGACCTTTTCTTCAAATTTAATTCACTATCTTCTCTTTTTATAAATGATGTCCCTAGTGCTGCCTCTATATATGTAATATGTATGCATCTTACATACAAAAAGCTAATAATTATTGAAACTGAATGTCATCCCCATATGTATTATTATTATTACGTTAGAAAAGAACGAGTATTCATTCTCTGGCGCAGCCAGGATCAAGTTTCGTTAAAGGGAGACAAAATTCATCGTATTCCCTTTATCAGTTTCCACTGAGGAATTTTCTGGTGATGTGGCAGGTCTAAAATAACAATATACCCGATTGTAATATCAAGGAGGGCATAATGACAACTGACCTCACAAATACCTTCAAGGCCCTTAACACTCCTAAGGAGATTCTCGTTGCCTGTCAGAGGTTGGTACTGCTGCAAACCTGCCACATCACCAGAAAAAATTCCTGAGTGGACTACAATAAATGTGTTTCTCTTAAACGAAACTCAACCCTGGCAGTGCCAGAGAATGAATACACGTTTGTTTCTAACATAATACTAATAATATATGCTCAAAGATTATACACAACATTATACTTTTTTAATATTTTATAGCAAATATTTAGTCAGACTATTGATACAAAAAAATTATACACACAATGAAAGAGGACGTAATGTTTGTTATAGCGAAAGAACAAACGCATTGGTTAGCCACTTCTAAGAACTCATCTATCAGGAAGGCGGATACATGTTTAAAAGGAAGGAAGACACTCAGTGATGAAGAAGAATTAAGATGGACTGATTAATGTTTCATTTATATAAGCTCACCTCCCTTTTTCCTTGTATAGTTTTTTTTCACAAGCGCTAGATTTAAGAGGAAACGGAAATGGTTCTTAAAGAAGGTCATTGACATTAAACTTAGTACATCCTCACGGACCATTCATATCTGACCTTAAACAAGAATAAAATCCGGAAGATTCTTGAATACAAAAATACTCCATGCATTGTTTGTATTACCAGGAAATATTCTCTCTTCCAAAAACTTCTTTGAAACATTTTTAAGGGCTTTTTTTTTCTCTGGACAAATCTTGATTTTCTAATTTCAATAATAATAATATTTCAGGTTTATTTGTTTTTTATATGTGCTATTGAAGATTTTGTGTACAAGGTAGAAAAATACTATAAATTGTCAGCTTTTTAGTGCATTTGGTGTACAAAATAAAGAAAGTGCTGATAAGTTTTGTTTTTCAAAAGTTATATAATAATTTTGTTTGAAGTTTTTACCTCGGCAGAATCAAAGGTTCAAAACTTTTTCTTCCGTAGCACAAAAATACAAAATAATTCAATATTAAGGAAGTATTAAAACTATTATACTATCACTTTTCGACTTATAACTGTTTTTAAAAACAAACAGCAGAAATAAATAAAAGTGGATACGGAGATTAACTTCGACACTTTGAGATAATGATCAATTTGTAAAATTTAGTTGGCTAAAGTGACGGCCAATTTAGGGTTCTGGGCATTATCTAGTTTATTGTGGAAATCTTAATTATCTTGTTACATTATTTTTTTTGTTGTTGTGCATTTTATTTATTAGAATCTACATATTTTACCACAGCAGAAGTTAAAAAAAAACAATAACAAGGGATAGATGTCTAGATTTCTAATAAAGTTTTTGGTCTTGGAGTCTAAATATTTAATGAAGCGTCAACCATTTCTGCTACACAGATTCAACTGATATGCACCTTTTGTAATTTCTAACATCGGGGATATTATACTCATGAACAAGAGTGGACGAGTGATAAAGCACCTGGCTTCCGAACCAATGAGTAAGGAGTTCGAATTCCGATGAAAAGATGGGATTTTTTTAAAGGCACACCTGTTGTACTCCTGTATCTCAGAAATATTGAACTGTTATGTGTTCTTACATCGATATAAATATAAGTCTAGTCAGTAGTATTCACCTTGATGAAGACAAGAAAAAGTAAAGTTCCCCTTTCAGACCTTGCGATCTATAGGGCAGATGATGTAAAGGTCATCTGATTCTGTGGTCTACGGTTAACGAGGGTGTCATGTGGCCATCACAACAACCAACCGCCTATACTATTTCCCCAACTAATGTCAGGTACCCATTAGAGCTGGGTAGACTCAGAGGCGCCCCAAGATTCCGAAATTCAAAATCCCAGTCGTTACCAGGATTCGAACCCCGGACCCCGGTTTGGAAGTCAAGCGTTTTACCGCTCAGCCATCGCGCCTCCGAAAAAGACATACACAGACTATATATTGGACTGAGTGGTATAGCGCCCGGCTTTTGAATCGAGTGGTTTCACGTTAAAATTCTGATGACGAGTAAGATTTTGAACTTCGGGATTTTTAGGACGCCACTGAGTACGCCAAAGAATGGGTATTTGAAATTGTTGGGTATAGGTAAAGGCGATTGGTCGTTATACTGTCTACAGGACACTCCAGTGAACAGTCGGCCATAGAAACAGATAAACGTTACATCATCTTTCCCCCTACCTCCATCCCCTGCAATAGACCGCAAGGTCTGAAAGGTGTAATCTTTTTATGTTAATAAATAGAGTCATAATATTCGCTTGTAAAAGTTCATGTATTCATCTAAACATTCACCTCTTCTGAAACCAAAGGGCTGCACTTGTGGCACCAATGTTTTCAATGGCAACAAAGTGAATACCATTGTGTATGTTTTATAACAGGGGCAACTAGCTCTCCAAACTAACTCAAAAGAACGGACAAGGTCATCCTTGAATTCGAGTAAACTTCTCACCCCCCCCCCCGTTTTCCCCCAACTTATAACAAGAATGTTTGGAATAACGCCCCTCCCCTGAATATACTAGGGTTGATGGTAGTGTTACGCAATGATTATTAATACTTTGAATCTATATTTTAATATTAAATGGATTCTTGAATAAAAAAAAAAGAACAAGACAAAATAAACTTCTATTAGTGTTCGTTTATTCAAATATAATTCTCACTCTCTCTCTCTTCTCATTATTTGGAAACAATAATGATATTTTTTTTACTAGCGTTTGAACTTAATTGTATTTTTACAGCGTGTTTTGATAACGGCTTATGACGTTTTCCCCATTAACTTACGATAAGGTCATTTCTATAGTCAAAGGTGATATTTCTGTTATTTTTGTAATAGACTCTGCTTAGAAGTCATTCTCCAGTGTCGCAACATAGAAGGTAGACTAACATTTGGAAACCTGCTGATGAGTTTGTCACTCAAATCAAGAGGAGGGGAGGGGGGGGGACAAAGGCCTCTATCATAATTTATGTCCACGTTAACTAACGGGACAACTCTTTGACACTTTTTCGAATGAAGAAAAAAAAAACAGACAAAAGACAAAATAAAAATGTTATGCTAGGTATGCATCTAGCTGTTCAATAAGTCGGATATAAAACGACGGGGTAAGAAACAATGTTATATCGCAATATGTTTTCACGATTACCTGCAATCTGTACCAACAAATTTATTACAAATGTTTATGATTTGTGCTATATGGAGGAGTATAACAATCTGTTGTTGACATATAAACTAACTTCCTGTTGTTAGATGATAGTTCCTTTACGTTTAATCAATATTTTGAAATTATAAACCTAAACAATAATTAAGCTTGATATCTCAATATTCTTTTCTCTCTCTATTTATCTCAATCTAATCCCTCTCTCCTCTCTATCTTTCTGTCTATTCATCTAGTTATTCGTCACTCTAATTCTGTCTACACATGTTTTTATCTGTAGAAGTTTTAGTGAAAAAAAAATCTATATTCTGCAAAGTCTTGTGTCTGTCTGTCTGCCTGTCTCTCTCCCTCCCTCTCTCTCTCTCTCTCTCTCTCTCTCTCAACACAGACACAAGTAAATCACACACTTTATGTTTCCTTGTCGTCAAGTTCAAAGCTTTTAAAACGTATTTCACTCATTTTTTGTTTGTTTGTTATTAATACGTTGTTTTGATCCAAGACATCACTACAGTAGGACAGTCTGTCAGAAAACGATAACTCGGTCAACCTCAGTGTGGTCAAGGAATCTGTTGTTATTATCCAGCAGACCCAATTTTCCGACCATCATACCAAAACTCGGTCCCAGCCTCGAACTGAAGTCAACTGTCGTCCTGGAGCGAGATGTGCTTCACACTTTGTGTTCTAGACCCGCGTGATTACTTCACATTCTCGCGCCACTGGAGTAGCTAGGATGGTTTAAATCAGAAGTCGGCTGCCTTATTGGTTTTGTGGTGGTCAAGCGTCAAGGTCGTCGTAATTGCTTAAACAATAAACAGCATGTTTACATTTCTATAAAATGTAATTTTCAAAAGAATGGAGTGGTAGCCGAGAGGCCAAAACCCGCATGCCTACGGCTTGGCCACCTAACAAAGGGGCTGGATTTCGAATTCCGAATCGAGCAGAAGTGTGCTTGTTGAGCACCTAAAGGAAGCATGGAAACCTTCTCCCAGATACCCCCTTCCCCACTTCTCTACAAAAGAGCTCAGAGTCTTAGACCATAGCGCACCGAGCGTGGTATAAGCATAAAAAATGTGTTGTATAAAAGCAATGAAATTGATAATAATAATAATAATAATAAAAGAACAAAACAATAGTTAAGGGAATGAAAATTATGCAGAAATCTTTCCCATAGAGTATCTGCTTCTTTCTTGTCTGTTGGAAAAGATAACTTTAGAGAAAAGAAAACCACCAACAAAAAAAAAAGTATTTCCCATTTCACTAGCTTGAGACTCACTGGTTTCGAGACACACTGGAGAAGAGTGCCCCGCACTAACTAACCGATAGGTGAATGATCCAACTGGTTTGCGTAACGGGCTCAATGACCTAACTAAAGGTCAACACAAGTTATGACGGGAAGGGTAGACACTAAAAAAAAAAAAATTCACTAACGATTTTAAGTAAGTTCACCTGTTCTAAAGCTCGTGTATACATCTTCATCGAGACTGATTGATTCTTAGTGTTGTTGGGTATTTTTAACAGAGTAGCTTGATAAGTTGATAGCAGAGAATCGACTAATGTTTGAACACATTGAAACGTGACTAGATGTACGTTCCCTGTAGATCTATACTATCTATCTATTATAAACCAAGTGATAGTGAAGATATATACTATACATAAATATATTTTATGGACTTGTGTATACACCTTTTTTAAAACAAGATTTTATAGACAGTGGTTCTGTCATTATTATTAGAGGTGGTACTAACAATCGAAACAAAATATTACTTTGTCCAGTTCTTCATCTTCTTGTTAATCATGCAATGTTCTCACTTGTGTTCAGACCAGTGGCGTAGCATCCATGGCGCGAAGGGGTTCAATGAACCCGGGCCCACGACCATTAGGGGCCCACAGCCTGTGGCCATAATAACAATTTCGCAAAGGGGCTCATTGCGCCAACGACTCTGGACCAGTTAGGGTCCACATGAGAACCAGGAGATGAAGTGACGGAGATAAAATGACCGGGAACCTAGCCCTAAGCGTGCGTTTAAGGTGGCAATCGTTTCCATATCGTCCATATCATTTTCCACCCATTATGTTAACCAGGGCCGGTCCTAGCAATTGCGGGGCCCTATGCGAAACTGATTGCGCGGGGCCTAGGCAGGGTAAGAATAAGAATAATAACTGAAAATACAGCTTTTGTAGTAAAGAAAAATCGACTTTGAATTTTATTCATTCCTTAGTAAGTACACAATTGCGATCAAATTAATTTTATTTTACGAACCTTGCAACCTATGGCATATGTATATGCCAGTGACTATAAAAGTAAATATATTATTGTTGATGTCTTTATCCAGTAGAGCATCGTTGGATATGATGGAGCCAAGATAGCAAAAGTGATCAACAATTTCAAGTGGTTGACCATTAATGTTTACTTGAGGTGCAGCATTAGTGTTTTGGACCAGTATCTTGGTCTTGCTTTGACTAATATTTAAGCCGAACTTCTGGCAAGCAGCAGATAGTTTGTCAACCAGGGTCTGGAGCTGAATATCAGAGTCAGCTACAATAGCTGCATCATCAGCATACAAGAGTTCCCTAACAAGTATCCTCCTAACCTTGGTTTTCGCCCGCAGCCTTGATATATTGAAACAAGATATACTGTATGGCGATCTTATTGAAGGCAGGAGAGCCGCTGGTCGCCCACTTTTACGTTATACAGATGTGTGCAAACGTGACATGAAGCTATTTGAAATCGACACTAGCAGCTGGGAAAAAGTAGCACTGGATAGATCCACTGGATAGATCCACATGGAAAGAGAGCATAAGAGAAGGGTCTCGGATTGCAGATGCCATACACAACAGAGGCAGAAAGAAGGCTAAAAATGCAGCTGCTCCTGGTGATTTTATATGCCCAACCTGCAACCGCAGCTGTGTATCAAGGATTGACCTCTTTAGCCACACAAGACGTTGCAAAGGGAAAAGATCGTCTCACGAGACGTAAAATGCCACAGAATAAAAGTAAATAAAGCATTGGAATTCCGATTAAAGTAAAAAATCGCCCAATTATTACACTTTATTACATGAAAGCTGACAATGCCTTTTTCTTTTGTCGCGCACAGGATTGGCGTTTTCGCAATGAGTTTTCATGAGATTTTATTAAATCTATGAGATTTCCAGGAATTTTTCGTATATACTTTGCAATTTAATAATTACACATAGAATTTGCGCGGGGCCTATGTAAGCGCGGGGCCCACTGCGACCGCATAGGTTGCAGTGGCCTAGGACCGGCCCTGATGTTAACCATTGATATTATTACTGGGATGGTGGGGGGAGGGGATGGAGAGATTTTAGTTAAGAAAATATTATTGAATGTACAGCCCGGTTGGGGGGAGGGAAAAGGATGAAGGGGGCGACAACAACAACTGTCTATTTCGATACAGTTTTTAATTATTCAATTTTCTCAAAGCTTAATCGTTTTAAATTTTATTGTGCATTTAAATTATGTAAAATTTAATTTTTATTATCATAATTTTCAAATTATATTACTTTTGCATTGCGCTTTTACTATTAAATGAGGAGACCAACTTAAGGAGCAGGTTTATAACACGCAGCGTAAGTTACTTTACCTCACAGTGGCGCCGGCGTGGAAACGGCTCACTAGGGGAGGTCTGCCCATTGCATTGAGCGGGGTTGTAAGAAAGCTCCCACAGACCGTCACCTAATCCATGCACTGTTCCTCAAGGGACCGTCTCATCAATGGTGAATCCCGCACAGTCAGCTTGGTACAATGAAGGAACATGGTGGTGGCCCCCAGTACTACTTGGCCTTCGGCCATGATTTCTAATCCATGTTTCGGAGTGTCATTAGTATTGGAAATAGCAATGCCCTATAGACATTGACTCGGGTCCCTCCCAGACAGGCCTGTGGCCCGCAGGTTTTTTTGTTTTTTTTTTACTGTTTGATCTTTTGTTCTCGGATGAGAGTCAGGCAGGTTTTTTTTTTTCAAACTTAGTGCTCGAAGAGCCTTCGGCTCAGCACTTGAGACTATCCAGCGGTTTATAACACGCCGGCGTTACTTTGCCTCACCGTGGGGCCGGCGTGGAAACGGCTCATTAGGGGAGGTGAGCAAGGCGAAAAATAACAAACAGGACCCCCGAGGGGGTGCCTACGGGAAAGACGAGAGTCTGCCCATTGCACTGTAGCGGGGTTGTAAGAAAGCTCCCACAAACCATTCACAAATCCATGCACTGTTCCTCAAGGGACCGTCTCACTAATGGCGGATCCTGCACAGTTAGCTTGGTACAATGAAGGTAAATGGTGGAGGCCGCCGGTACCACCCAGTGGTATTGGAAACAGCAATGCCCTATAGACATTGACTCGGGTCGCTCCCAGACAGACCTGTGAGGTCCGCAGGTTTTTTTTTTACTGTTTGTTTTTGTTCTCGGACGGATTCAGACAGGTTTTTTTTCAAACTTAGAGCTCGAAGAGCCTTCGGCTTAGCTCTTAGACTATCCACACGGTTTATAACAAGATCTACAATGCTATATTGATCATGCTATAGAGGAGGGGTGGGCAAATTACGACCCGCGGGTCACATGCGGCCCGCCGAAGTGTTTTATGCGGCCCGCGAAAACCTTACTAAATCATTGTAATTATCTTGAGACATTATTGAAACTTTTGTTTCTTATCATTTGTAATGAAGAGGCTAAAGAAACATTGTCTCCAAACGTCTTTCTAAAGAGTATTGAAAAGAAAAACGAAGATTTTATTCAATAGCAATACTATATAAATTAAGTAAAAGACATAAGTCCTGCCAGTATTTATTCAATGCAATGGAGAACTGTGTTGAAAGAGTTGAATTGGCTTGTACAAGATTGCAAGGGTAACTACTGATGGAGCTTTGTTTGAGAAAAACTACTTTTTAAATAAAAAAAAAGGACATATCCCAACCATAAATTAGTAACTGGAAAGTTGACACATAGCTACGTTAAATTATTATTTTGTTGGGGTAAAAGTGTGCACCATTTTTATTTATTAGTGCTGTCCTAGGCAGATGCTAAGGTCCATGATTGTTAAATGGCAAATTTTTTTTTTTGTTCTTTTGTATATTCTTATTTTATTCGGGGCCACCAAATTCACTTCGCCTATAGCCTCCATTTCTAAAAAGGCCGGTCCCGATTGGCGATTCAGAAAAGTATGTGAAGATTTGGAATTAAAACATTATGATGTTTGGTAACAATGTTATATTCACTGGCCAATCATTAGATCAACATGGAATTTAAAGGAAGAAATTGAAGTTGATGGACATTGACTCTGACCTTTTCTCAGTATCAGTAATGAAGAGTTAAAGACAAACTTTATGTTTATCATCGGAAGCATTGTAATTTGTTGTTTGTACATGAAATGTATGTAAATCTGTTCAAACAAAGCATATATAAATATATAATATATATGCGGCCCGCCTAGTCCCCAAATTTCACCATTGCGGCCCTCGGTTGAAAAAGGTTGCCCACCCCTGCTATAGAGCCTTTCTCTGACCAATACTTTGTATTTACTTGAAACTTGGTTCATATCCTTTAAATAGAGTGAATACCAATATATTTATAAAAAAACATCAGAAAATTAATAAGAACATTGAAGTTAAACAGGAGATCAAAGCCCCACAGATTCAAAAAAAAGATTATGGACCTGTTGAGCACTGCAATGCTGGCAAAAATACCTGTATTTTAGACATCCATTCAGCACCATTTGTCTCTTTCATTAGTGGTTGCACTCAACACGCATAAATGTTTATCAAATTAGTATTTTTTAATGCTTTTCAGTGATATCTGATGACGGAACAATATCCAAAGATAGCAATTAGGTCATTACTAGGTTTTCCTACTGATGAGAATCATAAGTCTGCAGAATTGGCCGAACAAATGCTCCAAGTAAATAAAAAGATCCCCATTTATCTTTAAATAAACTACGAGGATAGAGCTATGATGGTGCTTTAAATATGACTGCATACTAGAATCATCTCCGGCCATTGTTTCATCAAAAGATGACGCTAGCGCATTGAGAAGTAGATTCACAGGTTTCTTACTTTCCTATTCAGAGGGCCAGAATAATGTTAATAAATAAATATTCCATCCATCTATTTACTGTTAAATAACAGACGTAGAATTAGATACTGGTTTTAGTGTTTTAGGAATGTCAATGTGTAGAATGGGAAATAGAACTCATAAAACATTACTTCATATATTTGAAACTTCCTTAACTCAGTTGATTCTGTTTAAAAATTGTACAAACATTTTAATCCGTGTTGGAGTTCTACTTCAAACATAATAAGGTTATTAAAAGCTTCTCTACTTGTATTAGAATGTCTTTTGGTAAATGTACCGATACATTCGGATTACTCAATTGTTTTGTTACACATTACGGTCGTCTTATTGAGGGAGGGGGGCCCACCAATATATTCTTGAACCCGGGCCCACGGGTACCTTGCTACGCCACTGGTTCAGACAGCTGACTAGTCCTCTTTTGATGGTAGGCAGCCAATCATGCTATGAATGGGGGGAACTACGAGAGTGTTTATTGATAGTTTGTAGATCATAAATGTGATTTATATAAATATGACTTTAGTTAACACCAAAACTAACACGTATAAAAAATAACCATTGTAATAAATTGTGACAAATCGATCTTTCTTAAAGAATAAAAATATCAAGACTTGCCACTTGACCCGAGCTAGTTGCCAAAAAGACGGTACCAAAGAGGCCGCATACGAGTTTAATTCCATACACACACACACCTTCTTTTTACTAATTGTTCTAATTTAGCGCGATTTCACGCTTTTAGTTTTGTCCGATCACTTGTCTGGTCTAGTAGGGAAGGAGTTGGGAGGGTAAGGGGGTACCTGGGTTAATGTTACCGTGATAGCGTTTTAAATGTATTTTATTTTCTTTTTAAGTGCTACTTATACTCTATGACTTAAGCCAATACTCTAACCATTTCGCCAGCGAAGTGTTTCATAGCTATCTATAGTTAGTTTCAATCTAATTCTCTACAAAGTATATCGAAACTAATTGAATACCAATCATAATAATTAGTTACCAATTATTAATTAAATAATAATTTTTTTTACATGTATTCATGTTTTCTCAGGTACAAGAAACAAAATTGTATAATATTCTAACTTAATCCGAGATTGGGTGTGGTAGAGCTAACGTGTACAAACATAGCACCAGACAGACAGACAAACAGACAGACAGAGTGAGTTGATATAAGCTTTGTAAAGAATGTACAGACTAAAATTGTAAATAAAAGACAAGATTTAATTGAGCGTCGTGCTAACTACATTAGAGATGGATGTTTTCAAAACACAAAGCCAAGACAATAACAACGAGACAGAGAATGAAATGTACTTTATTATCAACTCGGTAAACTCCCCTGCACTATTTCTGGGATACATCGTATTGTCATCAACAATATGGCGGATATCTGGAACAATCGTTTTTACTTTACATAACAGTATTTAAAAAAAAAAAAACGCGCTACAAACCGACTTAATTAAACACAAACACAGAAGATAATTAAATAAATAGATCTATACACACGGTGACTGTTTTCTTGCTTATAAGAAAATGAGAAGCTACAAATGGTATTGATTAGCCATTGTCAAATATATGTATTATTATTTTTTTTTGACATTTTACTGTAAAGACAAAGTTGAAATCTTATATTGTTGTGTGATGATTTCACTACATAGCTCTAGTTTATATAGTTCCGTCAATGCTTATGGTAGAACACATGGGGAACTTTTAGCGTCTCCTTCTGGGCTTGTTTTTTCATCAAGGGCTTTTCTATTAGGCCTCAAATGTGTATAAGACTCTCTCTTTCTCTCTCACTCTCTGCCTGGTCGTGCGGTTTGCGCGCTGGACTGTCGTTTGGATTTATCGATGGTCTTAGGTTCAAACCCTGCCCGCTCCCATCCCACGTCGACCTGCGGGAGGTTTGGACTAGGAAGTAAGCTATCTTCAACTCTGTAGGAACATCCGATACATGTAACACATTTTTACTCTCACTCTCTCTCTCTGTCTCTCTCTGTCTCTCTCTCTCTCTCTCTCTGTCTCTCTCTGTCTCTCTCTGCCTCTCTCTCTCTCTCTCTAGTTGTGATAAAACAAAAAAAAAACTTTTTTTTTTAGCAATAACATTTTTCATTACACTATGAGACCTAACAATAAACCATGAACTAAAAAAGTTTTTAAAAAATATTTCCTATATACAACTTATAATAAAACTTATCTTCGAGTCTGAAGATCAATAACGAGAGGAACTTGTAGAGCAGAACGTCAATGTTGATTCAATATTCTTTGTTTCTTATAGAGAGATCATTTCGCTTTTAAATAACTAATGAATGCTGAAAGACCTATCACCTGTCCTCACTCCATGTAGTCTACACTATGTCGGTTTTTTTTCTTATTTAATCAGTCGAAACCCCGGCTATTACGAGCTATTAATTCTTTTCTGAGCGATACACATCAACTTCGTTAGAGCTGTTTTTGATATCCCTGTCCATGTTCAAAGTACGTTCCTCCATGAAGTTGTTACCGTGTGGATAGTCTAAGAGCTGAGCCGAAGGCTCTTCGAGCTCAAAGTTTGAAAAAAAAAACCTGTCTGAATCCGTCCGAGAAAAAAACAAACAGTAAAAAAAACAAAACCTGCGGACCTCACAGGTCTGTCTGGGAGCGACCCGAGTCAATGTCTATAGGGCATTGCTGTTTCCAATACCACTGGGTGGTACCGGGGGCCTCCACCATTTACCTTCGTTGTACCAAGCTAACTGTGCAGGATCCGCCATTGATGAGACGGTCCCTTGAGGAACAGCGCATTGATTCGTGACTGTGCTGTGGAAGCTTTCGTGCTACTCCGCGCCGTGCAAGAGGTGGACTCTCGTCCACCCGTGGGCACTCCAACGGAAGTCCTGTGTTTGTTACCCTTTCGCCTAGCCACTTCCTCTAGTGAGCCGTTTCCACGAGAGCGCCACGTTGAGGCAGGTTAACGTGCTCCCGTGAAGTTGTTACCTGAATAGAGGATTGTAAAAAAATATTAATGGAAACGTTCATACCTAGAGTCTAATCCATGAATAGAAAGATTTTAAAGTATCCGCTGTACAAAAAAATAGTGTTGATTAACTATTTCTTCATTTTACAGTAACATGATTATTTTTTACTATGCCTCTATTTAACTCGTAACTTAGTGGTGGGTGGGCGCGATTCTCAAACAAGCTCTAATGATTTTCCTAAAAATTTTGACAGTTGCTGTGTATCGTTGGAAAAAAGAATCACTAGTTTGTTGGCCACACTTGTAAAACTCTAGTTTTACCGTTAAAATTATCTTGAACGGACTAATTCGTCTTCGGGTATTTCCACATGTAGGCATTATATTAGTCAAGAGATTAATAAAGGAATGTGCAAGAACATTTTGCGCACCGTCGCCTGGGTCTAGATTTAAATGCCCATCATTAGATTGACGTATTTCCGGGATGTTGGAAGAGGGGTAAAGAAGGCACTAATGCTTTTTCCTATTATATAACATTCATTAGTTATTAAGAGCAAAATGATCACTGAGTTAATTACAAAGAGAGTTATTTTATATTTTTATATATGTATTTAATTTATCGTCCTTGACATGGTTTAGTTTATTCTGAATATCTCCACTATATGTGCAAGTTAAAAACAACCTTTAAATTTGGTTACAAGACAAATGCAATTTTAGGATTCAACGAAACACAAAAAATATTCTCCAAACTCTTTTAATTACCTCCACTTTCACTGCCCTAAAAACAACAAAATTAAAAAAAAATTCTCCAAGTAGACCTAATTAAGACTTGCCGATACATAATCTCCATCTTCTCTCTCCTCTTTGTTTTAATTGTATAAAGTATAAGATTAGAGGAAGTCGTGACATCATGTTTTAACTTTTGTGTTTTCATTCGAGTGACGTGATTTGTTACCTCAGGTTTGAATGAGGTCCATTGTCGTCTGCAATTTGTCATTCCATTCGAAGACATCCGAGAGAAGAAATGAATCTTATCAGTTTCGTGTCTCGCCATCTTGTTATTCCCCCCTCGTCTGCCACAAGGTGACACCTATGGTGTTGTCAGACCCAGACATGTAGAAACAAAAAACGGACTATAATTTCCAGGAGCTGTTATTGAGTCATTCGAGAGGCCCCTTTCAACGAGCCAATCACGACGGTGAAAAAAGAAACAGTTGTCAAGGACTTCATGTGAAAAAAACTTTTCTCGTGACTATCTTATCATTAGTTACAGTTGTTGATTAACTCTACTCCCCCCCCCCCAACACCTTTCATTTTTATTGGGCACAATGGCTTGGAAGTTCATTGTCGTGGGTCCGGCCCAAATTTTTTCCACCGACAAATAGTTCAAAGACAAACTTGCTCACTGAAAATGGCTCACCGACAAATCGTTCATTGGATAGTAATATATTGTTAATATTGTCATTATGTGTTTAGTTTGTTGACATTAAAAGTTCATACAGAGGATTGATGGGAGGCCTGGTGGCTGAGTGGTAAAGAGCTTGACTTCTGTAACGAGGAGTCGCAGGTTTCAATCCTAGTGAAGACTAAGATTTTGAATTTCGGCATTTTAGGAACCTCTGAGCCCACCCAGTTCTAATGGTACCTGACATTAGTTGGGAAAAAGTAAAAGCGGTTGGTTTTTGTTTTGGCAACATGACACCCTCGACAGCGGGACAAAGAAATAGTCTGCCCCATAGAACGCAAAGTCTGAAAGACTTGTCTTACTTATTTCAAACCATTGATCCATTTCTAACTTTTGTTTCTATTTGTAAAAAAAATGCTAATTCTACAAAAGATTGAACGTAATCCGAGTTTCTTTGTTAATCTTTCTAAAGCATAAGGATAGTATGTGATAAAAATAAAACTGACAACAAGCTAGGCTGAACAATTTAAAGTTTTAAACGAAGAAAAATTTGTTGTACAGCCGATTAGCTGTCTGGATCTACAACTCCAACAAGTCTACGTCTCAACGCCTATCTTAATTTCTCGTGGATTAACAAACTATTATCCCCACTTCCCAATATATAGAGGCTTTTTTTTTTTGCTAATCAATACATTAAATGGCAGCCTTGTCGTGTGGCTTGAGCTCTAGACTGTCGTTCGATGGTTTTGGGCTTTAGCCCTTCCCCCCCCCCTTTTCTGTTTAAAATCAGGTGTAATTATCTTCAAATCTGAAGGAACAAACGTGTGAAACGAACAAAAGCATTTATTACATCAGGCTGCAACGATTTACACATTCACACACACATCCCATAAGAAGAGGTTTTTATATTGCAGGTGACGAAAAAGGTCTTTTCTATTTCAGTTGTAGTAGTCAATAAATGTGTAGAGACTCTAATATTTTTTTTTTACTAGTTTCAACCAACATTGTTAATATCTCTTAAAAAATGTAGGGACATAGTTTTGTCTGTCTTTTAGCGATGCTCACAGACCTGCGACGTAGCAACCGGTGGGCAGTTTAGACCAATAGCTCGATGCCACGTCGCAGATGAGTGTTGAGGCCTTCTATAACGGCCACGACTTAAGTCGAAGTTTTTAGAACTTAACGTTTCGAATAGATAAATCTTTAGGATTTCTCGGTATGTGTGGATTGTTTTGCATTTTATCATTTAACAAGCTTTGGATATTCAAAATAATAAAAAAAACAAACAACAAATTTTAGTTATTGTAAGTAAAGTATAATATGATTAGATTTTTCCCCCCCCCCCCCCCAAAAAAAAAAATGAGATGCAGTATGTGTAGATTTATGAGATGGGCTTTAACTAGCAGTGAATTTTATTCTAACTAGAAAAAAATTGAGAATCGAAAAAAACAAAACATGTTACATCCTCTTTACTGATCACGAATGTATCCGATTAATAAAAGTAATGTTCTTGTTTCTAGACATAGCAAGCATGCACTGAGCTGGTCAGCAGTACAGGATGGACGCATTCGTCTGGGTGGATGACGTATTACTTGATATCAAACAGTATTATTAATGAAATTTATTGGACTATTTTTAATGCCATCTAATTAAAGTCTGAGCTACCAGGCCTATTAGAGAAGCTTTATTTTTAACATCGTTGATTTTTTTTTTCTTGTATGAAGAGGGCCATAATTTTCCGTTCCCTTCTAGCACTCTTGACAACAAAGTTCTCTCCTCTTATCTTCTGCTTAATGGCTTTTTAAATCTATTTTTAGAAGCGATTTTTTACTGATACAACAACATAAAATATGATGTAACCAGAAAGACTCTTATTGAAATTTGAAGGAAATAACTCTTATAATGTCAACAGGTTGTACTATATTGTACAATAACAACATAGAGAGATAAACAAAAGTTCACCCATGATGTACCATTGTACGGACCTCTTGTTGCAATCTTAAAACCCACCAGGGAATGATCAAAGAAAAGAGAGACAGAAAGGATTGCTGGGGGCAGAGTAAACACAAAATAACAAGACAAAGTTTGATTTTTTTTTACTTGAACAGACAAACAGGTGATAATTTTTTTTTCAACAGATCTAGTCTACATGATAGATGGTATTAGTTCAGTCTGTCAAAAAATGTTAATTCGTTTCAACCTGGGCAGTGATGCTGGATGTAAATGTTTAAGTTAAACCATTATAACTTACGTCTCCACCTCCGAATCAGATACCCCATTTGAAATAAACCGTGCTGAGATTACTCCCTTAGAGCACGGAAGAGGAAGCGAGCAGTGAGTTGTAGGGTCGCCTTATTCCCGTACAAGGACAAACCCTCTGCCACACATGGACCAGTTCTCTCTCTCTCATTACCTTGTCCCGATCGTTCATCTTGCAGAGCTCGGCATTCGTGGAGAATGTGCTCTATTGTCTCATCGTCCTCGAAGCGATGGCGGCACCGTGTGTCGTAGTTCTCCCTCCACCGTCCAAAGTACGCACCTATTGGACAGTGTCCGACTCGGAACTGGGCTATATATATAATATTAAAGTCCTGGGAATCTCATGAAATTGCTAAAATCTCATGAAAACTCAAAAATAAATAAATTGTCATTTTGAGGAGAATCAGAATGAAAATGCTAGATATATGTTTACATAGATCTAAATCTAGACAGATTTGATATACTGTTCTCTCTTATTATCCTTATTCCTACCCAGAATGGGACCGTCCAAATTATTTCGCATAAGGCCCAGCAATTGTTAGAACCGGCCCTGGGCGGATGTATAGTAACCCAATTATAGAAGATTAACAACGATCGCCCTTCTACACTGTAAAACTAAGCTACCTTCCACACTGTAAAACTAAGCTACGCCTTTGTCTACTGTGATGCTATGTGTGACACGAATAAATTTAGAAACTACTTCACAAAACGTCTTCAAGTTTTTTTTTTAATAGACATTATTAGAATTCGGTACAGCGTGACTCAGCAAAATCGACGTCCTTGACTAGCCCCTGTTCTTTGACCTCAAGTTCAGCTATTTTTAGGTACTGATGAAATTCTCAGGAATACTCCTAGTTGACCGTGTTAGCTATACAGATGAATTTCAACGCGTTTTTTTTTAAATACTAATTAGACATCAAGATTTATTAAAAGGTGACACGTTTTATAAGAAGTTCAGTACTTTGATATTTATAATAAAAAATATTATAGGTTATCATTTTTAAATATATTTATATAAAAAAGAGAGACTGTGGAGAGGGTTGGGTCAGGGTGCTAGATATAAAGGACAGTCGCAAGAAAACAAATATTCAGATACACTACGTCATGGGATTCTTTAAAAGACCGGGGTTCAAACTATCGGTTCAATGACGGTGGTAGAGTGCGTCAGTTTTCTGATACTTGTTCAAAAAGTTTACGACAATAATAAAACTGCTTTCGATGTGTCCTGAGTCATGTGATTAAATTTGAAATAGAATCTAGGCTAACAATAATAAATATGCATGATTAGAAATATCTTTTTACAAATTGTTGTTGTTTAGTGCAATTTCATGCTTTTAGCTTTCTCAATACGCTATGATCCTATCACTTATCTGGATCAGTTAGAAAAGGATGTGTGGGGGGGGGGGGGGGAGAAAGAACTGTATCTGGATACAGTTTGAAATGTATTTTTTTTTTAAAAAAGGGGAACGACCTGAATTCAAACTTTTCTAACTACTCAAACCAACGCGTTGACCATTTTACTAGCGAAGAGTCTATGAACAGGGAAGATGTTGTAGTTATCTATTGTTTCTATTTCATGTTTGTGATCACTAAGCCTCAGACGGCAATCTATAAAAGGGGCTAATTCAGCTTATGCCACAATACCAACACTTCAGTCAAGTACAAATTCTTTCCCTTGTTAGAGATACCAAACAAAAGAGTTAATTACCAATAGATAATTAAAGAATTGTTTAATTTTTTAAATTGATTCTCGTCTAGTCAGGAAATGAAATAATTGTGCAATATTTCAGCTTGATCCGATATTGAGTGTCGGAGAAATAACGTGTACAAACTTTAGGCCAGACTGGGCTGATATAAGCTTTGTAAAAAAGACAAAAACAACTAAACATTTCCCAAAATTGTAATTGTAGCAAATCATGCAGCTAATCTAATGTTGACACTTGTCATCACAATGTGACAGAGAATCCCAACGTTAACCCCATACCACCACTGGCAATGGACATTTGTCGTCACTTGTCATTAGCTCCCTGTCTCACCCCTTTTCCCAACATAAATAAAACGGGGGGACATTTCTCTCTCGTGGTCCCCTGTCATCACGGTGACCAGTAATGTGATAAACTGCGCATGAAACAATTGGATGCAAATAGAGAATCACTTCACACCGTACCAGGCTCTAACACTGAACGTGTCGAGGCGTCTCAGAGTCTATCTCGATCTAGTCATTTACTTTAACTTACAAACTTACAGACAGCAAAACAAAATACAATTGTTCCACCTTCAATGCTCCTTTATTAAAAGTTTCTCTAATTAACGGTTAATTAGTAAGCACTTCACTTCACCCATCCCTTAGCCTCTGGGGCACCACACAAGATCTATTGACCATATTCCTCCATACCTCTCCAATATAGAATCTCGTTCATAAACAGGCCTCTCTGTTGTCTTTCCATCGCTTTCTTTGTCTGACATTTATTCTTTTGCCTGGTACTGTTCCCTGAAGGAAGATCTTTGCGATCGCTAAAATCCTTGTAATATGGCCATAAAGTTTGAGTTTGTATTTTTGACAGTAGTTAGTAGGTCATCCTGGGGTCCAAATGTTGAACTAATCCGATTTCTAATCTGTGCGTTTTTGATGCGGTCTTTGTAGTCATACCTAGGATCTTTCTGTAGCATCTCAATTCCAAGGCTAAGAACCTCCTTTCTAGGTCTGCAAGCATATAAGAATATAACTATGACCAGGGAGCGCATTACTAGCTTTTTGGTGTATGTGGTGTATAGAAATTTGCAGATTATAGCTTGAACGTTAACCAGCTATACGTATATATTTGAAAGAAACATGATAATTTTTGGTGTACTCTTTTAATACTTCAGAATCGAATCTCTAAACTTTATTTCAAAGGAAATGTGCAACTATGTTACAGTATAGAGAAAGGCAAAGTTGATCGGAAGATCAGTCGTAACCAGGGCCGATCTTAGATCATGCGAGACCATAGAGGAAGAGTATTTGGTTGCCCCCCCCCCCAATTGAAATAGAAAAATATAAAATATACAACGAACACAAATTATGTAATTTATTAAAAACATAGAGTACTTCAACTGTCAGAGATGGAGTCACCAGTGACCTCTTCATGGCTAGAGACGTATAATACCAATCACATTGTGCTCCAACACTGAAGGCAAATTTCACTATTTCTTATCTAAAAAAATATTTTACAGTCCCGAGCTTCCACTAGCTTGAAGGAAGTAGACGTTTGCTTTATTTATCTATGCCTAAAGCCGGCCCTGACTATACGGTTGCCTAATTTATCTATGTCTAAGGCCGGCCTCGACTATACGGTTGCCTAATGTATCTATGCCTAAGACCGGCCCTGACTATACAGTTGCCTAATTTATCTATGCCCAAGGGAGCGAACTGATAAAGTTCAGTTTGAAACAGAAACACAAGAGTTCAGTTCAATGGCCAAGCTTGGATGAGTGTGACCCTCAATTAAGGACAACAATGTGGTTCAATATAAAAGATTCACGTCTGCACCTGATTCTTCATCATCGCTATTCATCGCTAATTTGGTCACCAAACGTGCTCGAACTTCAAGTAAAGAAATCTAAATTTACCTCGAACTACTGCAACAGATCTCAGTAACCAGGGCGGCACGAGAGTCCGAGACATGTCACTCTCTCAAGCCAAACAGATTCTATCGCTAGTTATGAACTGATAATAGCGAAGATGGAATAACGTTGACAGACTTTGAACTTATCCCCTGACATTTGATGTCGGATTGATTTGGATCAGTGATGCCCAAAATACGGCCCGAGGGCCAGATCTGGCCTGCGACGTGCTTCCATTCGGCCGGCAAAAACGTCGGCACAAAATATAGAAAATTACCCCCCCCGCCCAATACAAATGTTCCAAATGTATCTTTACCTACGTTAGTGCTTGTACCGTTTTGTAACGGATTACTAGCAAGGCATTTAACATGTGTACGTTCATGATATAAGACTATAGAATTTATTAGGAAAAGTGAACGTTGTAGAACATGATATCATTGCTAGCCAACGTGTTTTGTTTTTATAAAGAAAGTGTGGCTGTTTAAAAAAAACATAATATAAACAGAACTTTCGACATTTTTTTGAAGTGTAAAGAGAAAATTGAAATATCCCAATAATTCAATGTAATGTACTAGATCATCGGGTTTGAAATTTAATAGTTTTTCTATCATGTGGCCCGCGATACTAGGGTTTGAAATTAAAATGGCTCACAGATTGTATTACGTTCGGCATCACTGATCTGGATTATGCAAAACTCAGTATATAAACAAGAAAAATATAAATAATACTTAAAAAACAAAAACAATGCCCTTATGTTCTATAGATGTATGAATCAGTTTGGATCAGTAATTAAATTTGTAACAGATCTAGACTAGAAATAAATATATATGTGCGGTTAGAAATATTTTTACCAAATGTTTTTTTTTCCGCGCAGTTTCATGCTTGTTAGCTTTCTCATTCGTTATGATCCTATCATTTGTCTAATACAGTTGTGAAAAGGGAGCGGGCTGAAGATAGTAGTGAATGTCTGGGTGATCGCTTTTTAAATGCATAAAATAAAAATGTACGATTATAACTCAAGTGCTAAAACTCTTCAAGCCAGAACACTAACCTCTGTGCCAGTGAGGTTCTGATGAAATTAGAAGGTTTTATTGTTAATCTCAGTCTTTTAAGCGACGACCTAACTCTTCACACTAAGTATAAAGGAGATTAAATCAACTAAATATCACTTCATCTTTCAAGTACAATTTCTTCCCTTTGCTGGTTACCTAATAAAATAATTAATTACCAATAGTTAATTAACTAATTGGATAATTGTTTTATTGATCCTCGTTGGGTACATGAAATAATTGTGGGTGTGGGAGACATGACGTGCACATACTGTTTACCTGACAGACAGACAGACAGACAGACAGACAGACAGAGAAACACACACAGAATGAGTATAATATTTGTAAAAACAAGTACTAAAGTACTTCCGAAACAAACGTGAGAATCACTGACACAATTACGACGCCCAGCGACGGAATGCCGTCACTTCCTGCGCAGCGCGAAATGAGATCTCTTGGAAAAAACATGATAAAAATATCCCACACTTTCTATCGGTTAATTATAGAACAAGAAGATCATAATCGTTAGGTTATCTGTCGTAACTCTAGAAGTTGTGTTACTATTTTAAAATGAACGATTAGAATGAACAGAACAGCAATTTTTTTTTTATCATTTGACATATAGCTTACGATTAATTTTCAATGAGAGACACTAGGAGAGAAGGAGAATGAGAGATGGAATGGCCACGCCATTTTCCTTTTCATCATTTACCGTTTAAACGCTGTAAGGATTTGAATCTTTAGAATGAAACTTTAAAGATATTAAAATTCTATTTTAAAAAAAGCTTATCCAAGGGAAAGAACTCCACGCTTACAAATATATATCTTATTAATGTAGAAGCTATTTCCCTTATTCTATTTCAAACACATTTTTAAGTACCAATAATTAATTGACTAATTGTTTTTTTTTTCAATTCATATCTTATGTATGCAAATTAAGCAAAGTTTCAACTTGATCCGAGAGTAGGTGTGGGGGAAAATATCGTGAACAAAGTTTTTATCAGACAAACAGACATACAAAAAGAGAGTTGATGTAAAAAGGGAGAAAACAAATAAATTGAAATGAAAAGAGAATATGAGTAATGAAGAAAATAATGAAAGAGTGATATATTTAAAATATAGCATAGGATTTTCATATATATTTGGGCATTGATCAAGTTCTACATCTATACTCTATACACATTAGAAACTATTTGCACCTATTGTCCTCGATAGCAAAGAGATATTGGTGCTAAAAAAAAAAGGCACGAGGCAAGTCAACAAAAGATATAGTTTATTTACAAAGTCTGTTCATGATAACAATAATTTGTTAATAGGTTAAATAAAACCAGGCTTGAGTTCGAGTAAGAACGACCCGCAAGGGCCGCCTACGAGTTTGTGTGCAACCCTAACTCCCATCGCCAGCTATCTTGTTTGTATTGAACGTAAATTGTCAAAATAAAAAAAAATAAAATAAGATATGCATGGTACCAATCCATCAGAGAAAAAGTGAATGTCCTAACGTTGAGGAGAAAAAGGGTGGGGTGGAGGGGATTTTCTAAACTTTGTGCATTCGTTTTGGCGGGCCGGATAGAACCACGTCACGCGCCGGATCTGGCCCTAGGGCCGTATTTTGGGCATCGCTGAACTATGACATTTACAGCAATGACAGCTACTTTGAGTAGACGGGGTAGAGGAGGGGGGAGCTAACTGTTGATATGTTTTTGTGTTAATGACACACTTTTATGAATGACTTGCAAGCCCTGCATCTGATTGGCTGATAATATCAATACTACCAAAGGAAAAAGAAAAAAAAAGCTGCCGACTCATCCTGGTGTGACTCTGTGACTAAGTTCTGAATCATTGTAAGCAAATAATAATCACTTAGAATGAGACCGCACGTACTGAAAATTCTTTCAATAGATGTAGTAAGATTTTTAAAAAGCAATATTAGCTGTACCAAAAGAAATACATAAACAGAAAACAAAACTTAGAGCCAATTATATAGGCCTAATTTATAATGGTTCTCAAAATGTTCCGAAAGTCTTTGCACATTTTAAAAGACTTTCGTACACGAATTGTCAAGTTTGTGGAAAAAAATGAATCTACGTACGTGTTCATTCCATTGTGAACTTTCATCTTTTCGGATGTTTCATGTACCCTAAAAGAGAATCTTCCTGAAGTTATTGGAAGACAGTAGACACACCGCCCTTGCCAGCTAGGTGGTCGGGGGGGGGGGGGCGCTCTATGTTTTTAACATCAAAAACACACTTAAGTGTGATTTTTTAAACTCAAAATATTCTAGAGCGGGTTAAAGTTTACAATCCTCTGGAGACGGTTTCAAACTCCAAACTTCTCTTGACCACGCTCGTAGAATCTGTTGACTGTCGCTCGCTTTCGTTTTGTATTGAAGAGGTGGTCTTTAACGTCAAAAAAACTCTGAATGGAGTTTTAAACTCAACCCCCCATTTCCCTTGGACTTTGGTGACTGTTTTTTGCTTTTATTCTTTTTATTAAAACTGAGAGGTTAACCTAAAAACCCAATGGGGGGGGGGGGAATAAAAACTCAAAACCCCTCTTGGTTGCCCCGGGGCAGTGATTGTTTAACTTTAAAATCTCACCTACAATAAACAAAATTAAAGCAGATAATCAGACACAAATCCACCCCCCTGAGGGGGATTTCTTTCGGGGCTGGGGGGAGGTTGAACTCTGGCTACGCCCATGTAAATATTATTTTGTCATCTAAAATCCGTTTTTTGTTACGGCTGTTATGTTTTCATAGCACAAGGAGCCTTCATGATGTCTATAGTAGTTTTTATTATTATCATATGAACTAAACACTAATCAATAACCTAGTAGATCTGGGAATGGAGGTAGATGTGCCCAGTTCCTAAATAAAAGTATAAGTTAATTATAACATCAACCAAATAGGCCCGAGTGTAACACACACGACAACATTGGGCGATGCCATCAACAACAACAACAACAAAAGTTGTAAGTCTACTGACGAAAGCATTGCGTCATCGCATGCTCATTGCAGAGTCTCAACGAGTTCAAAGGTTAGCTGAACAGAATGCTTTCAATTGAAATAATGGAGATGAATTGTGTAGACATTCTTAGCTGACGCAAGAGTCTGTCCCAGTTGCTAAGCATGTCTCCGAAACATGTCGTTTGTTTCGAATGTTTTTATCCAAGTAAGTTATAATACCATTGCGTCCACTTTAAGTTTAGAAAGAGAGAGAGAGAGAAAGCGAAAGAGATAGAAAGAGATAGATAGATAGATTGAGAGAGAGAGAGAGAGAGAAAGAGAGAAGGGAGGCTGCAACTACTTCGCCAAGAATTGATCATCAACATAATGTTAAACCTTCACCCACATTTCTAGATCGTCATAGTTGTATAGTTATTGCCAATGACTAGCGTCAGTCTGATGAAGACTCATCCTTTGTTTCTAGAAACAGAAAGCTTACAAGACAAAAATAAAAAAGGAACCAATTCGGTCAACAAGGTTAAAGAAGATGGAACTGCGCAGTTTCTCGTGACTCGTGGCCAGCACTGTGTGTGCTATTGACCGGTTTCTGACGACCACCTCACCAGTCTGAGTAACGCGATGACTGGCAGGGGTGTGAAGGCTGAGTAGTTTGACCATGGCGTGAGCTGCACCCGAGCCATGGCCTGAGCCTCTCCCGATAATGTGGCGTGATTTTATTAGCCTTCACCCTGGACAATGACTACATTGTGTGTATGTTTGTTTAGTTGTGCTTTATTTTTTTTTTCGTTTTGTTTTCTTACTTTAGTATTATTTATTAGAACGACTTTTAGAGAAACAATTTATTGAAAAGAATGAAGAGAATATAAACATTTTTAATAAACATTTTTTACTAAAAGATTCATATATGTATTCACCATTTTAGTATTAGAACTAAAGTTTATAATTATTTCCCCCCCCCCCCTACTTATAATGCATTTGTAATTTATAAATTAATAGACGGTCTTTTTATTTTAGTGTTTAAAAACAAATATGCCACACAATCCAACAGAAGCTTTCAGATAAATTCGACAAAACAGCTCATCATCTTCGTCTACTTCCTCTTCTGCGTTCTCATCACCATGTTAGAGGTTTCAGATACATAGTGCTTTATCTGAGATGAAATGTGCTTCTCAGCATTTCCTCTGTAACAGCTTGCAGACAGCATCCAAAGAAGTTTCTATTACACTCCTTCTTAATTATCTCTAGGGAAATGTTTATTTCTCTAATTTTCATTTTCTTTTTTTCTATTCAATTGTTGACGCCTGCTGCTCTGTGTAGAAGTCGTTATTATTTGTAAATCGGAATGCCTTTGTAGAACTTGCGCTTCATTGCAAAAAAAAAAAACAAATTATTTTTATTTAAAAGTTTTGGGTCTGGGGCTGAGTGGCCATAAATCGTTACCCACCAAGAAGTCTCCAGTTCAAATCCCGACTGTTTGCTAACTGCATGCAAGTAGCACGGAAACCTCTTAGATTACCCCTCCCCCCCAAAAAAAAAATTATTGCTAATGCATGATTGATCGGCTGCACAAAAGCACTTCGAAAGAAAATTATTTTGAGCTTTAGAAAGTTCACATCAAGCAAGATGTTCTAGGGAGGCGCGGTGGATGCGCGGTAAAGCGCTTGTCTTCCAAACCGAGGTCCGGGGTTCGAATCCTGGTGAAGACTGGGATTTTTAATCTCGGGATCCCCGGGCGCCTCTGAGTTCACCCAGCTCAAATGGGTACCTGACGTAAGTTGGTGAGAAGTAAAGTCGGTTGGTCGTTGTGCTGGCCACATGACACTCTCGTAAACCGTATTCCACAGAATCAGATGACCTTTACATCATCTGTCCTATAGACCACAAGGTCTGAAGGGGAACTTTTAAGATGTTCTAGAGAGGTACGCAACTTAAAAGTTGGGACTTAAAGAACTTGTTTGAGTTGAACTTGTTTGAGTTGTACTCTAAAAAAAAGTTCATATCAGCTTTACGTTTATTGATCTTTGCATCCAAGGTGGATATTTTTGAGTTCAGAATCATTTTATCTTTCAAATTGTTTATAGAAGCTCTTTTTTTTTTAGATGACATTTAATATCATTTTATGTTTATTGAACTAGTTTTGTTTTTCGTGTGAGTCTGTGTCTGGTAGAGAGTGAGGTGTGCGAAGTACATTGGTGAGGACAAGAAAGTTTTGCACTTTTAATGTAAACATACTCGGACAACAAGGGAACAACAAAATAGAGAGGTCGGTATTAAATTTCAGGAAGGAGGACGCCACACAGGGCCGGATTTACGAGAGGCACCCAATACGTAAGCCTCAAAAGAGGGCTTCCACAAACTAAAAACGTACAAACACTTTTTTAAAAATCTGCGTCTGATGGTGAACAAAAGAAAATAGATTGTACATGCAGCCCACTCTGATGTCTCTTAATCTTAGTATTTATTTAATTTAGGGGCCTCCACAAATATCCTCCACTAACATTAGCAGTGGTCTAAAGGGCAGACGATGTCAAAGGTCATCTGTTTCGGTGGCATACGCTTAACTTTACTTTTACCAAACTAATGTCAGGTACCCATTAGAGCTGGGTGGAATCAGAGGCGCCCTTAGATCCCGAAAGTAAAAATCCTAGTCCTCACCAGGATTCGAACCCAGTTTGAATGCTTTACCACTCAGCCACGGCGCCTCGTACCACTGCCAGGCCCACTACTATCTAAAATCTGATGATGGCGACAAAGTATTGCAGTGTGTTGAAATATTAATATGTATATCAGTCTAGGGCCTAATTAGCCTTTATAGACATTATTAAGGGATTTCACCAATTTTTACAACAAACTGGGTGGTTTTTCTGATCACAAGGTTCGGTCAGTTCCTCTACACAGGTATCGGTCATTATGGTCAGTCAGTCAGTTAAATCTGTCTTTCATTTAAACGACCAATCTGTCTGCATTGTATTTAGTTGTATCTATTTATTTTGATATTTTTTTATTATATAAACAAAAGCAGATTATATTTTACACATAGATAGTTTCGCGCCCACCAACTCCGTACACAATGAATCGGAAACGTCCGTTCTTATCTAAAAAAAAAAAAAAAAAACATGTATGAAATGTGTGCATAAATTTGAACGTCTTGTGAACGTCTGTGTTCCCGCGTGTAATCTGGCAGCCATTCATAACTGCGTAGTAGAGCCATAGTATTATCAAGGGTAATGTATGCGAGACAGCTTGTGCTGGGGCTCTATCAAGGTAGTAACCTTAAGTGGAGGGCATGAGGAATTTCTTTCTACGGAAACCTGTTATTGTCATATATCTAATTCCATCTTGAGAAAAGCTAACTCTGCTTACTAAATTGGTTTTAAAATGTAAGTCTACGATAACATCGTGGATGTAACATCACTCAGTAAGTTGGAAAAAAAAAGGAACAACACATTTCTGTGGGTAAGGAACTTTAAATGACTGATCAAAATGTTTGTAAATTCTTTGAGACTTGGAATGTGACACTATGAAAGATATCAAGCTAGTCCGGGCTGGAGTCGATATGAGAAATAAATTGAACTTCCGACTTTTTCTTCTTTGTTCCTGTCATACCCCCACCCCTCTTTATTTTCCTTTTTAAATGTCGCTAAAGTATTTTAATTTCAATTATACATTCCGGACATTAGAGAAGAATAAGAAAGATAACCCAATGACGTAAAATGTGTACAACTGAAAGTATCTATCAATATCACTAAAAAAAAATTAGTAGCATAAATAACACTTGAAACTTTAGTATTTACAATAACTTAGCGACATTGTTCATTAGAGTCAAAGGACTTTTTTTTTTAAATGGAGATTTCACCAATGGTGGATGACTTCAAATAACTATTTGTGTATATGTGTGTATATCTATCTATCTATCTATCTATCTATCTATCTATCTATCTATCTAT
>JADKLZ010081101.1:12366805-12386601 GCA_021533235.1 Biomphalaria straminea
GATGTTCGGCGGGCCGGATGAAACCTCGACGCGGGCCGGATATGGCCCTCGGGCCGTAATTTGGGCATCACTGACCTAAAATATTGTGATGTCCGATTTTCATTTTATCTTCTACTTTCTGAGATCTAAATGGGACGGACGGACGGACGGACAGACAGGCCACAAAAAAAAAACACATTTAGTTAATTAACTGTCGGAAATCAATTTTTTTTTATTTTGTATCAAAGAAGGGAAAGAATTTGTCTTAGAAAGATGTGGAGACATAAGTTGAATTAGTCCCCTTAAGGAGGCTTGAGCATTCTTATGATCCGCTGGCCAGACCAGATCTCAAATGAGGAACTGTGGCAAAGAACAAAACAGCAGTCCATTGAAATAGATATCCTTCAGAGACGCTGGAGATGGATAGGTCACACCCTGCGCAAGCCGGCATCCAACATAACAAGGAAAGCCCTAACCTGGAACCCCCCAAGGAAAGAGGAATAGAGGACGGCCCAGGAACACATGGCGCCGCGATCTGGAAACAGAAGCCAAGCAGATGGGCAAGACATGGGAACTGTTGGAGAGACTCGCCCAGAACCGAGATGCCTGGAGAAAGCTGGTTGGTGGCCTATGCCCCAGTAGGGACCACAGGCTAAGATGAGATGAAGATGAGATGAAGGAGGCTTGAGCCATAGAGTTCGAATTCAAGTCGAAATTATTTTTTTTAGATGCCTTTAAAATGTAACCATGGTAACATTGTTCTTCCCCCCCCCCTTTTTTCACAAGTAACCTAGAAAAGTGATAGGATCATAGCGCATTGAAAACTGCGCTAAACAAAAACAATTGGTAAAACTATTTCTTATCACACATTTATTATTAGTACCGGTACCAGTAGTAACGAATTTAATTACATGACTGATCCAAACTAATTGATACTAGTTAACTTTTTAAAATAAAAACAAACTTTTAAAAAAAAATTATTACTACTTTTTAACAATGCATCTTTTAAGCTCATTACGTTTCGGTTTAAACTCTCTTATGCTCCGGTTCGGTGGGGGGGGGGGGGTAGGGAGGGAAGTCGCAGAGAGATGTATGGAGTTTCCGTGACGACATTAGGTGATCAGCACACCTTAGCTCGAGTCGGGATTCAAACGCCACTTTATCAAAGACTATAATGTATTCTTAAAACATTTTTTCGACAAAGTGACATTTCACAGCATGTCGTTATTTGCACAATCATTTTCTTGTAGAACTTTGTGAACATTCTCTTCGTAATGATGACTCCAACTTTGGCCCGAAAAAAAAAGAGAAATTGGAGAGCCTCTCGTTTGTCCACTGCACAGCGAAAATTCAAGTTCAATACCGGTATCTCAGTTTAAGCCAACGTCTTCGGCCGAGGACGGAGGAATTCCAGCTACCGTCGCCTCATCGTGGCACCTCCGTGGAAACGTCCATTTTAGGGAAGTGGATAGGCTAAGAACGGTAGCGCTTATAGCCCTCGGCGGGCTTCCACAGACACGGTGGAGACACTGTTCATTGCACGTGGTAGGGATGCAACCAAAGGCTCGCCAAACCGTCCTAAACCCCCATCGATTCGTTCCCTAACGGGGGCCATACGCTCTGTGATGCGCCCTTGCACGGGTTCGTTGGGACATTATAGGTATTAGAGGGGCCCCCACGCGGCTCGGCCTTCGGCCTCGTACAGCAGGAGGGAACCTGTACTTGGCTCAAGGGGGTCGGGTGCAGAGACATACCGGGTGTGATACATTTGCACTTCGGATAAGGTGGGACCTCTGACAGAGTGGTTGGTAAAGAGCCGGCCCCTCATCCTGGCCACGGGTAAAATCCTTCCCTTGGTCAAAGGGACATAAAAGGGAGCTCGCTCTATGCTCTCGTCCCGAATGGACATCAGTATTCGGCCGAGGACACGATTCCAAAAAGTAGGACATGTCCTCCTATTGTCGGACGTCTGGTAACCCTATCATTTCTTTTTTTTAAAGGCCTAATTAATCGACTGTTTAACCTGTTGATGAATGTTCATAATGAGAAACGTTTGTAATACGAGAATTCATCTCCTAGTGCATTGGTTCTCAACCTTTTAAGCTCGGCGACCCCTTTTTGCAAACCCCGACTCTGCAGCGACCCTCCCCCCCCCCAGGCACAAACAACAATAGAAGAATAGACAAAAGCAATCCATATTTTTGATAGTCTTATGCGACCCCTGGCAAATCGTCAATCGACCCCCCCCCCCCCCAAGGGGGGTTGCGACACACAGATTAAGAACCTCTGTCCTAGTGCATTTAAAGACATGTTGAGTATAACGTAGCTTGTAAACCTGAAACCAACAACACGCCACTCGATTAGCAGCATACAACTGAGCATTTCATGAAAATAATGTTTAATTATGAAAAATTCAAAGGAACAAGACCAAACAACTGATCAATGCTATTTTTGACCACGTCTGAAGAAAAAGAAAACAAAAAATCTGGCAGTATCGATTGCCTTGTGCAAGACGTCATCCAACTCCGAGACTACCGCAGAGAACATTCGTGACCTGCCTACTATTTGACGTCATCGGTCGCATACTCGTAGAAGGAGGAGGCGGGGCTATTTATGAATGGAGTAAAAAAAATTGTTTGTCTGAACGAAGAATTATTATCCATCTTCCCTGGAGGAAATTCTCGGAGAATATTTGAGGCAGATTTTGAAAAGAAAAATTTTAAAGAGAAAAAAAGATGTTAAAAGGAAAAGACTTTTTGATTTATCCTAGTCTTAGTCTATGAAAACATAGGACTAGTTTTTCTTTACCGCCACGTTAAGTAATTCAATCCTGATTGGATGTTATTATTAAAGAAAACAAAAAATAAACCAAAAAAATCATAAATCAGCCTCTTATAAGTTTGTAGGTACCATGTGATTGGATTTAAACAACATAGATCTGGATCTATGTTCCAATAGTGTAAAATTGTTTAAGAAAGTGTAAATCTGTTCCTAATAGTTCCAAAAGTGTATACGTTTCTCACATAGGTATAAAATTAGTATTCACTTAGGTATCAATCTAAGTTCCAATAAAATATTCGTTGTTCAACTTTGAACAACTTTATGGGGAAAAAAGTTGGGTAATAATCCAAAGCCTTTAATGCCTAATAAAATAAGCAATCTTTTATAATCACCATAGATCTAGTCATTTACAATAATGAACAAGAAAATAGGAAAATCGGTTCTATTTAAATTCCATTTCAGAAATAGGTTACTTGATAGACCTGTTCCTTTCATTTGCTTGTTTTTCACAGTACAAATAATTTGTTTGGGGAGGGGGGTGCCATTCAAACTCTACTTTCATTTTTTGTTAGCAAATATCTAACTACTATATATTTATAAAATACCAATGACTGACTTAATTGATCATGAGAGCTCTTAAACTATTGTGCTTATCCCCATCAAATTTCAGAGTTTCTTACTTACTAGGTGCTAAAAACTAAGAACACTTTTGGACAGATTTGCAACCTGACGACCACCATTAGCCAAAAAAACAAAAGTTCTATCAATTCTTTGTAAATTATTTTCAGTATTTCCCTAAAAGCCTGCAGTCTGCATGTAAACCATTTTTCAAAAATATGAATTCCATAATTCGAAAGCAATATTTGTCTTTTTCCTTAAGTCTATTTATTTTTAATATGCCTTACATCATTTCAACTTCCTTTTAGAAGCAGTCTAAATAAAAACGATCAATCGTCATGGCATTAATAAGAGAGAGAAAGAGAGAGCAAATAATGGTACTTTGTAACACTGCCCAAAAAATGACTAATCCTAATAGCATTGAAAAGATCAATCTAGATCTATAGTCATTACAAAAGTGGTTAAATAAACGATTAAAATAAATGAAAAAAAAAAATGATGTAGTTCTTTTTATATAGAGAACAAAATTCCAAGATAAATATAGAAAGGGGAATGGGAATGTGTACAAAGGACTAAGTAAATGTGCTTCTAAAATTAACAGGCCTAAAATATGAGAGCGTGTATGTGTGGGAGAGGCATTATGAAGTGGGTCTTTCCATATCAAGCCAAAAGTCTATGTGGGAGAAAATTGTGATGCACAGGTAAAAAAATGAGGATTCCAGAGAGCGAAAGAGAGAGAAGAAAAGAGAGAGCGGGCCAAGAAATTTAATTGTAACAGTTTCACTAATTCACGGGCTAAAGAAGTATGTTACATTTACAATTAAAATGAGGCCCATTAAAAAAAATGGTGGGGTGTTCCGGCCATAATAATCAATGGGCGTAGCCGGTGTGTACTCCTAGTATATACATATAGATGAAGTTCTGATCTACCATACTAAAAAGTATTTACCGCATTTCATAGATTTCAAAATTACTATTTTATCATAGACTATAATGTATTCTTTAAATTGGTTATTTACATTTCAATTAAAAAATGCATTTATAATTTAATTTCATTTACGTTTTTGTTAATGCGATCAAACTGTTTAAATTACAATCATTACTGGCTCATGTAGAAAGGTCCTGACTTCCTAATTTTGTTGTACAATGAAATTAATGGTTCACTTGACAAGCTCCTCATAACTTAGTTGTGCAAACCTTAAAGGAGGACTGCCTGGATTTATAAGTTTACAACAGTATTGTAGGTTGAAATTTCAAAACTTTAGTCTTCCTATACCTCTGATTATGAAATGCTGAATTTACAGTTCAGGCCTTTTTCTTATCATTACATTCAATACATTCCTAATGTATTCAAATTGAGCAAAACTGCCAATCGCATTAAATGTCTCTTCTTGCAATAACAAAACAATTTTTCGAATAGAGGAATGAACAATGTTTAAAAATTAACTTCTATTCAGTACAAAATCATTGAAGTGCACATGCCTTTAAATACTTGGGGAATTGTAAAAACATTGTCCTACATATAATAAAGCAATTATCTATTTATCGTATAGCTTTTTGAAACATCAAATAGCTGAATAAGGTTGAAGGGGAAGATGGTAGGTTTAAAATCTCCCCCACAGAAGATACAACTATGGGATTGGTGCTGTAAACAGATGATCATTTGGTTTAATTCATAAAACAAAAAGATACAAGCTCAACTGTCAATATCAAACAAAAATTTTATTCATGAGTTACACAACACTTGAGTGAGAGAGTGTGATGCAAGCTGAAATATGAACTTCAAACAATGACACTTGGTAGCTAACATTCACACTTGAATGCAAGAACAAGAGAAAAACAAATGCTTATATATTTGTTTATATTATAAAAATGTTACAATGATTTTGAACCAAGCTTTATCTCTCTACAAGTAATGATACTTGACATATTTTTATTTTAATTGTTTGTTATTTACCAAGACTCAACATTTTATTTCTAATTTGTTTTGTTCCAAATGAAACTTTTTTTTGTTTAAGTAAAGGGAGGCAACCTTTTTTTTTTTATTAAACAAAATTTCACTCTAAAGAAGTAAACCAAATTTATACAAAAAAAAAAAAAAAAAGCTAACAAATGTATTTAACTGTCCTCAAAGAATTTGGGCATATCTTTTCCAGTCAATGTAAATCTTTCCACACCATCTTTAGAAATGGCAGCCAGTCTTATAATGCCACCACTGCTTCCATCACGGTTGATGGCCAAGGAAACAGCTGTCAAACAAAACAAAAATGAAAAAAATGTAATCATTGATTTACATCTAATGTTCTCACTGAGTTAAATATATTTGAACATAATATATTCTCCATCTCAAATTACTATATCAAGGAAAACCAAGAAAATAATATACAAAAGCATAATGGGACCAGCAGCAATGTATACAAGACCTGGATGCTGACTAAAAGACAACTGAAAATCTACTAAATACTTAGGATTGCAAAATTCTTAGGAAATCTATGGTGAAAGATGAAACAGGGTGGAGGACAGGTACTAACAATGAGACATATCAATGGTATGAAGACCCACTGATAGTGACTGAAATAAAAAGAACAGACTACATTAGGAAGGTCACCTTAAAAGAATGTCAGATAACAGAGGAGTGAAAATTGTATACAGACAAAAGGCAGACACCGAATGCAATGGATTGATGATGGGGAGCCAGATCTGCAACAACTTGGGGTTAGGGTGTGGAGATCTAAATGGAGGGATGTGTTGACACAGGCCAGAACTCCCCATTTTTCTTTTAGAAAGATTAATTTACATGGTGGCCTAGTAATTCCAGTAGTTCAAGTAGGCCATGCCATGAACCAGTTCATGAAACGTATGAAAACGTAATTAATAACACCTGTTGGGATTAAGCTTAATAATATAGACAGTTTTTCTGTATTACTGATAGCTATGTAGTATGTAAGCTTTAATTCAGAGAGGTGAAAGTAATAGAATCAGCTGAAAAAGAAGAAAGTATTGAACTCAAGCATTTATAGAGCAAAGAAGATGAAGGCCATGTGTGGCTGTAACAAAAAAAAAAAGCCAAAACAAGATTTCTGAACTGTCAAAACCAATTGTTTTTGGCTAAAGTCTAATATTTTAAGAAATCCTCCAAGTATAAAACAAACAAGCCTTATGAGAAAAAAAAAGTTTAAAAAACAAATATGACCCTAGTCATAAACAAACAATGTAATTAGAAAAGAGAGGGAGGGGGTGGGGTGTAAAGACTGAGTAACAAAGCTTACCATTGGCTATAAATTGTAATGCATCTTCCTTTTTCATATTGGGTTTATAACCTGCATCAACATAACCATAAAGATAAGTGCTACCAGACCCTCCAATAGAATAAGGCATTCTTTGTAGCATGCCACCTAAGGGAATAGAGTACACCTGTTGGACACATAGAAAACATTGTTAATGTTCTTTCATAAAAGGATTTGACATTCACAATTATGCTGTTGTTTTTTTTTTGTTAGAATATTTAATCTTTGAATTAAACTCATAGAAAATTACAATAAGAATGAGTAGGGTCAAGCCTGTGTATCTGCTTGTGCTAAAAGAACAACTTAAATAGACTTTCACCATGACAAAAAAAAAGATTAATCGGAACTATTTATACAAGACTAAGACGTCTCTATTAATCTCCATTGAGAATGTGTTGTGATTACAAGGACACTTTCTTATTTCAACTAAAAACAACAAGATCATCAACATCTCACAAAAGACAACATACACAATACACGGAGAGGCTCCTTGATTAGAAACAAACAGAAAACAATAACATTTTCTATTCCCTTGTCAACGAGTAGCGCTGATATCGTCTCACAAAGTAAGGAATAAACAATCTCGGTTGTTGCTTTAATGGACAGAAGTAGATCACTAATGATTCAGCAGGTGGTAGTTGACTTCAAAAACCTTTCTCACTTTGCTGAAACATCTTTGTAAATTTGTTGAAAAAGTTTACTCAAAAATGGTAGGGTTGTGTGTATGGTTTGTGTTGATATTTTTATAGGACAGGAGTCCAAGCAGCACTACATATATATAGGTAACTTTGAATCCATGAAAGTGTTTTACTAAAAAAATTTTATTTTGTCTAAGGTGTCTACCAAAACATCAAATGGATATAAATCAAGGAACAAATATGAAAAAAAAAAAGTTAAATAAATTAAAATGTTAAGTGTCCATTTGAGAAAAGGGCATGAAAACAGATAAGAAGGCAACAAAAAAAAAGAAAAAAGCTAAGGTTTGTAATCTATCAGTATATATACAATTGAACCAGATTCAATACAAACAGCTATAGAGGATGAATTTTGATTTTATTTGCTGACACAAAATGCACAGAATAAAGAAGACTTAAACATTTTAATTTATTTTAGTTTTAAGTTTTTCTTTGCGCCCATTAACCCCAAGGAAAACCTTCATTTAAGAATTGACCAACTAGAAAAAATAAAAGTAAACATTTTAAAACAAAAAAACAATAGTAGGAACAAATGAATTATTGTTATTTTTATGTTGATATTTATTATCAAGCACTGGCCTAATCACTCATTGCAATTTTATTGGGGAAAATTAAAGAAAGATGACTTGAAAACTTTAAATTAATTTATTTTAGATTTAAATTTTTCTTTGCGCCCATTAACCTTCATTTAAGAATTGACCAACTAGAAAAAATAAAAGTAAACATTTTAAAACAAAAAAACAAACAATAGTAAGAACAAATGAATTATTTAAACAAAGAACTGAAGCTTATGTTGATATTTATTATCAAGCACTGGCCTAATCACTCATTGCAATTTTATTGGGGAAAATTAAAGAAAGATGACTTGAAAAACTAATACAAACAAATGGACATTAGTCTTCACTCTGTACCAGTGCAAATTTTCTGAAAGTAAAGATCTTTAAAACTTTTTAGTATTAACGACATATATATTAGCTTTAGCTACAGATTAATTCTATTTTTTATTACTGATTTTCTGAGGTGTTTGACAAACAGGCAAACTTGCATTGAGAAAGCATAACCTTATAGCAACCTTACAACATGACTAAGAACTGTATAACATAACAGGGCTCAACTTCCTCTGTCAAGGATGATTTCCAAGTGGAAGTAGAAGATGTAACATTGTCATGGATATGAGACAGCCATTTGTATTTTCATCAATGCTGTTCCAATTGGTTCTTATTGTAATTATTATGCAACTCTCAATGATTGGTCAATCATGGGGTTTTAGTTAACTTTTAATGTAATTAATTGCAATTAGTAATAACTTTAACCAAAAATGTAATATTTGGATTAATTAAACATGGAATCTAATTAGAAAGAGACACAAACACACTGACAAATCAAAGTAATGAGCTTGAGCTCTACTGCCTTAGACTCACTAGCATGTGGCTATATTGATCCATTTCAAGAGTATGAAAGTAGTGCAATTATTAAGTCCCCATTCTACTAGCAAGCATTGGCCAACAAGTCTAAGACTAGTAGATACTATTTTCCAAACTCTAATCCTGAGTGACACTATCAGACACTTCCCTAAATCAACCAACTTTAAATGTATACATAGAAACAAAAATGCAGCATAAAGAAAAACAAAAAGGTCTATAGCTGTAATACCTGTCCTCCTTTTTGTTTATCCCACCCTGCTACAATGATTCCAGCTGAAATTTGATCTCTGTTTTCATAACACAGCTGTCTGAAGATGTTGGCTACAGTGTTGACCAGAGGCTCTTCACCAGTCTCCATTCTGCAAAGTCAAACAGCCCAGGCCCACATTAAGTGATGCATTAGGAAATAAACCTTTAAATAACAAGGAATGGCCATTTTACACATACAAATAATTTACATACAAACAAAAATTTAAAAAAATTGACAGGAGCAAAGCTGACACTCAAGAAAAAAGACACGAGGTCAACAAAAAGCAAAAAATGTCTGAACACTTTACATGGGAACCACTAATAGGAAGATGATCATGATGGAATCCATAGAATTGTAAAGATGATTTGTTATATAATTTGTCTTTTTACATTTTTAATTAAGAAGAGAACCACTTTATAAATAATTAACAGTATAATAAATACTTTAGCCTGTTCTAAAACACAAAGAAAAAAAATTAAATTAAAGTTCATTGCTAGGGTCCAAACATATCCCACAGCCTCCACAATGATTTTAGAAATATTTATGCCATTAGATTATTCTAGTATTTGTGATTGTCCAAAGAAAGTATAATAATAATAATTTCATATATATACCACAGTAAAGAAATACAATTTGGCCTAAGCATTTTGAACCTAACAGATAAGAAAAAAAAAACCACAATCTTTATGTTTTCTTGATTGAACAAAGTGATGCATGTGGATTGTCTGAGATCATTGAGGAGCAACTTCTGTGCTAGCACTGTAAAGACCCTGATGTCAAAAATTCTGAGGAGAAAATGCAGCACAACTAGAAGACAAAAAGTCCATGAAGTGCAGGGGTGTCTATGTGAAAGATGGACTGAAGGATGAGGTTTCATGCACTGCTGACAAAGTATGGCCACCTTGGTATGGAGCCTTGTACTCACAGGGAGCAGGTGGAGTGTGTGTAAAAGAGTAACAGCAGATTTGTGTCATGTTATGCTTAAAAATACTTAGTAGCACTAATTTTGTTGCACCTGTAGACTAGGTGAGAAATTTTCAGTGTTACAGAAATCTTTGCAGGCATCAAAATTAAATATAGCTGGATCTGTCCTAATCTTTGCAACTGTAGATATTAGATCACAATAGAGCTGACCTATGTATACTTCAAAAGACAGAAATGAGTGCAAGTAAACACCAAGATTAACTGTATTAACAAAGTAAACCTGGCAATTCATGATGATTTGAATGTCATCCTTGTAAATATTTTTTCAAGCACCAATAGCTATTAGGACTGGAATTACATTTAAAAACTGTATTAATTCTAACTAGGTTAACTTCATGGCCAACCTATTAAAGTCCACATGATATTTGACAATGTCAGCTATAGCCTGGGTATCTGCTGCAGAGCCAGACCGACAACAGTAGATATAATCTGTAATTTTGGTCAACTTGTCTGTGACACGGTTAGCAACGTAAGATCTGAAATGTTTTAAAGTGCATTCATTAATGTCCACAACAAACAAAAAATAAAAAACAAAATTGAAATTTAAATTATTGTAATGAAATTGTAAATTCTGTTCATGGTGGAAATTATCTTCATTATGTGCATAGTTTATGATCCAAAACATCATGTAAGTATTTTAAAAATGCATTTTTAAAAAAATAATCAATTGTTTTTAAATTTAATGATGTTTGGTTATTGGATGCAGGTAGCATTGCTTTCATTAGTGAAGTAGATTCTGATTTCACAACACAGAGGCCAGGAGGACCTAGAGTGGGCAAATGTAATTCAATACTAACAACCCATGTGACAAGAGAGGTGGATACAATCTATTAAGAGACAAGGAAGAAATAAGATGGAGATAACTCTTTGATGTGTTTAATGAAAACTTTTTAAACTTAATATCTGTAAGAGAGTAGATGTTATTTTGCTTTCTATGATTATAAGTGACACATCAACAAGCTAAGCTTTAAGTTAGTTGTGTTTCTACTTGATTGAGTATAAATTTGTGATGATAGATTTTAGAAGAGATTTTAAAAGATCCTTTGCTATCACAAAAAAAATAATAATTCCAAAATGAGTAGAGCACATTAGAAATATCATCCCCAAGCTGATTTAATTTAATTAACAAATCCATCAAAAATAATCACACAGGCATAGAGAAGGAATATATCAGAATTTTTTTTAAAAGTCTGAATTGAATGGCAGTATTGTAACCACATGTTAAAATATATGATTACGCCAAACTAGTATTACAATTAAAAAATTAAAAGAACAAACTGAATTAATCAAATAAACCTCAATTTCATGTTTGCATTTCCAAAATAAGTTATTTCAAGAGATGTGTCTGTCCTAGACAATTCTGTATTCAGATGTCAGCCTTATTTAATTGCTTTCTTAGCACGGCATGAATGTATTACGTTCAATGTTAGACCACACCTCAGTGCCTAGTAGAGTTATGTTACACTAACGAGTATATATATTGCTATAACCCTATTGCCCTATTGGCGGCGCAAAAGGGTTAACTGTGTGTAGTCAGCTGAAATGTGACACAGTCCAGCAAAACAGTTTAGCGTGCTGTATCGAAGGGGAAAGAACTGTACTGGCATGAACTTTGCACGCAAATGTGACCACTGTTATGGTCAGCTGATCATAAGCCTGTGTGTAGGAGAAACCAGAGACAGAGTGTGTAGGCAAGGAGTTCAAGACAGGACACGGAGGAGACCAGGTCTGTGAGTCTGGCTATGAAGTCGGTCCTGGTCGAGTCCTGAAGTAAATGTACGTGTCCAGAAGAGATAGAGACAGTAGAGTTTAGTACGGTGATGTACAGTGTAGCATTTGTAGCTGTTGATGTGCCAATTGTCTAGTATTGGCTGTTTTACTTTACCATTATTAAAGTACCAGATTATTTTTGGAGCTCTTGTTGTCAGGTTCTTTGATGTGTTGTGCTATGTGTTTAGCAGTGTTTATGGAAGCCTGAGATAGGAATCTGAGATCCGTAACAATATATTTAAAGTATAATATATAATACTTTAAAACTATTTACCCTGTCGTAGTCCTGGAATCAGCACCAATAATGACACCACCTTCAAATTCAGTTGCAGCAAGTGTCGTCTGAAAAAAAAACAACATTGGTTTGATTCATTGTGGGGATGCTTAAGTATCATAATACAATTAAATTATTATGGCAATTAATAACAGACTATACCATTAACACCACATGTGCATGCACACAGATAGTGAGAAACTAGAAATTGATTAATAGTACACAGTTAAATAATTGAAAAATGCCATGGGTGAAAAAGATATAAAGTGCTAATGGGAGCAACATGAGTGTATACAATTATCAAACAACCATGTAAGCTTAAGACTTAAGACTGTTGTGCCTAACAGGAGCTGGTGACAAGGCTGTTACATCACTTGCACTGACGTACAAAGAGTGGTCTTGCGCTAGGTATGGTCTCAAAGAATGTTATAATCAGAAGAGAATATGGACCCCCCCTATCCCCCCTGAACATGTTAGAAGAGTGAAAAGAGTATGAGACCACCTATTACTCTTCCTTCACTCCCTTTCCTTCTAAATCAGTCTCGCAGCAGAATCATTTTTAATTCATAGCGCTGCAAGCAAAAGAAAAACTGTTGTGTCTAACAACTTTGTTGACATAGTGGAACATGGGAGAGGTGACAAAGGCTTATGTTCTTGTGCTGGAGTAAAAAGAAAATGACTTAATCAATGGTGAAAACTAAAGATTAAAACATTTCATTGAAATAAAAAAAAAATATATTAATTATATTAATATTATTATATTTTAAATATAAATCTAGATTCCATTCTAGTCTCTAGACTAGCTAGTATCTATCATTCTATGTATAAATACTTTACATAGATCTAGATTCTAGAGTCTAGAATAAGGATCTTCTCTATTCTCTAATAGTCAAGGAAAATAGGATTTTTTAAAATTTTATAAAAGTTTCGATTTCGATCATTTTTATATTTTATCGATAACAGGTCACGACTGAAATAGTATGAAATACTTATAAATTATATTGGCATTGGTGATAAATTATAAAGTTAAATAAGGAATATGTAATTTAAAAGCTTTGAATAATTACTGTACTTACACCAGTAGATACTTCATTGTTCATCCACTCCATTCCAACACCTAAACCTTCTGAATGAGAATTAGGAAAACCGCTAGTCATCATCATCGCCATTGTGAACAGTAAACAAGTTATACTTTTATATATTCGCACAGTGTATTTAAAAACAGCTTGATTTTTCACCGAAACGAATGATGCCGATGTACTAGTCTAAAGTCTAAGGTTAGCGGTCTGTGAATGAAATTCATTGTGTTGCTTGCCGATTATGCATAGTTCTAGAAGAGATCTACGAGAAAAAAAAAAGAAGAAATAGTCACTGTAAATGCCAATTTAAAATGCATAGACTTCTGTTTAGGGCTACTAGTAGGGGCCTACTAGACGTCCGTCAAAAGAATGATAGGCCTATGTTCCCATTCTAATGCAGTCCTCCGTCCGGCAGGCTGTAGTCTAAATTTGAAAACGTCGGGCATTAAGATATTATTCAACTGTCGAATTCAATGTTTATATTCTGGCTTAAAAGCACTTATAAATTGTGCGTGCTAATTGTCATAAATGATATAAAAATGTGGTTTGACTGGTAGCAGAATTTTATAGGACACGTTTAGTGACAACCTCGTTCATGAATAGTGGTGTTGGTCACAAATTCAAGGCTGTTCGTGTGAAACATGATACTCAGCGCTTTTCAAGATCTGTGAATTTTGTCCTCCTTGTAAGACTTCGTCCTCCTTTCTGTCCTCCTTTGGGTGAACAAATTTTTCTGGTAACCTTGCCCCGGTGTAAGTCCATGAGCCAAAAAAACAACAAAAAAAAAACAATTGAAGTATCCATATGTGCCGCTTTCTCTCTCTCTCTCTCTCTCTCTCTCTCCCATTAACTAAAAGTGTCTTTCTTTTGAGTTAATTATGACAGGAAACCAGAGTAGCCTAATTGTAGAAGTGTAGTTGTATGATGTATCAATTAGTTTGGATTAGCCGTGTAATTAGCCTTGTAATAGATCTGGAGTTCATTGACCAACAACAACAATAAATCTGAGCCATTAGAAATATTTTTACCAATAGTTTTTTGTTTAGCGCTATTTCGTGTATTTAGCTTTCTCGATATGCGTTGATTCTAGCACTTATAGGAGACGGTTGGGAAAGGGAGAGAAGAAGGAGATATCTGGATGAATTTTAACGTTTCAAACTTACTTTAACTCTTTCTCTCCATAATTATTTACCACATTCTGGTGAAATCAACGTTGGTATCGTCTGTTCGGAGAGAAAGAGTTAAAGCACCACCTATAAACGGACTAATTCAGCAAATACCAACCATCTCTATCATGTACAGTTTCTCTCCCTACGAAACAAAATAGTTATCAATAGTTAATAAACTAATTGGTTATTGCTCTGTTGATTCTTGTGTTGTCAAGTAAAATAAATAATTGTGCAAATTTTAAGCTTGATCCGAAATAGAGTGTGGGAGAAATAACATTATACCAGATAGACAGACAGAGCGAGTTTACATCTGATTTGTAAATTAAAAAATAAACGTAAAAAACACGTTATTGGTTGGTCCTAAGAAGGTCTACAAAAGGTAGACAATGTGCACTACTACTGACTGAATTAGATCCCTACAAATGAACCAAAATGAATACAAGTAGTGTCCTAAGTGTAGAAGAAAGATGTAATCAAATGACTCTTGGATTTTGTGGGTTGATTTCTGTTGTTTCCCAATTGTTTTTTTTTTTTTGTTCAAATCTGAAAAACGATCTTAATCTGAGAGTTATTTCCTGTACAAGGGGAAGAATAAAAGTAGGACAACTAAAAATATATATGATTATTTTCCTTATATTGATAGTTTAAAAAAAAAATCTGTATGGACAGAATATTACAATGTAAATATAGTGAGGACTGAGGACTTTGCGAGTGAAAGTAGTGTTACCGGTATACATAGAACTTAAATCGAACTAACTAGTTATGATTTGATACACTACATTAGTATGACAATCAAATATGATAATCTGTTTCTTATACAAATTACGTTTTTGGAGAAGAAATTTACATTTTTAAAAACTAGCAAAGAAAGATAACTAAAACGCTTAAATATTTAATTGATTATCCCCCTTAGCCCATGTTATTTTTTTTTAACGTGTACCCATTTTCGGTTTAAAAAAAATGTAAAATAAATAAATAAATATGTATATATGAGGTGCGATTGCGCTTCTTTTTTATTTAATGTAAAAAAAAAATATGATACATTTGATTGTTTCAACAATTGTCTTCAATACAGCTTAAAGTATCGACACATGGTGCTCCGATAGTTTAAGTTTTAAGCCAACATACAGGACTTATAAAGTACATGGCCACGCAGTATACTAGATACGAATAAGAAGAAAGGAAATGGGAAGTTGTTAAAATAGAGACAGTAAAAGACCATGATGAGTTGCATGTTTTTACTAAAGCCCTATGGTCCATGTGGAACACATTGGATAGATTACGATGAACAGACAAGACCGGATTTACATTTAAGGCCCCTAACACATCTGAGATAAGGGCTACCTTGTAATCAACATAAGGCAATTTTTTGTTCTTTTTCCAAAATGATAGAAAACATGTCTGAAACCATTGGGGGGGGGGGGGCCCACAAGCAAGTGTGTGTGTGTGTGTGTGGGTCCTAATCTATAGCTTTTGTTACCTATAGACAAATCCAGCACTGTCGACAGATGTGTTGTAGCATGTATCCCCTCCATAAGCCGTCATTGCAAACTGATAGATAAAAACAAAGAAAGATAAATGATCAACATGTGATATGTGGTCGATGACTAACACCACAACGTATAGCTCCATGGTGTTCTATATATCCTGATGATCTCATCTTCTATTATTATAGCTCCATGGTGTTCTATATATCCTGATGATCTCATCTTCTATTAGAAATAATCAGAATTAGGTTCAGATCCTCAGTGCGGCAGAACAGCGGCTTTGAGATTCAGCAATCAAGTTAACGTATTAAGTGATAAGGCTCACTTGTAAATAAATATATTCAAAACAACTCTTCATATTCTGAGGGGGGGGGGGCGTTCAGGGAAATGTCCGGTAGTCCTCTTTCAAAATGTCCGGTAGTCCTCTTTCAAAATGTCCGGTGGGCCTATTACAAATAGGCCAGTGGCGCCTCCACCAAATGTACCACAGTGGCAGAAAGGACCTCGGGGGTCGTATTACGATATTGGTAACTCGCCTTAATTTTTATTAAAGACTTTATACAGACTTTAGAGTGTTACACTAGTCTAGCTTATTAAAGATTCTATACAGACTTTGCTACACTAGTCAATTATACGTCTGTCCCGTAATAATCTTCCGTAATATAGCTCTATGTGTCCACCTTGAGTCACATTGAGTGTGGTATGCGCTACAAACTGTCGTTTTGATTCTCTCGTGCTCGAAACCTGTCTGTCGCCATCAGTCTGTCGCCATCATCGCGTCCCTCAGTTGTTGTCTACTCTGACGTAATAATCTGCATTGCTGAAGAAACGTCTCAAAGCTTACGTCATATGGGCTGGATTGTGTAATAATAAGTCTATCCTTGTGTGTGAGTAAATGTGATTAAAAGAACGCTAAGAGAAGAACCACTTTTTTTTTTAGTTTGTTTCAAAAGATTTGACTTTTACAGGTGATATCACGTGGTGTCTGCTGTTTTCTGGTGCTGACATTTTTTTTTCATGCCCATTGGGCCTCTTTTGAGTTTAGAAGCAGATATATTATAATTAACATGACTTTTTAAAAGATTAATACAATCTAAACTTTTTTTCCCTTAATTTTAAGTTTTCTTGAGTTACCTGTAGAAATGTTCCAATCTAGTGAATTATTGAATAAGAATAATATTTAGATCGTTATGAGATTTATTACATTATTACAAGGCTTATATATGAACTCGCTCCGTCTGTCTGTCTGGTAAAAAAGTTTATACACGTCATTTCTCACACTCGAATAAAGTTGAAATTTCTTGTAACTGATAAAACAAGAATCAAGTCAACAAACAAACAATTAATCAATAAATTTAACTATTGGTAATTAATTATTTTGTTTGATGTCGAAGAAGGGAAAGACATTGTACTTGACAGATGTAGTGGAATAAATTGAATGAGTCCCTTTCATACGTTGTGTAGAGAATTATCGCTAAAAGTCTGAAACTATGAAAGGATAACAAGAAAACCTATTTTCATAAGCACTTCGCTGGCACAGTAGTTTGTAAACTAACAATGAAAAACTGTAGCCCACGAGTTTAAATTCAAGTCGTACAACTTTTTAAACTCTTTATCTCCGATTCGACGATACCATCGTTTATTTTGACCTCATCAAATTAATTTTTTTTTTAATTTTTTTTTTAACTTGACTTTGACTTATATAAAAAGAGCATGAAATTCCATTTGATTCTATACCAAATAAATACCAAATACCAAATAAAACATTTTCTGATAACAAACAACAAAGCTATTGAAGTTCGATGATAATAGGGGTAGTGAAATAGTGATATTTGAAATGAAGAACTCCTTCAAAATGTGGGAAAATAATTACGGAGAGAAAGAGTTAAAATATAAAATGTGGTAACCTTTGCACAAATACTTATTTCTTTCTCCACCCCACACTTGCCCCTTTCCAATCTGTTCCAGACAAGTGATCATGATAGGATCATAGCGCAGTGAGAAAGCTAAAAGCAAAAAATTGCGCTAAACATAAATAATTGGTAAAAATATTGCTAATCGCACTGATTTATTTTTCATAGACATCATAGTCTATAACCATTGAAAATTTAATCACGGGCTGATCCAAACTAATTGGTACTGTTACATTTATAATCTTTGTTGTTTTTTTTAAAGTATTATATATATATATATTTAGTTCTTTGTATGACATTTTTTGATATGATTAGGGATTTTGCGAGGACTAATTAATTAAATCAGTTATGCTCAACCTAATTCGACCCGCGGGCCATTTTAGCTTTCGACACGCGTGTGGCGGGCCATATCAACAAAAAGGTACAAAAAATTAAATCAAAATTCACATTCAACGATCTAAAACTATTGAAGCTGGTACTTACATTAATTTAATTGGATATTTAAAAGTATATCATTTTTTACGCGTCTAAAAATGGTTTTATTTCTCTACTTAAAATGTGAGCAACATTGTAGCTACTTTTACCACCAACTTATTTTATTATCTCTTTTTTGTAAATATTCCCATCGACCCTCCATTCTCTTGGAGTAGTTTAACCTATCTTTTATTTGCCGCTAAAAGCAAGAAGGCCTTCAAGTTTGTTTTATAATGGCCAATGGCGATGTATAAGTTGTTTTTTTTTGAACAGTCAGACTTTCTTTACAAAATAAATATGTTGACATATGTTCCACAAAAAGACTCATTCACTTTTTCTGGTAGACACATAGTTCCATTTCATAAACTCATAAACGCACACTCGTTAAACGCCATGGTACCAATCCATCAGAGAAAAAGTAAAGGCCCTATAGAGGGTAAAGATACATTTTAAACTTTTTTTCAAGGGGAGATGATTTTCTACCTTTTGTGCCAACGTTTCGGCGGGCCGGATGGAATCACTTCGCGGGCCGGTTCTGGCCCGCGGGCCGTACTTTGGGCATCGCTGAATTAAATAATTCGTATTGTTTCCATTTTCTTGAAACCATTCTTAATAATTCACTCTTTATAATGAAATTAAAAGTTCGCTTCAGATATATTTCTACATGGAGATCCAATTATAAATAACATTTTTTTTGGGTATATCTTGTGTGCAGAATACGGAACTATTGATAACCAAAGTAATTAAACACACTTTATAATAATCTCGGTGCACTTTTCAGAGTCGAATCTCTAAGCTCATTGTTTTGTAAAATGTTTTACATGTTTCGGAAATTCCTTCAGAGTTGAAGATAGTTATTTCCTAGTCCAAACCTCCCGCAGGACGACGGGGGATGGGAGCGGGCAGGGTTTGAACCCGGGACCATCGGTAAATAGATACGACAGTCCAGCGTGCAAACCGCTCGACCAGGCAGCCATCTAACTCAACTCATTGAGTTGTAGTACAAAGTATTTTTTACAATTATTTCTTAGTTTTTCTTGAGCTTCAATTATATCGCCACCACGTTTCTTAACATCACTTTTTCTTCTTGTCTCATTGTATTTTATTGCCTTGAAGAAACGTAAACGGTGCCTTGATAATCAAAAGAGTAAATTACAACCACAATAAGATTCCCATATTTCGATTTTGTATTTCATTTTGTTTTATATGTTAAGTTAGATATAAATAAATAAATTGCAATTTTTGAAAAAGAATGTATGTCATCTAAATAGTTGTCGGTTTAATTACGCCGCCGAGCAGTTCTCTCTCTTCCAATGTTTGCTCTAACCCAGATCAAGGTCAATACGGCGACAAACCTTCACACTCTTCGGACGCACTCCAAACTCCTTCATCCCGAGGCCGTTAACACTTCCATGACCGGTTACCAGTCGGACAAATTAGACCCGCTCTTCTCTAGATAGTTGATTATCATTATTTGCCACTTTTAACTCTAAAGTGACAGATCATTTTGATCACGATGGCCACTCCGTGACCTTTACGACCGCTGACGCCCAACGGTCTCCCCACCCTGCGCCTCCCCCCTTCCTCCATTCTCGCCTTGTCCTCCCCTTGC
>JADKLZ010081101.1:12405226-12420526 GCA_021533235.1 Biomphalaria straminea
AGTAACAAACAAGATTACAAAGAGAGTTTGTGTGATACACAAACTCAGGGCCGGCCCCCGTCGGAGTCGGATCCCTGTCAGATCCGCCTATTCGCAAGATGTTTCGGATGTTCCTTCTAAGTTGAAAATAATTAACTTCTCGCTGGACGACGGAGGATGGCGAGCAGAGAATAAACCTGCCTTATCTTGATGTTTGCGCACTAGATTGTAGTTCGAATTTATCGTTGTTTCCTGGCTCTTTTCCTGATGCTCCCATCCTTAAACTATCGCAATATTTCTGAAGAAACAATAAAGGTTAAATCATATTTTCAAAAGCTTTAGTGTTTTTTTTCTAACCGTGACGGACAGACCAACCAACAGACAAAACGCACAAAAATATGCTTCTTTCATTCTAATGGGGGCATTAAACATTTTTTTTTTAAATCTGATTTTTTAAAAAAATAAAGAAATTAGTTTAGAATCATGTCATTTCCGGGCTTTACGCTAGTACACGAAAGTCGCTGCTAAAAGTTCATTTTAAATAATGTGTGTGATACCTAAATGTAAAGAGTATTTCTTATGGTAACATTTCCTCCCTTACATTTACGTAATTGTTTTAGAATTGGTGTTTTGTTATTAAAAAATTGCTTGCACAATTAATTTTATAAATTAAACGGTTTGCTTTTAGAAAATTAAAAGTAGCCGTTGCACCTCAACTTTTCAAGCCGCATTTAATGGTGAAAAAATATTTTTCGTATCTCTTCTAGTTTTGGCGCCCTAAGTGTGACAGACGGACAGACGGACAGACAGACAGAAATTCATTTTAAAAAATGTGCATGATGTCTGTGTATTTGGTGCATTTCTTATTGTAACATTTTCTCCCTTACATTTACGTTATTGTTTTAGAATTGGTGTTTGTTATTAAAAAATCGCTTGCATAATTAATTTTATAAAGAGATACAAAAAATATTTTTTCTAGTTTACATTACCATATAGATGGACTGAGTTGGTGTAAGCTTTCTAATTTAAAAAAAGGATTAAAATTGGGTTTACTGTTAGAAGCTTTGTTTCGATAATTATTTCCATAATTACTTCTTATCTTCTTAGTTGAACATGAATAATTCTAGTTTCTATAATGGTCAGCACTGCACGTGATTACGCAGACATCATCCTGACCAAGCCTATTCCCATCACGTGTAACAAGGGATATTTCCAGCTACTGAACAAATTAGACTTTAATGACATCAAGGGGATTTAATCCAGTTCTTTTTATAGAAAACAAAAACTGACATACAAAAAATATTTTGTTTATCAGAAAGCTTTTAAGAATTGACCAGGTTTTCAAATATTTTGATGCCGTACAAAAACAACCCGTTTGCCAGAAAAATATGTCGTGTATTCACCGACCTTGAACTGACGAAGGCAAGCTACAAAAATATTCCAAGGACGAGAACTCTTTAAGTCGTCTGTTTCCTGAGAGGGCAAAGGTTGTCGCCAATAATATAGGGTAATGATGAAACGGTAACACCGCTGTGAAACCACTTTTTTTTTCCTTCTCCATTCTTTGTGCCTCCATCTCCGAGTCGCTCTGTCACTCTCTCCTTCTTTAGTTCGACCATTCACGGTCCTTGTTTTCCATTAATTACATCGTCTGCTTAAATGGACCTCAAGATGCCAGCAGATTCGAAAATGGCCATTGGTTAACTTTAGCATTAATTTATCTTTATTTTCTTTTTTTGACATTCTCTCTCTCTCTCTCTTTCTCTCTCTCTCTCTCTCTCTCGCTCTCTCTCTCTCTCTCTTTCTCTCTCTCTCTCTCTCAAATTTTGCTCAAAAATATTTTTTTACATGATAACACAAAAATCAATTTAAAAAATTAATAAATTAGTTAATTAACTATTTTGTTTGAACAAGGGAAATAAATCGTATTTGACAGATGTGGGGGTATACGTTGAATAAGTAAACATATTTTTTAATCGTACGGATTTATTATTTATTATCGTACATACAATTACATGACCGATCAAAACTAATTGCTACAGTTACACTTAATATAAGCTTTGTTTTTTTTTTTTAATTATTTTTTTTTTATGTTTTTCTTTGTTTTATGTAACATCCACTTAACAGTTTTGTCTTAACTTGTGTTACAACATCTGGACAATACTGCCTTTTTTTTTTACATACACACACTGGACAACATATCCATTTTCGATGTGATGACATAGTTGACAACACTACCTTTCTTTCTTCGTGGGATAAAGGTTATTAAACAAATCTGTTTTAAAGGGGGGGGGGTCTTTCTCTCTGATTCGCACACACAATCTTTAATCCCATTCAATTCTTAACGTCTGTTCTTTGAAAACTAGAGGCAAGCTCTAGCCTCGGTTTCACATACCCTGTTTGTAACTATATTGTTATTGTTATAGCAGTAATCCAGGTGGACACATTGTATCCAAACCGAAATTCCCAATTGTTTGGACCAATAAATTACCTTAGCTTATTTTATTTAAATGCTCTCTTGTAGGCACCTGTTATTAGAGCACAGGTCATTTTAGCACCCTTAAATTTGAGCACCCGGAATTATAGAGACCCGGACATTTGGACACTGGTACTTTGTGCTCTTTTTGACATGGCAAACAATTTCCGGGTGCCTAAATGTCCGATGCCTACATTTCTAGACGCCATTTTCACATTGTCCAGTCAGCTTTTCATTGACCTCCTCTCTTTGTTCTCCCTCCACTGTACCTTGAAGAATGACTTTCAAAAATGAGACATATCTTTTACCATGACATGCTAAAAACACAGGATTAATTAGATATAAACACAGTATTAATTAAATAAAAACACAGGGTTAATTAGATAAAAACACAGGGTTAATTAGATAAAAACACAGGGTTAATTAGATAAAAACACAGGGTTAATTAAATAAAAACACAAGTTAATTAGATAAAAACACAGGGTTAATTAGATAAAAACACAGGGTTAATTAGATAAAAAAACACAGGGTTAATTAGATAAAAACACAGTGTTAATTAGATAAAAACACAGGGTTAATTAGATAAAAACACAGGGTTAATTAGATAAAAATACAGGTTTTTTTTTAGACAAAAACACATGGTTAATTAGATAAAAACACAGAGTTAATTAGATAAAAACACAAGAGTATAAAAGCTCGTTAAAAAAAAAGCGATGAGAATGTGACATATGTGGGAACTTGCGACACAGATCGCCTTCAGGCTTCATAGGGTTAATGGAGTAGGAGAGAATAATGTTATTCTACTTAAAAAGTATCGAGTAGGCCCTACAGTTCACGTTGAGCTGGCATTGATTTCTGTGTTGCTACATTCTACTATGCAGGGAACAAAATACTGAGAGTCCTACAATAGAGGTTAATACCAGAATTTAACACTGGCTTAGATCAACACAGGAACTAAGTCAAAAAGTTAACTTTTGGACACATCCTCTCACTATTTCCGTCTTTGTTTAATATCTAACTCGTGGTTTTATATAGATCTATGGTGTCCCCCCCCCCCGTTGCATTTGTGACTGGAGCAAGTGTGAAGGCGTATGGGCGGGGTTTGATTGGGTCATGTGACTTTGTGACCACTGGTTGGTGTATACAGAACCAGTTAAATGCACCGATCCAAATCTTGATGGATGTGTACTAGGGGTTGTTCGTAAATGACGCCACGCTCTAGGGGGGGGGGGGGTTGGGAAAATATGACACTTTGTGACAAGGGGGAAGTGGGTAGCGATTTTATGACGTCACAAATTTAAAATTCAGAAAAAAAAAAACACTCAATTAAAATATTTTCGTTTATCTCAAAAGGCAATCCCCTACGATCAATTCTGCCAATCACTTTCCGGTCAACTTCAGAAAAAAAAATTGTGAGTGTGGACTCTACTTTGCACCGTTAAGTTTTGAAAAATAACAACGAAGTCCTTGTAGTTTTGGGAAACGCAGGTGAGGAGAGTGTGGAATGGATATATGAAGATCTCATTGAAAACAATTTAATTTTCGAGTCAACTCCTCAAGCAGAAGAAGAAAATCTTCCCGTGTATACTATCAATGAGCACATGAAACCTCTTTGGGAAAAAATTGATGAGAAATAAATAATTTGAAATAATTTTTTTTATTTTTTGACGTGACGCAGAGGGGGGAGAGTGGTATGAGAATTTGTGACCCCTTGTCCCCACGGCCCCGCCCCAAAAAAAAAGTCATTTTCTTCGTGACGTCATTTACGAACGACCCCTTAATACCTTGCACGAACAGGTATTCCCAGCATCTTTACAGCCCTCAGAAAACGCCGCCTGCGCTGGCTTGGACATGTTCGCCGGATGGAGGACAATCGTATACCGAAAGTCATCCTCTACGGACAACTCGCGACTGGCTCAAGAAACACTGGTCGCTCCCACCTCCGCTACATGGATGTAATAAAACGAGACCTCAAATCAGTGAACATCAAAACTGACCATTGGGAAGACACAGCTCTAGACCGCACCAGATGGAGAGAGACAGTGACCAAGAAAGCGATGGACAGCGAAAGGACATGGGCCTCAGCTCTGGAAGTAAAATGGAAAATGCGCAAAGCGGCGAGCTCCGCTACCACTGAAGCGAAGAACACATAAACCTGCGATGGACGGGAGTGTCTCTCCGAAATAGAGCTCCACAGCCACATGAGTAAGTAAACGAGATGAACCATAGTCGTTCTACGACTAAAGGAGGCCCATAATACAAGTTTGTGCTGCCGACTCGGATGTCCGTGATTTGTGCATTTCCTAAGACCATATTGTCCTCACAATTTTATCCCAATATGACGTTGTTTAGCAGTTGTACTAGTACTTTATTACTTTATCACTAATTTTAAACTTTGTATTCTTCTATACCAGTAATGCCCAACCTAAACAGACCTTCGGGCCATTTTAATTTCGAACACTTGTCTCGTGGGCCACATGACAGAAAAGTTAAAAATTGAATGAAATAGTTCTGAAAGTACCAGAACCCGTAATTTAGCACTACATTCATGTCATATTTGGCTATTATATTTTTTACACGTCAGAAGATTTCACTTCTGTACTTAAAATGTTAGCATCAGGGTAGGTGCTTTTAAAACAGACTCATTTTCTTGTTTCTTTATGTTGAACATTCCCATCGACCATCCAATCTCTAGTTGTAGTTAATCTATTTTTTTTATTCATGGTTCAAACCAATAATGCCAAATATTTATTTTATAATGCCGATATACATATGTTTTGTTTTTAAACAGCCACACTTTCTTTATAAAACTAAGATTTTGGCTTATTATCATGTTCCACATAAAAAGTAAAGATCCATCCTCTGTTCCAGCTAGATTCTACATTCAGAGTTCCTGTTCATAAACACACAATTATTAAAGGTCATGGCACCAATCCATCAGAAAAAAATATGAGAGCCCTAAAGTAGGTAAAGATACATTTTTCAAACTTTTTCTTTGGAGAGGGGGATTTTCTCCAATTTGTGCCAACGTTTCGGCAGGCCGGAAGGAACGACTTCGCGAGCCGGATGTGGCCCGCGGCCGTAATTTGGGCATCGCTGTTCTATACTAAACGAAAAGAAAGTAAAGTACAACAAGAACTTGTAAATTAACCTTCACATTCACCCTTACCTTAGTTTGTAAGACTATTGGGGGTACCACACGTGATCTGTCGACTGTCTTTCTCCATTAACTCTTTCTCTCCGTAATAATTTTCCGAATTTCGACGGAATTAATTCGTTTTGCTCATTTGTGTGTTACTACCCTGTTATGATTAAACTTCAATAACTTTTTTTGTATGTATTCAGGAAATGTTTTACTAAGTATATAATTATTGAAGAACGCATTGCTTTTTTTTATATAAACCAAAGTTGTGGCATTTTTACGTCTCGAGAGACGATCTTTTCCCCTTGCAAGCTATTGTGCTGGGGGAAAGCCTGGGCGGTAAATTTGCGAGTGTTGGACTGCCCACACGTCAGCACACGCCTCTCTTCCATACTGACCGGGTCCAAAGGGATGGCAAGCCATCACAATTTGGGGACAGGTGGCTGCAGGAGTTTGCCGGAGGGCAGTAGTCTTACTACTGTCCCCCCGCCTACGGAGCTCCAGGACCGGATTTTCTGTTAGGGTTTACTCCCTTAGTTTTAGACCCTAATGGGACACACACACAAGGCAGTGCGGCTATTGACCTATAGCTAGGGGTTTGGTTTGTGGGCAGCAGGGCGTGTCCGCACGCCGACGGGCCATTAAGGCTTATTAACCCAAAAATTAATTTAATTTAATGGGGTCAACGTTGATATCATCAGTTAGTAGAGAAAGAGTTAATTGTCTTTTATGTTGACTAGAGTTTCCTTCAATGACAGGCCCATCCCGTCTTTGATGTTTGTCTTTCCATCGCTTACCTTCAGTCTACCTTTTAACTACCTGCCACTGCAGGACATTGTGATATTTCTTTTTACAAAGGTCAGCCCCTTTGTGGCCCACTTGTCATGTTCATTCTGTTTCGAAGTTTTTCATTTGTGATGCGGTCTTTGCACAGTTAATTTGTAATCAAATCGTACACAACTAATTTGGATTAACTAAACAACATTTATCTGCATAAAAAAAAAGTTCAAACAGACATGATAACGGGTGTGTGTTTGTGTGTGTGTGTGTGGGTGGGTAGAATGGATGATGATCTATTTCATCTTACTATACCTCGAGTGCACAGAATTCAAAAGATGTATTAATACCAGAGGCAGCACATCTTCAGGAAGAGTTCGTATTGGTGATAAGAATGTCTTCTGTATAAATACTCTTATATGATTAAAAAAAACAAGAACAGTAATCAGTAAGTGTCTTATAATCTCCAGTCTCAAAATGAAAAACTATGGGCCTAGGCATTAATCCTCATATTTTGAAGTTTAGGCCTAAGTCATTGCGAAAAAAAAAACAAACATAATTATTAGATATAATCATTCCATTTAAAGTTTAAATATTGTGTAATTTGAAGATTTTGATCTCATCAAAAAACATACACTTCAACTACATGTGAAACAAAGTAACTTTTTTAACGCGCCTTTTTTGTTTCTGACGCCATCTTGATGACGTCTGAATCAGACGAGAATGGTTTCTATATATAGACATGACCGTAACAAACTCAAGTCTGAGTTGAAGAAATAAAAAGTGTGAGTGATTGTGTGTTTGTGTGTGTTTGTATGGGCTGTGAGTGTAAATAAAACCTTCACAAAAAAATGTCGTGAGTTCACGTATGTGTCTGGTCACATTGACTGCTCCTGGGACATTTCTTTCTGGTATCCACAGGGTAGTTCTACTACATTAAGCTTAATATTCTGAAGTACTTTAAGTTAACATGACCTTTTTTTTTAGGACCAGTTAGGTCATTGCTATAACTTTTAGTGCAACTCACCTCTTGTTGTAGCACCAATAGCGGGCCTAAGACTTTATCTAGGAGTTATGTTTTATGCTTGTTAAAATAAACCCATTCTAAAATAAATATTAAAATAATGGATTCTGTCTAATTAATGTATTAATAATACTACACAGAATACAAAACATATGTCTATATACAGGACCTGATAAGACCCTAAGCTATTCGAGATATAAGACTCTTTGTAATTTACATAAGGTAGATTTTTGCTTGCTCTTTCTTCAAAATGATTGAAAATATTCATGGAACTATTTTTGAGGAAACCCCCACCCCCCCATCTTTTCGGGGTCATAAGGTATAACCTATGTTGGCAATGTTGGTCACTGGTCTGTCTGTACGAAGTGGCAATGAGCTATTAGTCTAAGCAGCAGACAGGTTTTGACGTTGCGAGTCAGTGTTGAGCCGTGTGAATAGTCTAAGAGCTGAGCCGAAGGCTCTTCGAGCTCTAAGTTTGAAAAAAAACCTGTCTGAATCCGTCCGAGAACAAAAACAAACAGTAAAAAAAAACAAACCTGCGGACTACAGGCCTGTCTGGGAGCGACCCGAGTCAATGCTTATAGAGCATTGCTGTTTCCAATACCACTCGGTGGCACCGGGGGCCTCCACCATCTACCTTCGTTGTACCAAGCTAACTGTGCAGAAACCGCCATTGATGAGACGGTCCCTTGAGGAACAGCGCATGGATTTGTGACTGGTTTGTGGGAGCTTTCTTACAAATCCGCACCGTGAAGGGGCAGACTCTCGTCCGCCCATGGGCACTCCCACGGGAATCATATTTTTTACCCTTTCGCCTAGCCACTTCCTCTAGTGAGCCGTTTCCACGGGAGCGCCACGTTGAGGCAGGATAACGTGCTCCCGAGTGTTGAGGCCTACTAAAACGACTGGTCTCGGTTTAGGAGGCTTTAGTTCAACTTTTGTTTACACATGCATCTCAAAAGCGATCACGGTCATATTCATCCTGATACCCCTTCTTTCTCCCACACCCCTTTCCCAACTGCTTCGAACATGTTATAGCAAGTTGAGAAAGCTAAAAAGCATAAACGTGCGCCAAAATAAAATTTGTAAAAATATTTCAAATCGCACAGATTTATTATTGTTAGTCTAGATCAGGGGTGGGCAAATTACGGGCCCGCGGGTCACATGCGGCCCGCCGAAGTGTTTTATGCGACCCGCGAAGACCTAAATAAATCATTGTAAATATCTATAAAAACTATTGAAAATTTTGATTGTTATTACTTGTAATGAAGAGACGAAAGAAACATTGTCTCCAAACGTGGTTCTAAAGAGTTTAAAAAAAAACGAAGATTATATTTAATAACAATAGTATATAAATTCAGTAAAAGACATAGACCCTGGCCAGTATTTATTCAATGCTATGGGAAAACTGTGTTGAAAGAATTGGGTTGGCGTGTACAAGATGGCAAGGGTAACAACTGATGGAGCTTTGACTGAGAAAAACAACCTTTTTAATAAATTAAAGTAAATATTCCAACCATAAACTATTAACTGGAAAGCTTACACAATGCTACATTAAATTCACAAATAGTTGGGGAAATGCAACATTAATTAAATATTAATCTTAGGGGGTCGTACTAAGCATAGTCAACGTATGCTGTTTCTAAGATCCAAGATTGTTAAAGGGATCGCTATATTACCACCGTTTGATATTACAAAGGAGGAATAGCGAAAATTCTACTCAGTGTTATTTTTCGAAGTACACTAGGGCTTTAATAAATTGCATAATATTAGTTTTTCACCCTTATTTTGTATATTCTTATATTATTCGGAGCCACCAAAGTCATTTTTCGCCTATGGCCTCCAATTATCCAAGGCGGTCCTGACTGGCAGTTCCAAAAAGTATGTGAAGAGTTGGAATTATAACACTCTGATGTTCGGTAACACAGTAGCATTCGCTGGCCAATCCTTAGATCAATACAGAATCTCAAGGAAGAAATTTTTAGGTTCCTTGTTGGACATTGACTATGACCCTTTCCTAATATTTCTAATGAAGAGTTGAAGACAGAGTTCGTATTTATCATCGGAAGCATTGTAATTTGTTGTTTGCACATTATATATATATATATGCGGCCCGCATAGTCCCCAAATTTCATTAATGCGGCCCTCGGTTGAAAAAGGTTGCCCACCCCTGGTCTAGATCATAGACATACATAAATATAAGCTGGCCAATAAGAGAGTTTTATGAAACAAATATTTGTGAATTGCAATTGTTTGTACTTTATTTTATGTCTATAAATTTTGTTTAATTTCTAAGACTGAAGATCATGCAATTTTTAAATTTTTCATAATTCGGAAATCCGAATTCAAAAGATATACATGTTTTCAAGTTTAATGAAGTTACTTCCTTTTTCCAGTCTATATGTATTTATGTCTATGGTCTAGATCTAATATAAATTATAACACATGACCCATCCAAATTAATTGATCAACGCTTATTATGAGATTTTTTAAAATTATTTTTATTGTTTTTTAGCGGCCCCCGAAAGGGGAAAAGACGCTATTAGTTTTGTGTGGCCTGTCTGACCGTATTTCTTTCTGTCTGTTTGTCTGTCTGTCGTCCGTCCCGTTTAGATCTCAGAATGTAGAAGAGAAAATGAAAATCGGACATCACAATATTTTAGATCATTCAAAGTTCTGATGCAACGGCTACTTTTTCTTTTCCAAAAGCTCAAAATCTAATTTTTAAAAATCACTTATGCAAGCAGTTGTTTCAAAGAGAAAAACGTAATTAGTATGCATTATAAATCAGACCTAATTAAGAACAATTAATAATGTTATAAATCTCATTTTATTTCACGATTTTTAGTTTTTTGAAATTTTGGAGTATTTACTATCTAAGTAACCAACCTGCCTAAGGATTACTGGGGCCCTACATAAGATCTGTCAACCTTCTATCTACATTCTTTTCTGTCATTTGTCTTTGATATAATTTCATTCGGATGTTCTTTCTGAAAATATTGCCTGGGTGGACCACTTCGGGGGCCGATTTTAAGTTTGTGTTTCCACACAAACTGTCTTTGTAACCTTTTTGTTTTTAAATATGTGGCCATGACTTTACAGAAAGCTGAGAGAAAGTGCTCGTCTATATTTTATTCTGAAGAGTAGATCTAATAATTGAACAGGTAAGCCCCCACCTCTTACTCGTGCTCAGGTTTCCAACTGTTGATACATGTGCATGAGTCGCTGTCATGTATGCTGAAAGATGAGCAGAACGCCACGAACTCTGACTGATCACTTGGCAGACACTAAAAACATTGACAAGAGATAAAGACTGCTCACGACACGAGATAAAGACTGCTTTTACCCAGGGAAGTGATTTTTTTTTATTAGTAAATAGTACAATTTGTCTTTTTTTTTTTCGATTCCGAGTAATGTTTTACTAATGACCAATACTTTTGACTAACTTCGAAGGTCAAAGTCGGGTAATTATTATTTTTTTAATTATAAAAAAATACATTTTCATAGGTTACTCTCAAGATTAATAAATAATAATACATAAACAATACAAAACGTTTCGATTCCATTGTTCAGTGTTACAAGTTGGGACCGGAACTTATTGATCTTAAAAACGACAAATTCATTTTCTGTGATAAAGAGTAGTTCTATTCTGATAAACCGGCTTTTACTGCATCAAATTTAAAAGAAAAAAAAATCAACATATCAATATTTTTATTTTTATTATTGAGTTTGTAAAATAAAAAAAAAAAGTAAAAAAAAAAAAAATAATAATAAAATGGAAATCTTAGTTCTCAGGTGACTAGAATTAAATCCAGGCATTCATCCAATTTCTGGTATTGACCCCCATTAACTCCTACAACGTACACCTGTCTCGGCCTGGTAAAGCAGCAGAAGTAGTTGCCGTGTCGAGCTTAAGAGTGCAAGACAATATTTCATCGTCAGATTAAGAAGATTGCCTTGGTAAATCGTTCTTAGATAAGCTCACTTTACATGACGCCTTGTAGTCTTTTGACTTGGAGCAGGAGAGTCGGGGGGGGGGAAAGACATGCAATCGCAAAGATCTCGAGTAGTAGAGAGATGCACTGTTAGGGAAGAATGAAGCGTTTCAAGAACACGATTCTATCAGTGAAGTGACACGAGTTGAAAAGAGTAAAAGCAGAACGTTCCAAACAGAAATTGAATATCTGGGAACTAAAATATTTATTTTTTTTTTTTTTTGGGGGGGGGGGGGAAAGGGAAAAGGGGGGGGGCAAGAAAGCTAACTATTTTTAGCTGTTTGACGTCACGAAAGCATATTTAAACATGGAACAATGAGGTAGAAATTTTCTATGATAACTTGGGCATGTCAAGGACACAAAATTAAAATCCATTGTTGAAAACTAAATACAAAATAATAAATATGATCTAATTTTAACAACATAGTATATCTTCGTAGGAGGCGCGGTGGCTGAGCGGTAAAGCACTTGCCTTCTGAGCCGGGTTCGAATCCTGGTGTAGACTGCGATTTTTAATTTCGGGATCTTTGGTACCTGACATTAGATGGGTGAAAGTAAAGGCTGTTGGTCGTTGTGCTGGCCACCTGACAACCTCGTTAACCGTTGGTCACAGAATTAGATGATGTTTACATTATCGGCCCTATAGACTACAATGTCTAAAAGAGAACCTTTTCTTTTTTACTTTTTATATCTTTGTATTAAATGTTACTTAGTTACAGTTAGTTAGTAGCTAATTTGATTTTAAATAAGTTTCAAGCCAGAGAGAGTAATTTAAGACTTTCTCTATATTGAATTTTTTGTGTGTGAGCAATAAACAGAAGCGAGTAAAAAATAGTATTCTGCAGTGCTATAAAGTGCACACAAATTATCATTCACCTTTTTAACAACACAGAATATCAACATTTATTCTGTACAACGTATACTCCAAAACATATGATAATATATATAATATTTACACCATTAAATAATCTGAAATGAAAGAAGATATACATAAAGAACCCATCCACTTTAGTTTTATCTTCATTTATCTCTTATTTTGATGGGGCACCACAAGGGACCTTAAGCCCAAATTAGTCCATTCCTGTTTCCCGAGATCCTTATAGTGTTATATAGAGTAAAGGTTTTGGTTTTCTATTCTATAATGTACCGCCTCATCGTTGCTGTTTCTTCCACCCCCACCCCTTCCTATCTACATATATTTTAAAATACTTTAAAACAAAGTCATTGAATGATTAAATTCTGTAGATTTCTCAATACCAGACCAGGGCATTGTGCAGAAGTGAATGCTAAGTAAATGGTCAAATACGAAGGTCAAAGTTGACTTATAAGTTGGTCCAGTGCCATCCAGTGGCGTACCTATGGTGGGGGGAAAGGGAGAGAATTTGAACCCCCCGCCCTCCCCATTTGAGGGAGCCCCAAATGAGTATTCCATTTTTTTTTTACATTAAATAATAAATATTAAGCCATTATCTTATGTAATGATGTCGAATGTCAAATGCAGGGACCTTTAAAGAGGTCAAGTCTGCCGGCCCCCGACTGATGGCTAATTCCTAGCTACGTCACTGAGTTGGCCAGAAGGTGGAATATGAAGGTAATGTAGAATTGACTGTGAAAGAGAATAATTTATGGAAATTAGTTTACTTTAGACATCTTTTAATTATCCCGATTTGGTATTGTGGTAATATACATTGTAATGAGAGAGAGAGAGAGAGAGAAATAAACAAAGAGACGGAGAAAAAATAAGAGAAAATGAGAGAGAGAAATATATAGAAAGATAAAAATAGAGAGAGAAAGAGATAGAGAGAGAAATAGAGAGAGAGAAACAAAAGAGAAAAAGAGAGAAAGATAATGAGAGAGAAATAGAGAGAGATAGGAAGAGAGAGAGAGATAGAAAGAGAGAGAAAAAAGAGAGAGAGACAAAGAGGGACAGACAAAGACAGAGAAAAAAAGAAAGACATAAAAAGACAAAGGCAGAGAAAGAAAGAGAGAGAAAGAGAAAGAGAGACGGAGAGAAAAAAAAGAGAGCAAAATGAGAGAGAGAGGGAGAGAGAGAGAGAGAGAGAGAGAAAGACTCTGGATGACAGTTGGCGAAGTCTTGTTCCATAATGTTTTTTTTTTTTTTAATGAAAAGAAATCCATCAGAAAACATTAAGAGAGAGACTACACTATGTTCCACATTGTGCTGTTCACCCCACGCCCTTTCTATACCACTGACCAGGCACACGTAAAAATTCTTATAACCATTTGTGAATAAAATCAGGCAGGCAAACATCAAAAGGACGTCTGACTCCCATGACCCCATGCAATAAATGCGCCATTTCACTTAAAAAATGTCAGATACTGATAGAAATCGATCTATTATGCTGGAGTGACCTTGATGAAGATTCGTTGTATAGATAAAAATCTGAAGGCCAACTGGCAAGTATGTTGTCTTCTTCCCCTTGTCATCAAGTCTGCAGGAGAAGTTTGTACTTGAACATAATATGTACACAATATGTTTGTACGTGGCAAGCGTGAACAAGTGTGCGAATATGTGTACCTTCTAGTGTGTTGAGTAGGTGTGTTCGTGCATGTGTGTAGTATGACGTCCACGCCGATGTGTATTGACTCTGTTTACGTCTGCGTACACTTTAGCGAGCGCGTGCACTTTTGGCCAGTGGCTCATCAGAAAGAACCTTTATAGCGCTGCGACAACACGTTACCGAGATTCAAAAACATGGATTGGATATTTGAAATATTAGTTTTTTCATTGAAATGAAATAAGATAGAATTTTTAAAATAAAGTTTTAAATGAATGAAAAAAAAAATCGTTTGTAATTCTTTTTTATTTTATGTCATCTTTAAATGTTCACTATTTTTTTTTTTATCAAGAGGAGTCATTGAAGTGTCTCTCGATATCGGGGAAGTGGTGATAAATAATAGGTATATTGTTATGACGAAACTAATTAGTGCTAGGAAATCTATATTTTTCATATAATAAACTTGGTTTTGACGGCAAATCTTGAATGTACAAAACCCTGGATTTCGTATTAATTAATGAACAGTTGTTAACAAGATATAATTTTATTTATTAATCCAGAAAAAAATCTACTCATTTGTTAATAAGAATAATAAATTGAGAAGTCAATGTTTTAGAGATTACCCAGTAAATAAAGTAACCTTGAAAAACTTTTTTCTGTTGTGAAAGATAAATCTGGAAAGCAAGGAAACCAAAACTAAAACAAAACAAAAACATTTTAAGAATCAACTGTTGACTGTATATAATGTTCAACAATGGGGACATACGTATTAGAGTACATCCTTGAAATAAATTTAAAAAAGCAATACTGTTTTCAGGTTGCGTACTGACTCTGCTTGTCATTACAGGGTCTAGAAATACAACGAGTGAGGTGAAAGGTCACGGCTTTTAAATGCAAAAACATATTCTAATGTTGTTTTCCAATAGAAGACCTTAACAAAAAAAAAAGTCGGAGGTGAAGGGGACAATACTTGATCACCCGAAAAGCAAAAAAAAAAGTTTTGACGTCAAAGAATGAGATGCTGAGGAGGTTGTCTGGGACACAGCGCTTTAGAGAATGTTGGTTGTGATGGAATTACTCATGGAAGTTTCAAAGATCTTTTCTTCAGGTCAGTATAGTCCAGTATGCAGGTCATGTGCAGAAAGTATAAAACAAAAAAAAATACAAAGAAAACAACAACAAATGCATTTTCCCCCACATATTCTCAAATTAAATATAAATATTGTTGTAACCGGGAGGCGCGGTGGCTGAGCGGTAAAGCGCTTGGCTTCTGAACCCGGGGTCCCGGGTTCGAATCCCGGTGAAGACTGGGATTTTTATTCCGGGACCCTTGGTCGCCCCTGAGTCCACCCAGCTCTAATGGGTACCTGACATTAGTTGGGGAAAAG
>JADKLZ010081101.1:12438588-12452065 GCA_021533235.1 Biomphalaria straminea
TCTATCTATCTATCTATCTATCTATCTATCTATCTATCTATCTATCTATCTATCTACCTATCTATCTATCTTTCTATTTATCTATCTATCTATCTATCTGTCTGTCTGTCTGTCTGTCTGTTTGTCTCTCTATTTCGTTTTGTTACCACGAACTACAAACACCTAAAGGTAATATATATCATTTCAATTGTGTATGTGAAACTGGACTCTTATTCTAGACATTTAATGAACTAATGTCTTGTAAATCTCAATCTAATTGGATAGGCCTACATTTTAAAGGTTAACATTTTCTATCAACTCAATTTGAAAGATAGTTAAATATCACACGCTGCATCAACGTGTGGAATGTCTACCTAAGGTCAACCTCTCCTGCGCAAATAAAATAAAAAAATAATTCTGTCCTTCAATGTGAAAATTAGACGTCTGCCGGCATCTCCAAGGTCATCGTCTGTTCACTGGCTTCCTGTCCCGTAAAGAAAGATTACAAAGTTAAAAACAGATTCGAAGAACATGACGATAAAAAAAAAAGGCTGAACTATAAATAACTGGAGGAACCTACATTTTGCCCTCACCTCTTCCTCCATGGCTAAACACTATACAGAATGTGTCCGAGACTTGGGAGTACAATGCAAGGTGAAGTTGATTTTATTTCAAAGTTGTAGTGATTCTCGAGATCTACAAACAATTTAACTCAAGATTTACTTTAAAAAACAACAACATAGAACTAAAAAATAAAACAAAAACAGAATCATACAAAAACTTTAAAAAGAAAAATGAGATAAGCGATATATATTACAGTAAGAAACTAAGCATATACAAAGTGTTGTTGTATCAATTAGTTTGTATCAGGCATGTCATTAAATTTGGAATCGAAGTAGACATGAAAATAAAATAAAATGAAATAAGCATCGGATTCCTTTCACCCCTCTTCTCAATATTCATTGACGTACAACACCTTGTCCATCGTCACCAAGTGCCTGACAACTACATTGAGAATCGTCCCCGGACTCAAAAAACAACAGCGAAAAACCCAAGATGCAACAGTAAACATAGATCCCCTGCTGTTTTTTGTTTTTTGTCTATTGGGAATGATATGAAGTCTGTAACACCTAAGAGTGCTCATTATTTATCTCAATGTGACAATCCTCCTCTCCTTGTCTCTCACTCCCCCCCCCCCATCTTCCAAAAGAACAAACTTGTTTTTGAGTTGGGTGTAACAGTGGTCGGGGTGGCAGATGTGGGGATGTCAACAGTGTCCTCCTGACCTAGGCGAAGAGTTGTCAAACAGTTCTTTGTTTAAAGCATATATTTGACTTTATAAAACATGTCGCGGAAAAAAAACGTATCGGGAAAACATTGTTATAAGTGTTATTGGGAAAAGGTTTAATTAATAGTCTATCGTTTGTCATTATTAACCTATATCTTTTTTAAAATGGAAATACATCTATAGATAGCAATTTTTGTTTTTATGTACACCGTAAACAGAATATGGAAAAAATGATAAATGATAAGGTATACATTGTCATACATTAGTAATTCTATTTCTTATCTTATATGTTACAGACGTTACTTCAAAAAAGAAGATAATTACATCCTGCATATTTACCAATGACCTAAACTGGTTTTCCTGGCTAGCTCAGGCAACCCATTCCATGCTCTAATAGCGCTAGGGAAGAAGTAGCTTTGCTTATTTGGGGAAAAATCTCAATCACCTGGTTGGACCAAGCGCCACACCTCTCCACAAATGCCTCGTTTGCTTACTTAGATATAAATCTTTTTTCCTAACGTGTTAACTTGAATATTGCTCCTGCGTTAAGTGTCTTGATTTGATGACGATATTCTTAATAATTTGAAATTGAAATTTGAAAGTAACCCCTTGTTATTATTATTTTACTTAACATGCGTACTTAGCCACTTTGTATCAGGTCAGAACGACTTTTACACACCTGATACCCATAGGCTTTATTCCGTGTCCTTTTATTACAGAAACCATGATAAAATCAGTAAACCTAATAATTAAGGAAGCTACTATCAGTATTAAGCCATTGAAGCCAGAACCAGAAGCGGTCATTAGACTTAAAATTACAAGCCTGATTAGCAGCTTTAGTCTAAAATCATGAACACCTAAATCCATCCACTATACAAGCCAGATTGCACTTTAACTTTGAGAGATTTACCGTAGTAACTATTTAAATATATATTTCCGTATTTTACATTTAACATGCCATGCACCCCTTTACAGTTGGTGGACTCGTATATATTCACACTCATTCTACACAGATTAGTTTCTGATAGGACCAGGGGCGGACTGGCTATGTGGGCATTCGGGCAAATGCCCGGTGGGCCGGTACCCAAATGGGCCGGTATGCCACCTAAAGGGCCTCATGAATGCCACTATTTAACATTTCAAATTGTTAAAGGTTTTATAATAAATAATACTCTCTTGTAAAAGGTGCCCTCTGAGTCTCGTGTAAAAAAAGGACTCTACAGTGTAATGCGAATTTAATCTAACATAATTTCCGAAATAATGAAATAGTCTACATCCGTAGATAGTGCTACTAATAGGCTTCATCCTTTTAGGGTCCACACTTTTAGCGATTAAAAAGCAACACAAGGCCTACTATATTTTTAAAAAGAGTTCATTCTGGGCATGCGTTTCATTATCAAACATCACAGAGTGAATTTGAGGACAATTAGAGCTAGAAATAAATGTCCATCATATGATATACAATTTGTGGGTCGGATTGTATAGAAATGCCCGGGCCGATTTTAACACCCAGTCCGCCCCTGGATAGGACTATATGTTTATGCCTATAAATATATATATATATATATATATATATATATATATTTAAATTAATTCACCAATCATTAACAAAGTTTAAAGCAATAAGGTAGCAATAAGAAAAACAATTATTACAAATATAGGTATTTTATTTGACAGTTTGCAAAATGCTCAGTAACACAAGCTTTTTACAACACATGTAGGTATCCGGCTCCGGCCGAATATCATATTTTACTATCCGGCCATATCCGGCTCAGGCCGAATATAAAAAAAGTAGTATCCGTTGTATGTGTGCGTGCATGTGTTTATACATAAAGTTATGGTTTAGTTAGGGTGTGGGAAAAAATTTACCCTCTACCCCAATTAAAGATTTGCTAGTAAGTAAAGGTGAGCGGACTGTTTGGTTGTATTGGCTGAAGAGATTTGATGAGATCATGAGGTCATCTGTCGTAGTTCGAGTTAAGAGATACTGGTGTGAGACTAGAAGTGAAGGAGTAAGGGCGAGAGAGTAACAGCAAGACGTGTTTTTTCTAGACTTTGTTATATTTTCATTGTTCATCATTTCATTTGTGTGTGTACAATCTACATAGTACATACATCTACAGTGAAGTTGAAAGCTGGGCATGTTTAAGAATTTCAATGCGCCTGCACTGGTTTTGTTGTAAGAAGCAAGAAACTAAGGACCGAGTATGTCAACATTCGGAACTAAAGAAATACTCAACTATTTAAGATTATTATTATAGCTTTTAAATAGCGCTACTTTCATGCTTATAGCATGCTCAGAGCGCTTTGGTCCAATCTCATTTGTGGACCAGTGGGGGGGAGGGGGTATCTAGGAGTGGGTTTCCCGTGCTGCCTTTGGGCGCTCAGTAAACACAACTCTGCCCGAGTCGGGTGTCGAACCTCGAGCCCCCTTCTAGGTAGCCAAGCAAGCCAAGATCAAGCCGCACTTGGCCTCTCGACCACGCTTCCCACAAGCTTTTTACAACACATGTAGGTATCCGGCTCCGGCCGAATATCATAGTTTACTATCCGGCCATATCCGGCTCAGGCCGAATATAAAAAAAGTAGTATCCGTATATGTTGGGGAGACCAATGGGGAAAACGCCTTCAATAAGTATACATTATTAATTGGAAAATATTGCATACCTTTATGGTTTGGACCAACATTGACCTACATTCCGCAATAGGCTATTGCCAAATTAACGAATCATTCAAGGATGCCAGGAGACCTATTAAGCATTGTATTTATTCACTCAGGGACATTGCGGCCGTTGAAATGTCAATATCAAGGCTCGTATAAACGTTACAATCTGGGTTAATGATTATGCACTAACGCTATTGGTGTAAGCGATGAAGGGAAGTGAGGATAATTGCCTAGAATCAGAGGGGCCCATCTCTCCCCCTCCCCAAATAGCCTTGCTCTCCTACCTCCATCGTAAATGAGCATTGTTTGCTGTTTTGAATAGGACGCAAACAAGTCTTTTCCTGTTACTGGTCTGTAATTTTAAGGAAAATACGAATCAGGACTTCTTAACATATAATTAAGAACAGAAAGGGAGTAAAAAAAAATGCATGTGAATATAATGTAAAAGGTTACATCAGTGGTTCTCAAACTGTGGTAAGCGAACTCCGAAGGGTCCTCAGGACTATTTGGGGGGTTCGCAGAAAAATGAAAATTTTATAAAATTGTATGCAATTAAAATACACGTGGTACGTGGGAAAGTTTTAATTATATTAAGGAGTCCCCCAGATTAAAAATATTGAGAACCTGTACGTTAGAGCAGGGGTCGGCAACCCGCGGCTCGCGAGCCGCATGCGGCTCTTTGAGTGTGAAGCTGCGGCTCTTTAGTTCTACACGCAAATATTTTTAATTTTATCGAAACATTTTTTAAAGTAGTTCTGAATAGTTTAAAGAGGGTTACGCACAAATTCTATCTCTCAGCTACTTGTACTCTCTTTTCACCACACCCCTCCCCCAATACACGCGTAGTATATGTTACCAGTCCGTCAGAAGCTCTCAAATGGACGCCATCGTCGAATGTTTCTATGTAGGTTTCAATTCGCTTTCGACGCAAGACTGCGTGCTTTGGCTTTGACGAAATTTTTTTTGTTTCAAGTTAGAAACGATTTTCTTCTCAATTTTATATGCAATCTACAAGTAATGCTAATCGGGCAAGCTTTGTGGTACCACTAGAAATTGCACAAAAAGGCAAACCATTTATAGATGGTGAGTATGTCAAAGACTGCTTCCTACGTGTATCTAAACAACTGTTTCGCGATTTCAAAAACAAACCAAAAAATCTTTAAAAAAAAATTAAAGACACGACAGAAGTTGCTCATTTAGTCAATTATATGTCTTCTTAAGGACCAAAAGAATAGGCCTACCTTAAAGGATTGCTACCTCGGGACAAACTGGAGGGAATAATATAGTGTTTATCGTACAATAATACATCGAAAACAATAAGATGATATTAAATAAAATCATTTCAATAGCAACTGATGGAGCTAGAAATATGACTGGAAAAAAAAGGGCAACAACGATTCTTCATTGCAAAATAAACCATGAAATTCTTACGTTTCACTGAATAATACACCTACTAAGCACTATGTACCCAAAACGATTCGAACCAAAAATAGTAGAGGTAATGAATTCGGCAATCAGGATTGTTAACAGCATGTTGTCCAAAGCAATCTACCATCGTCAACATAAAGAATTCTTAAACAAAATGGAGACTCAGTATTCTGAGCTGCTTCTACCAATACAGTGCAATAGCTTGCCAAAGGTGTTGAGACGTTTTGCTTTGTGCTTGAATGAAATAAATACATTCCTAAATGATAAAGGCATTAATCTTCCTGTATTAGAAAACGACTAATATTTGCAAACATTTTATTTTATGGTTGATATAAAAGAGAAATTAAATGAGCTGAAACTAAAACTGCAAGGAAAGAGAAACCCACCCAATGATTTGATAGAAGAATTGGTTTGTTTTGAAGAAAAATTAACTTTTTTCGCAAAAGATATTGAGAGTTAAGTCACTTCATTTTCAATGTCTAAAGCAGTATCGCAATAAAATCAGAGCCATTGTTGACTCGAATTACTTGAGCACCGTTAAAAAAAATCAAAGATAATTTTTTTGACAGGTTTGAGCAGTTCAAAACCAACAAAACCATTTTACCATTTCTAGTAAATCCTCTCAAAACAAAGTTACGAAATCCACATTGATCCATTTGGGATTGATACGGGATTTCTAGTTTTATGGAATGGAAAATTTACAGGGTTAAAAAATCAAGTTAGAAAAGTTAGAGCTCCAGAAATGTATGAACGTAACGCAACAAAAGTGGACAGTTTTCAAAGAAATGCCGCGAGTTGATTCGGCGCATGGAATAATCTTCCAGATTGCTACAGTGAGGCCACAGTGAGGGCATTTGAATTGCTGACTATCTTCGGATTGACATATTCGTGCGAGAAAGCGTTTGTTTTTTATGAATATAATTAAAAGCAAGGTAAAAAGCCAACTTAACAATTGAAAGATTAGAGTCGTGTTTGAAACTAAAAAGAACAATTTATAAGCCAAATTTATCTAACTTTCTAAAACCATGCGAAGCCAACAACGTTACTATTGAATTAGTTTGTTTAATTGTTTGTTATATAAGTTCAACTTAGTGATCAAGAAAATGTATAACTCCTTTAGTTGTTTCCGAAAAAATAATAATAATCTTATAACGCCATATGTATAATTATATATATATATATATATATATATATAATTTACTTTGTTGTGACAAATACTACTTATATTTCAATAAACGGATTTTTTTTAGTCAAAAGAAATTGTGCAAGTACTATTTATTTTTGCAAAAAAAAAAAAAAAAAGTGCGGCTCTTTAAAACTTTAAAATTGTGTAAATTGTAATTTTTGGCTCTTTCGACTCAAAAGGTTGCCGACCCCTGCGTTAGAGGAATGAGTATCATTTATGTGTTAGGTAATCCGTATTTTCAGTAAACGTTAAAGTTTACGTATATTAAACAACCTCAATATTGATAACAAAACAACGTTATATTCTACATTTATTAAAACTATTCATGTTTGTTTTTAAACTGGTTTTAACTACAGACTTACTTGCTATTTTTATTAAATAACATTGTGATTACTTGTCTATCATCTGGACTGTCATTCACCAAATCTCACTGTGATTACCTGTCTATCATCTAGACTGTCTCTCACCAAATCTCTATGTGGTTACCTGTCTATCATCTGGACTGTCAATCACCAAATCTCTCTGTGATTAGCTGTCTATCATCTGGACAGTCAATCTACAAATCTCTCTGTGATTCCTGTCTATCATCTGGACTGTCAATCACCAAATCTCTCTGTGATTACCTGTCTATCATCTGGACTGTCAATCACCAAATCTCTCTGTGATTATCTGTCTATCATCTGGACTGTCAATCACCAAATCTCTCTGTGATTAGCTGTCTATCATCTGGACTATCAATCACCAAATCTCTCTGTGATTACCTGTCTATCAGGACTGTCAATCACAAAATCTCTCTGTGATTCCTGTCTATCATCTGGACTGCCAATCACCAAATCTCTCTGTGATTATCTGTCTATCATCTGGACTGTCAATCACCAAATCTCTCTGTGATTATCTGTCTATCATCTGGACTATCAATCACCAAATCTCTCTGTGATTACCTGTCTATCATCTGGACTATCAATCACCAAATCTCTCTGTGATTACCTCGAGTGTCCAGTTTCACCTGTCTAAATGTCTTCTTGTATGGATATAAAATACTTTTTATCATATGTTTTCTTTCATCTATATGTATCAGACCTGTTTATAAAACAACAATGTTAGTAATAATATTTATCACAACAAGAGTAATAAAAAGTATGATGTTGATTTCGAACCGCCAGAAATCACAATATTACACCAGTGCACTATATGCACTTAGTCTAATCATACATCGGCCTTACACTCGCAGCCAAAACTTTGTGTCAGCCCCTTGGAGGTCACAAGCACTTTGTTTATATAGACATGCGTGTTTCCATTCGTAAATAGTGTTACTTTCGCTTATTATGAATTGAGTGCTCTCTCCTTACTCGCTCTGAAATGGGATCCAAGGATTTTACATATTTTTCACTGTTATCTCCCTTGAAACAATGACGTAGATTAAATTTTGTGTCATATGTGTCACTAGTTTCCGGCTAGTTGGGCATTTTCAAGATAGATTTAGTTTTCAATTTTTTAATTTCGTTTTAGTTTGTTATAGTAATATAATATAGTAACATAGACAAAGAGGTTCAAAAAATGTGGAGAGTTGCGAAGACGATTTGATGTATCTTAAGATAAACGTGATAAAATTTGTATTTGAAATCAGCACAGAACTACCACAAATACACACCACAGTGAAGTCTAGATCACTCCATATTTAAATATAACGAATGTAAACTAAATAATTATAAGTGCAATACGCTATTGGCAAAATGAGAATTTGTTTTTTCCAATGCACACAATTTATCGTATGCTTATTAAAGTACACTAGTCGACAATAGCATACGCCGCTATTTTCCAGGGCAGGCCTTAGGCACTGCAAAATATGCGACCGCAGTGGGTCCCGCACTTTCATTGGACCTATGCTAATCTTTTAGGTGTGTAAATCATTAAATTAAGTTACACAAAGTTAATTCCTTTTTCCAGTCTATATTTATTTATGTCTATGGACCCGTGCTAATTTTTAGGTGTATAAATTATTAAATTAAACCATTTTATAGCATATAACAGATTTCCCGTGGCCTCTTGGACTTGATTTACCAGAAGCCCCTGGAAATCTCATGAAATGTTATTAAATATAGGCCTAAGAAAAAGTCCTGGAAATCTTCGGAAATTATTAAACGTCGATCTAGATTTGTTTCAAGAGTCTTACGACACAATATAATCTCTTCCGGCTTCCACTTTTTTTAACCTCCATTCCATTCACTACACAAATTCATAAGAGTTTTATGAAACAAATATTTGTGCATTGTACTTCATTTTATGTCTAGAATCTATAAATTGTGTTTAATCTCTAAGACAGAAGATCATGCAATTTTTAAATTTGTCATAATTTAGAAATCATAATTCAATAGTAGATATATATACATGTGTTTTCAAGTTACACGAAGTTACTTCCTTTTTCCAGTCTATATTTATTTATGTCTATGCTATTTTGTGAATGAAATAGTGCGGATTGGGTCCATGCACACCGCGTGCGTGCGCCATGGGATCTTCCCTATTTACTTGCCGCTTGCATGTTGTTGTTGTTTGACCTCTTACTTAGAGGATTATATATATAGATAGATTATCAATTCTATTTTCTCTAATTCTGTACAACGGATTTACTAAAATGCTAGTAGTTCTTTCTAGTTCTCTGACATGAATAAAATCTACACACAAGTCACAAGACTCGAAGATTGAAAAATGATGACTCGATTGTTTATTACTGTTCCTACTATCAGCTACATAGCCTCCATGGTAGCTCGAAAACGCCTCTCACAATTTTCCAAGATTTTTTTACGGTTTCTGTTCATTTTTGAGAAAAATAAAATACTACATAAACACATTGAAACTCTGGTTTGACCGTTATATTTTTCAAAATATAACCATCTTAAAATTGAATTTGGCTTACCCTTTTTTTTTAATAATGCTTCAGCGGGAATTCCCGAACTCGGCTCAAATGTTTCTTTATATTTAGTAAATGAACGTTTTGCGTCTTGTGTAGAAGTTCAAGTTCACATGCTCTTTTACATTAATTAGCTAGACTGTTACTAGAAGAAATTTGTTGTGCGCACTGGAAAGACTCCTTGCAATTTTGAAGCATTGCAAGAGATAAATAGAAGGAGAAACGATTGACCACCATCAGTTTTATAATAGTAATTTTTTTATTTTAAATGTATATTACTTGTTCGCATAAGATAAAACTTTAAGCGAAAAAAATATTTTTCAGGGAAAGAGATAATGGCAGGCTAAAATAGTATAGCAGATGTTTTTTTAGGATGCGAACCACATAAACTCAGTGTCAGAAAGTATATCACACTGAAGCTATGCTTGATGTGTCACCACTCTATCACAATTTCTTTAAGCAAAAGTGCTATTGTGAATGAAAAGAGAAAAAGAAAGCGATTTTCACATTTTAGCGCCCCCTAAAGGGGAAAAGACGCTATTAGTTTTGTGTGTAATGTCTGTCCGTCCGTCCCGTTTAGATCTCGTAAACTATAAAGGATTTGCGTTTAATTTTACATTCCCTTTCAGTCATTTCAGATATCCTTTGGTCTGCTGAACCGCTGGGGAACTACACAAGATCTGTCAACTTTCTTTCTCCATTCTTCTCTATTCTGATGTTCTTTCTGAAAATATCGATACCCGTCTTTTTACCTGCCTGGATGTTTCCACACAAACTCTCTATGTACCCTTTTTTTCTTTTTGGGGGGGGGGGGGGCTGAGGCGTTATCCTCAAGCCTTTGGATTAAACAAAATATGGCTATTATAGAAGATATTACATGAATTTTCAGTTAATTTGACCGGAGCTAAGCAGATATTTTTTTCAGCAGGAGGGGCTTAATTAATGTACCCTTTGCTGTAAAACAATAATGATTTAGAATTCATAGGAATCAATGTCTTCTTTTTAAATCTAAATGTGCTTCCTAGCATTTTAGATTCGTTATTCTCCATACATTATGTATTTACTAGCATCATTTAGCTGCCCGGGGGGGGGGTCTTGACCTCTTTAGGGGCCCCTGTATTTTAACATTCGACATTATGAGATGAAATAATGGGGTAACATCTAATACTTAATATTTAATGTAAAAAAAAACAACATTCTAACACTTATTTTCTAATTCTCCTCCCATCCCCCACCATAGCTACGCCACTGTTACTAGTAAAAAAAAATCATCATATGCAAAGCTCAATACGCTTATAACAAGCATTATAACTAACTTTTTTTTTTTTTTTTGTCATTAGTAAAACATTGTAATATTGTCATAGATAGTCGAAAGAAAAGGCGGGGGACATAACTCTTATACTGTTGCCCTTAAAAAAAACTCTAATTAATGCCCTTGATCAATTCTGTTTACAACTCCACACACCCCCCGTTCCCTCATACGCACGTCCTCACTCACGCTTTCGAGCTCTTTCAACCTTGGGATATCTCCCCCCCTCCCCTCGTGTGATCTACGCACGTTGGCTGTCCGGGAATGACCTTGCACAAGATACTTGAAGATACACATAGATGTGGGTGGATGGAAGGAAAGGTTGGAAGAGGAGGGAGAGGGGGAGGCCGAGAGAGGGTGCCTGATAACCCACTTAAAACATCCAGTCCTGACTCTCCCACGCGTGTTGACCTCTCCCGTGGCGAATACTTTTTTTTTTTTCTGTTTCTTTGTGTGACTCCTCCCTTTAGTAAACAGCTAGAAGTACTGAGGGGAGGGGGGAGTGGCATATGGGTGGAGCACTTTGATGTTTCCACTTTTCTCTCCTGCTACCTCCACCCCCCCACCACCACCAAAGAACGGGAATAACTTGTTATGGTGCCAACCGAAATGATCGGGAGGTCACGGTTGATTGGATGACCGACCGATCGAGTTTTTTTTATTAAAGGCCTTCACCTTTGAAACAAATCTGCTTTATATATGACAACGACGGCCATGTTGTTTTCTTATGCATGTTCTAATTCGGCTCAAGGATATTATGGCATTGTTATTATTGTATTTATTTTTATTTTATTTGTGTGTTGTTGTTTTTTTTTTGTTTTGTTTTTGTATTTTTTTTAGCGAGTAATCTCCCTTGTAAACTTGTTGATGTCCTTCAGAATGTTACCTTGAGGAGAAAAAAAAAGAAGGGAAGTAACTGATGGTCATTGGAGTGAGTGAACCTCATTTATTTCCAGAAAACATGTACTACGGTTGCGTGGCAACGTACAAGCATTTCAGTATGACTGATTTGTGACAATTTTTTTTCATCTCAATCTTCCCCCTTCCCCTCCCTCCCCCTCTCTCTCCACCTCTCTCTCTCTCTCTTTCTCTCTCTCTCTTTCACTGACACACAAAGATATATAGTTTCTTGTTCTCTCACCCACATTCAAGAGTATGTTCTCTAAACTTTCTTATGTGTTTATTTGGAATAGAAATCTAAGACCAAAACTCTGTGGACTAATACAACAGTGAATAGCACCTGTTCAAAACAAGTTGCTATTATCTTACACAATGATATAGAGTCTCTCGTATGTATGTAATGAGATACTAAAGCGGGTCAAGCCGTGACCTCCGTGACCCGTTGGCTGTGGTCAAGTGCATAAGTGCGCACCATTGTGTGAATGTAGAATGGTTTGAATGTGGAATGAAATGTTGACAGAGTGAGTTGATATAAACGTTGTAAAAAAAAAACAAATGCTTTAAAAAATTTCTTTGATTGGCCAGATGATACTGATACTTATTTGTTATTTAAGATATTTTTTTTTACATCTTACTTTAATGTCTACTTTATTTTTAAATTAATTTTTTATTCTTACCATACTCACGAAAGATTTTAAGTCACTTTATATTTGGTGACTTTATGGTAGGTCCTTTAGTTCTAGATTCCTTAGTACTAGGTCAGTTACTACTAGATCACTTAATTCTAACTCACCTACTTCTAGGTCGCGTAGCCTATTGTGACCAATCTTTGATGGTAGACAAAAAAAAACATAATTTTAATTTGATGAAATCTTAAAACTAAATTTCATCATAGAAGTTAACTCGAGCTTTCATCTACTCTATGCAACGGTACATCCAAAAAATCACAGAATACCCACTCCCACCACTGTAGGTCTTGTATGTTCAATGCACTTTAGTCGTTTTGTGTCTGTCATGTTAATCCCAATACAAAGTGACGAGTTAGAAGAATTCTCAAATTCAGAACTTATGTTTCATTTTTTGCAGACTTTTTTTTTTAAAAGTAACTCTGACTGCGTAAGTCTGCGTAAGTCTGCGTAAGTCTGTCTTCGTCAGTATTTTGCACTTTGGGAAAGTATTCTTTCTTTATCACTACAAACGTGCTCTTGGAGCCTTGACATTTTTTTTTTATCAATCTTTTTAGTTTCAGTTCTGAGAGAAAGACTTGGATACTTTCGTGCCTTTTATAGGCTTCTCCTTCATACTGGCCACTCGGACATGTTGAATTATGGACTGGTCAATGTCTTAACATAAAGTCTCTGTATTTATTATCCTTCAATGTGCAATAGAAATTCTGTCATCTCGACCAGTATGAGCTGTCAAGCGTTACAAAGCTAATAGCACACATTAAATTATTTGCTTAAGAATTCATTTATTTTTGAATAGATTGGCATGAATAGGGAGAAACTAGACTTGACAATAATAAAATTTGTAGTTTGAATTATAAAAACAAGAACATTAAACATCTAGCGCTATCTGACCACATGAACAGTAATGTAGTAATACTAGTCAGAAAGTTTTAAGTAAGAAGATTTGATAAATTGTCTACAGTATTTAATTTTATTTTATAAATGTATGTTCATTTTGCTTAGTATAAACATAAATATTCAATGCTAGTCTTCTGGTGTTAATATAAATGGTATTGTTTAAGTATGTTATTAATTTAGTTAGGACGATTGTAAGTGAAACAGAGAGAGAGAGAGAGAGAGAGAGAG
>JADKLZ010081101.1:12473646-12483714 GCA_021533235.1 Biomphalaria straminea
AGATTGGAAACAATGCCATAGGCTGCTCAAACAGATTGGAAACAATGACCTAGGCTGCTCTCTAAAGACTGGAAACAATGACCTAGGCTGCTCCAAAAGACTGGAAACAATGACCTAGGCTGCTCCAAGAGACTGGAAACAGTGACCTAGGCTGCTCTAAAAGACTGGAAACAATGACCTAGGCTGCTCCAAGAGACTGGAAACAGTGACAGGCTGGAAAAGGTGATAGTTGGTACTAAGGCGGTGGGGGATGGATAAAAAACAACAACAAACGGTTGAAACTTTATGAAATATATCTACATGGTCATTTATTGTTTGAGCGTGTAATATTATATACCTAGTAAATTTATCCTTTCAAACCTTGAGGTCTATAGGGCAGATGACGTAAAGGTTATCTGATTCTGTGGCCAACGGTTAACGAGGGTGTCATGTGGCCAGCACAAAGACCAACCGTCATTACTTTTCCCCAACTAATGTTGGGTACCCATCAGAGCTGGGTGGACTCATAGGCGCACAAAGATCCCGAAATTAAAAATCCCAGTCTCCACCAGGATTCGAACCAGGAACAACTGGTTCAGAAGCCAAGCGCCTCCACTAAACCTAGTACACAAACTGATTTTCTAATCCTCACTTCATTTCTGCAACTGCTTTTAATGTAATTCTTCCCTTTGTTACCTTTCTTTTTCATTCAAAATAAATCTATGCGACTCGTCCGAAACGGCAAAAATGCCAACCGGAAATTCCAAGCTTAACTTCTGCTTCTGTTCAAGTTTTTTTTTTTTTTTTTTTTGCATTAGAGAAACTTTTTTTTTTTTAAACCCTAGGCGATCAAAACTAATCTGTGGCATTAGATAAGAAATAAATTGAATTAAAGTAAATTGACTGAATTACGTTCATGTAGTCCAGGTAACCAAATTTTAGGGGAATTTTAATTTTTAAGTCCGGCTTAAATACTTTAGGAAGTGGGCGCGAATGTTTTATTAGTGGATTGGTTGTAGGGCGCAAACTTACAATGCTGTGCTCGTGGATGAAAGGACTATCTGGGTGAAGTTATCCGCGTTGCGTTTAGTTTGTACAAGCAAAAAAAAAAATAAAAAAATCTCGAAATAATGTTTACAGAAAAACTCCTAGTTACCTTCTGGGATTTCTAGTCCCTAGGATTTCTCACCAAGCGCATTATTTTATACTAATATCACGCACCCGTAGACATAAATAAATATATACTGGCCAATAAGAGAGTTTTATAAAATGAAAATGTGTGTATTGCGTTTGTGTGTACTTTATTTATGGCTATGAGTTTTGTTTAATCTCTAAGATTGAAGATCATGCAATTTTTAAATTTTTCAGAATTCAGAAATCCGAATACAATAGATATACATGTTTTCAAGTTACATGAAGTTACTTCCTTTTTCCAGTCTATAATTATTTACGTTTATGCAGGCACAATGATGATAATATGTTGCTCTGTATTTTTTCTTCTCATTGAGAGTAAATGTTGATGTTGTGTTTTCCTTCAGCACTACGTTATTGGACCAAGTTTAACCACAAAACTGAAAGTCTACAGTGCTGTAGTTGCTCCGTCATTCCTATATGCATCAGAGTCATGGACCCTATACTCCTGCCACACCAAAAAGCTAAACTCCTTCCATCTACGCTGTCTAAGGAGTATCCATAAGGTGCGTTGGTCTGATTACATACCAGATACAGAAATTCTAAAGCTGTCCAACATGCACAGTATTAATGCGACAGTAAAAAGGTCCCAACTCCGATGGGCAGGACATGTAGTCCGCATGCCAGACAATCGGCTTCCCAAGCGACTTCTGTATGGAGAGTTATGTACAGGAAAGCGCTCCCAAGGCGGCCAATACAAGCGCTACAAAGATACCCTCAAGAGTTCCTTCAAGGAATGCGGTATCGACATTCATGGCTGGGAAGCACTAGCTCTAGATCGCTCCGCATGGCGAGAAGCTGTGAGTCTCGGAGTCTCAAGATTTGAAGCAAGTAGAGTGGCCAGTGCGATAGAGCGCCGAACCAACAGAAAGCAGAGAGAAGAAGCAGGCCCATCTGCAACCGACAAAACCCACCCATGTCACATATGCGGCCGGCTTTTCAAAGCGAGGATTGGACTTCACAGCCATCTTCGAGTCCATAGGAAATGAGAAATGTGCTCATCTTCGAACACGAAGGAGGAGCTATATACGTTAGTTTACACGCCAAACAGTATAGAGATGGACATTTCAAGTAATTTCAACATAAAGATTTACCACCAAATCCTTGTGGCATTTTGTTTCGGTACTTAGCAAATAAATCTAGGACTCCGTCTATTGCACCATCTTTAGATAGATCTATTTATATCTATACATGTAGTCTCTTACGAGTCCGGATGAATGATGGTTATTGCTGACCTGTTCGATGTCACGAGTCGTGACCCCCAGTCCCGAAAAAATCGGTTTAAACTCGGCCCTTTCAGTAAATAGCACACTGTACTTTGTCCCTCATATTGAATTTGTTGCTATTTTTAGATGGCCTCTTCTGATGAGTGTCCACGAACCTTGACACAGTTCCAGAACTTTCCAGATGATGTAATGGTAGATAATTAACTCCGATGTTCTTCCTACATTCTCAAATTGGTTATTCTATTGTGTACATGTAGATCTAGTTGTCTATATTCTGTGGTTTTATAATGGAAAGTGTTAGCTTTATACATGTGTGTGTGTGTTGTTTATTGGTTGAATTATTGATTTTCCTTTTAAGAAGCCATTAAGAATTTATAGAAAATTCTTTTATTATGAGCATAAAAATACATTGTAAAATAACTTTTTTTTTAATGACAAACATATAAATAGAAATAATTACATTATAAAACAAAAGAAAAAAAGATTTTCTTATTTTTTTTAAATTTAGAGTTCATTCTCACCCCGCAATCAAATTTTTTTGAGGGACTTCTCTAAAGAAGAATCAGAAGTTTTAAACTCGCTTCCTATTCAGCTCAAACAAACCTAAGTCTTCACTGAATTCACTAAGAACATTTAGACTTCTCAGCTCTAAACTTTATAGATAAGTTTCCCATTCAAGTTTGTTTTAAGTTCTAGTTTCTATTATGCATTCGTAGTGCTTAAGCGTAGAGCCTTCATGCCGATGTTTAATAAATTGAGCTACGTAACACAATCAACTGCAACAAAATATCCAGTCTATATCACTCTAAAAGAAGATTTTGGCTGCTCACTGAGAGCAGTGTTAGTGTATGATCAAAAGATCTCAAACAAACAATTTCTGATATATTATATAAACTTAAAATTCTCAACTTGACACTTCATCAAAGAAAAACTCTATCTATTTATACTTTATTTAAAGATGAATACAAAATAAACTGCAAGAATTACTAACGGAAACTACTAGTACCTTATTTGTTACTTTCACTTAGCGTCATAGCAGAGTAGTTTATTGTAGAGCTCAATTTTTATTATTCTTTAAAAAAATAGTAAAATATTAATTAAAAAATTAAACAGTTTTAAAAATAGGCATTTATAATTGATAATTATCCATCAACAGAGGTTAACTGCAATCAATTTTAAGATGCAATACCAAATAAAGTTGCTTTGTTCTCGATATCCTTCACTTCATTTATTTCATTTTGTATTTGTTTTAGACTATACTAGAATATTAAATGCCAAAGGACACGACAATATGAAAAAAGGTTCTATACAGCAAAAGAAAATGAATAGTTGTTATAACATAACAAGGGCAGATCTACTACATAATATATATTACAATAGCAATATAAGATGCATAGTTATGACGAATTAGCACCGGAAGTGATTACAAAACTACTAAGAGAAAAGTAGTTAGAAAATATAATACGACGAAGTAATAACAAAGTAACACAATTTCTAAATCAAAGATGAGCAAAAAAAAATGTCCTTGAAAGAACAAAATACAAAAATTCACCTGTAATATATTTGTGTTGAGTAGCGCGCCCTACGGCTACACGTACCGATTTGACGTCAGTTTGTCTCTTCAACTGTTTCTTTTGTTGGTAACGTTTTATGCTTCCTCTTCGACTGAGTCAAAACTAAAAATGTTCCTCTTTTTTTCTGTTCCTTATAAGGATTTGATGCACTGACTAGCGGATCCAGAACTTTGGAGGGGGGGGGGCGATTTTTTTTCCAAACCCTAAGGCTCAGTAAACCCTAACCCTATGCATAAACGTGTGTACAACATATGCATATATATATATACTTACGAGAATAAAAAAGCAGTGTTTTTTTAACCTTCGTGAAAAAAAAAACAGTAATGTTGAGGCCAGTTGGAGTCTGAGGGAGGGCTGTAAGCTTAACCAGTGGAATTCGAGACGAAGCACCGACGCTAGAAGCGTTTTCTTGCATTCCTCACTGCAGAAACGCATTTTCCTGACATCTACAGCTCATTATTCATCAGTAGATTTCGAGGCGAAGCCCCAACGCCAAAAGCGTTTTCTTGCAAATTTCACTGCAGTAACTCATTCTCCTGATATCCACAGCTCATTATTTATCAGTGGGGTTCGGGGCGAAGCCTCGACGCCAAAAAACGTTTTCTTGCATTCTCCACCGAAGAAACGCATTCTCCTGACCTAAAGCTCACCATTCATCCTATTAAAAAAGGAATTTTTGAAAAATGTTGAAAAATATTCTAATAATATTCATCCATAAAAATATCCATCGCCCCCTCCCGACATGGCGAAATATAAATAATTAGTATTGTAATGAAAGAACAAATACTAATGTACCAATAACATGGCTTTATTCGACAAAATTAAGACTACATTACACAGTACACAGTAGATGAGACTAGCACGTATCACACATAAACGGATGCCGTAATAACAACACACACGCACTGGACACGAAACACACATACACACTGGCCATGACCTTCCGTCACGCTGGACGCACGCAGAAAGCTAACAACTCAGTTACACTACATTCACCCCGCCTAAAAGTTATAGGAACATAAAACATGTAAATAAAAGTGAATGACAATACAAAAAGTCATCTGGACAAATAATTAGATAAATGTGAATGACAATACAAAAAGTCATCTGGACAAATAATTAGACAAATAATTAGATAAATGTTAGACCTTATAGTTAGGTCTGCTTGTTCTTGGTCTCAGATCATATCTACCAGGACCAATGCTGCCGTCGCTTTGAATTGGTGACATTGGCGGCTCTCTAACTGGAGGTTCCACCCCCCCCCCCCATTTACTTCTTCTTGATGTCCGTTTTCCCCCTGTTGCACTTGTGTGTTAGGAGCAGCCATTGGTTCCATAGTCACATGGTCAGTAGGCACCTGCATCTGTGTGATAGGGTTTGTCTCCAGCTCAAGGTCTTCATGTTCCCTATGTTGATACACCTCTGATTCTCCCTCTCTTGGAGCGGGGGCCAAATGTCGCAGTGACACTGTTTCTTCTCTTCCATCAGGAAGTCTGACAATGGCATACTGTGGGTTGCATGTGATTAAGTCCACAGCTATTGTAGCATCGTCATATTTTGAGGCACGGACTCCCTTTCTTAACAACACTTTTCCTGGTTGAGTTAACCATGTCGGAAGTGATTTTCCGAACGTGGACCTGCGATAGAACTTGAATATTCTCTCGTGCGGTGTCTCGTTTGTAGCGGTACAGAGAAGAGAACGAAGAGAGTGCAGGGCTTGGTTTAACACCTGCTCCCATTTGGAAACCGGGAGTCCTTGTGTTTTTAAGGCCAGGGTGATAGCTTTCCATAATGAGCCGTTTAGACGTTCTACTTGAGAGTTGCCTCTGGCATTATAAGGGGTTGACCTGCTTGTGGCCACTCCTCTTTCGTGTAAAAATTCCTGCACCTCTCGACATGAAAGAGGTACCTCTATCAGTGTGTACATAGTCGGGCATTCCGAATAGTCCAAATAAATTATCTAGACATCTGATTACTGTTGAAGCCGACATATCAGAACAGGCGTATGCAAATGGGAATCTTGAAAATTCGTCCACTATGGTTAGCAGATATGTGTTCCGAGATGTAGAAGGGAGCGGCCCTTTGAAGTCCATACTTAGTCTCTGAAAAGGTTGCATCGCCTTAATTAAAGTTCCATAAGAATTACTGAAGTATCTGGGTTTTACTTCAGCACAGATGCTGCACTGGTTGACAACCAGCCTGACGTCTTCACAAGAGAAAGGTAAGTTTTTCGCTCGCACTAAATGCCATAGTCTTGTTACTCCCGGATGACACAGAGAGTCATGGAGCAGTTTCAATTCATTCCGACTCATAGCTGACACACACCCGTTTCTGGAAAACGTATCAGCCGCTACATTTTGTTTGCCTGGTCTATACAAGACATCGTAGTGGAAACAGCTCAGTTCCAGTCTCCACCTTTGAATTTTCTCATTCTTTATTTTCCCTTTACTCTGTTTGTCGTACATGAAGGCCACAGAACGTTGATCCGTGACAAGGGTGAAGCGATTTCCAATTAAGTAGTGGTGCCATTTTCTTAAAGATTCTACAATGGCGTAGGCTTCTTTTTCTATTGCTGAGTGCCGCCTTTCACTTCTGGAGAGTGTTCTTGAAAAGAACGCCACGGGGCGGCCATCCTGGTTAAGGGTGGCAGCTATTGCAACATCCGAGGCGTCTGTTTCAACCGTCAGAGGTCGAGTATAGTCGATAGTGAAGATGGCAGCTTTCTCCAGCTCCTGCTTTAATTCGTTAAGGGCTGTCTTTACTGTTTCTGAAAGAGGGAACGACGTGTTATTTGCCAAAACATTTATTTTGTTAGAAAAATTTGGGATCCACTGCGAGTAGTACGCCAACATGCCCACGATTCGTTTTTGTGAGCGCATATCATTAGGAGGAGGGAGATTTCTTAAAGCCTGGAATCTGTCAGGGTCTGGTTTGAGTAGGCCTTTCGAAATTTCGTATCCTAAGAGGCAAACTTTGTCAGTGGCTATCGTACTTTTGTCTTCATTAAATGTGATCCCATACTTTCTAGAAGCATCTAGAAATCTTTGAAGATTCTCATCGTGCGACACTTTATCATGACCACATACCGTTACATTGTCCACATATGCAAAGGTGTCCTGCAACTTTTCATTCTCAATAATTTGATTTATTGTTCTTTGAAAGCATGCAACTCCGTTGGTAACACCAAAAGGGATGCGGCAGAACTGATAGAGTTTGCCACATGCCTCAAAAGCAGTAAACGGCTTTTCCTCGGTCTTGATTGGTATTTGATGGTAGGCACTTTTGAGGTCTAGAGTACTAAAAACAGAATAGTTGGATATCTGTTCTACCAGTTCGTCGACTCGGGGCATTGGGTACGCATCCAGTAAGGTGAAGCGATTTATTGTTTGACTGTAATCAATGACCATCCTTCTTTTATGTCTCTCGTTCGTTGTCACAAGCACCTGGGCTCTCCAGGGAGACTTTGAGGGTTCAATGATTTTGTCCGACAGGAGTTTTCTAACTTCAGACTCAATAAATTTGTTATCGCCTATTGAGTGCTTTCGGGACTTAGTAGCCACCGGTCTGCAGTCAGAAGTTAGATTACTGAATAGGCTCGGTGTCTCGACTCGTGCTGCCTTAAGACCACAGATGTGCAAGGGATTGCGTTTTCCCCCGTACGGTATGGTCAATTCCTTATGAAGACTTATAAAGTCTACGCCAAAAATTACATCCGAACACAATCCAGCAAGTATAGAAAGTTTGACCTTTTTGTAGTGTTCTCCCTTGTACTGGACATCGGCAAATGTATGTCCTATTGTCTTTTCAGAAAGATGTGTAGTGGCCATGAATATTCTGTTTGTAGAAGGGCTTACTGGCCATTTATTTTTGTTGACGATGGCTTCTGATATGTAGCTTTCACAGCTGCCAGTGTCTATGAGAGCTTGCAACAACAACCCGTTGACGTTCACTTGGGCCGTAGACTGTGTAAGTCCAGAGAAATGTGTTGATGACAAAGTACATGGAGTTATTACATTGGTAAGTGATATGTTACTGCCAGCTTTGGTTGCTGTTGTTTTACCAGATTTGCAAACAGCTTGGAAGTGCCCCTTTTTACCACACTGATGGCACAATGCATTCCGAGCGGGGCATTCAGTCCTAGAGTGTCTTCTCCTACCACAGAAGTAGCATAGAGACTTAATAGCATTCAATTCCTGGTTTTCATTTGTTTCTAGATGGGAGAAAGTTGGAGTTGGCATTTTCATTGCCCCACAAGAGCTTTCGTTCGTTGAATCGTAAGCCTGCGCGTGCGTAGTGGCTGTTTCTAACACTCTAGCTTCGTCAAAAGCGCTTTGTAGAGTAAGAGATGTCTTTTCCAGTAGCCGCTGTCTAATGGTGTTGGAGGCCAAACCAGTTATAAAGGCGTCTCTAATGCAAATGTCTCTATGCTGTTCTGCAGTTACTTCTTTAAATTCACAGTCCCGGGCCAGGCTTCGTAACTTTAGCATAAAGGACTCGACCGTTTGGCCCGGCTGCTGTTTACATGTAGCAACCAAATGTCTAGCAAAAATGTCATTCTTTACCTTAATATAAGTAGTCTTGAGTGTGTCTATGGCCATCGAATAGGACGATACATCACTGATGAGCATATAAACCGTAGCAGATACGTGATTTTTCAGCAACTTTAGTTTAAAGTCTTCGTTCATATCCTTGATGGACGAAAGAAAACTCTGAAATGTATCATACCAGTGAGTCCATTTTTCTGAGGCCAGAGGAGCATTTGGATCAATGTCCAACTCTTTCGGTCTGAGTAGTTTATCCATTGTTGATTTAGAATTCAAGCACTAATCCAAATACGTAATTTTGTCGAATAAATTGTAATGAAAGAACAAATACTAATGTACCAATAACATGGCTTTATTCGACAAAATTAAGACTACATTACACAGTACACAGTAGATGAGACTAGCACGTATCACACATAAACGGATGCCGTAATAACAACACACACGCACTGGACACGAAACACACATACACACTGGCCATGACCTTCCGTCACGCTGGACGCACGCAGAAAGCTAACAACTCAGTTACACTACAAGTATATATTATTAACACAAGTAATAAGTTTGTATACCAATTGTGTGAATTCTGAACTAAAATTCGTCCACCCCTCACCCGAAATCGGACCGCCCCTCCACTCGAAAGCTTATTGGGGAGGGGGGCGAAATTGATGACACCGCCCTCTCCCGACCCCACCATGTCGCCCAACATATTAAAGGGGGGGGCGAAATAATCTACAAATATAGAGAAATATAAAATAATTAGTATAGATTATTAACATAAGTAATACATTCATATACCAATTGTGTGAATTCTATACTAAAATTCGTCCGCCCCCCACCCGAAATCGGACCGCCCTTCGGGGGGGGGTGTTGGCCGAGGGGGGGGGCGATCGCCCCTACCGCCCCCCCCCCTGGATCCGCCAGTGATTTGATGTAAAGATTAAAATATGGAATATATAACATCAAAGATAAATGTGGAATTCAGTTTCTAAAGTTTGATCAGAATTGTTGGGAAATAATTCAGTACATTGTCTACTCTTCAACCTGAAACCTTCGCCTAAATTTTTGTACAAAATGTAATCATCTTCTTATTTAAAGTAATGTCTATATTTTATAAGATAAGATAACACCCTTTAAAATTTGCCACACTTCCATCCACAAACCGGCTGGATGGCTGGTTGTATGGTATGCGCATCGAATTGTTGACACCATGGTCCAGAGCTACAGGCCTTCCTTTAGGAGGATTGAATAATGATAATTTTCGTTTCATAAAATAAAATAAAACAATATCCCTTCGTATTTTCCAGACATATAGTCACTAAAGTCAAACGTGCAATGAATTATTTTATATCAAGATGTATGTATTAGAATCGATTGGAATAAAATACTTAGGGTAGATGACTTTAACGAAGAAGAGGTCGTCAACATACATCCATTTTAATAAGCTGACACTTTCTTAAAGAAAACAAATTTGCAATGAAAGAGAGGCTCACTGTTGAAATAGATGCATGGAGCAGTGACTACATTTCATGGAGCAGTGACTACATTTCATGG
>JADKLZ010081101.1:12500329-12523522 GCA_021533235.1 Biomphalaria straminea
GTTCTAAATAGGGCAAAGGATAGAGAGGAATGGAGAAAGACGGTCTTATAGACATACATAGAGACCCAACGGTCCACCAAACTAAGGGACAAGATATATGTATGTATGTATGTATCTATGTGTATGTTATGTGTGTGTGTATGTGTGTGTGAGAGAGGGAGAGAGAGAGGGAGAGAGAGAGGAAATGAGTCTATTAATTAGAATACTTACATCTACAGACAATTTTCCTTTATGTTCTAAGAACATTGAACTGAGTTCTGGTGTCTGTTAAAATAAAAAAATAAATAAAAACTGCACTTGGAGGTTATCCGATGCTGCGTGGGGCTATTGTATATTTGCCTTGAAATAAACATTACTTAATTTTGTTTTTGAAAACTGCAACAATATATTCATTTCTTTTCTCTTTTTAGTCTCTCTTGCGAGTAAAAGAAACATTACTATCATTAATTAGAGTTTTAGATATATCTTGAAAACAATTCTGAGAACAATTAATCCATTGTTGTTTTGTTGTCGTTCTCTTCAATGTCGGTCAGGGAAATAAAGTACAAAAATTAAAATAGATGACACTCTGAAGCCAGAGATGACAACTTGTTCTGGTCGATGTTATGTTGACATTAACATTAAAGCCAGAGATGACCACTTGATCTGGTCAATGTTATGTTGACATTAACATTAAAGGCAGAGATGTTCGTTTATAGAGTTTTAAAAAAAATCAACAAACCAATTTAGATTCTAAGAAATGTATACTTAAATGAGCATTTGTAGTTATAGGTGATATCAATCACTACATACAACACAGATAATTTGATAAATATATTGATTTATAGGTTTACAAATTTATAGTTTCATAAATACACAAGAAGTTGCAAAGGGAAAAGATCGTCTCTCTAGACGTAAAATGCCACAGGAGTTTCATAAGCAATACTATAGTTTAACAGAAAAATTAGGGTTTACATATAAAAAATCAAGTATATTACAATAAATATAAAACTATACAAAATAATGAAACAAATCTATGATTTTAAAAACAAGTTTATACTTTCGTATATATATATATACATATATATACCTTGAGTAACAATTTTGTACTTAAAAATAATAGATTATTTTTTTTGTTACTGTTCTCAATGTTATATTATCTCCAAAAGGTTAGACTGGAATCTCTTTAGAAGAAACGAAAAACATTTTTATATCGCTCTAGGTTCAAATCTCGGTGAAGGCTGGGATTTTAAATTTCGGGATTTTTTGGGCGTCACTGAGTCCACCCAACTCTAAAGGGTACCTGACTTTAGTTTGGGAAGTAAAGGCGGTTGGTCGTTGTGCTGGCCACATGACACCCTGCTCATTAACCGTTGGCCATGAAACAGCATTTTTTTCTTTTTTTTTTCTTAAAGTGCTCGTTAAAATATCAACAGGAGTCGTTGCAATGATCACTTGAGAAACTTTAATATCTATTTTCGGAACAAAAAAGCATCATGACTTTAGGTCACGATGAGAAAGAAAAATCTTTCCATCTTCCTGTACTGTTTAGTGTTTAGTTACATTAGGTAAAGCTAGTTTTTGTATTAAGTTCTTGTATTTTTAGATGTACCCAGTGCTAACGACCATAAAGCGCTATCTGAACATGACGTCCAGAAACCGAGTTTTTAGACTCCAACTGGTGGACGTCACTTCTCTGGGAATAGCTCATCACATGCTGGATTTGATTTCATTGTCTAAAATCATTTTTCATGTTTTTTTGGTGGGGGGGGTATTTTTTTCTCTCTTTTTCCCCCACAGTTGACCACAGCCACGTGATTCGCACGTGCTTTGCGCCACATAGATACATGGACAAAAGAGGAATCAAGTTGAAGTAAAATGTCTCGTGTAATCTGATATCCTCATGAAACTTGAGGCCAAGAAGGAAGAAATTATGAAGTAATTTGATTAAACTTATTAGCCGCATTTTGTTACGCTGATAGGTTGCTGTTTTTTATATATACGGAACTCGGTCACACACGCCATCGTGTTTTTTGGTTTTCTCTTCGTGACTAACTCGTTGATATCAACGTGTCTTATTAAACCACAAGTCGTTCATTGGTCAGCCTCATCCTGAAAGCAAGCAGGCACTGGTAAAACCCGTTTTCTTTAAATTAAATTAATTCAATTAATATTTATATAAGATACCATTAGCTCGTTTAAAAAGCAAGAATTTAGTGAATTTTTTAAAAAGTGTCCTTTATGTTTCTTATAGGACCTATTAAGATTGTTTTGATGTATTTTCTGAAAAAAGATAAAAAGTTTCTATTTATATTGCTTTACAAGAAAAACATACAAAATAACTTTTTTAAAAAGATAATGCCTCCTTTATTCAGCTTATAGAGCAATTAATTTGCTATTGAATGGACCATTTTTTAGCCTCCCCCTCTCTTTCTTCTCCCAAATTGTATAGATCTACTATCTTCAATAATATTCCAATGATTTGCTTTTAGATCTAGACCTAGAAGACGATGCGCTATATTTTAATGAACATAACAAACTCTCGAATCAATAAAGTCTTACGTTCAAAAATTCCCGAAAGCGATTGCCCTTTCAATAACTCGATAGTTCTTTCAAAACCCATGTTCGGCCTAGATCTTAATCTAGTTCTCTAACCAAATTTACATTTATTTATTTTTGCTTTGAAAAAATACAGTGGTCAAACTATAGAGTTTTATCCTTGTTGCCAACGAGCTGGTTATTCTTTTCCCAACGATGTACACTTGTACAGCAACTGTCAAATTTCTAGGAAAATCTTCAGAGCCGTTTCGACGTCCGTGTCCAGGTTCCACTCTTCACTTTCCACGAAGGTGTTGTAAAAACAACTTATGAAACATACATACATAGTGTCGATTTGAGATGGGAGGTGGTCAATGGAAATAAAACTAAAGTCAAATGTCATTAGTAATAATTATAACACGGAGAGAGGATCCCTACCTGATTAATGGTGTTCAATCTAACACCATTCTCTCCCTTTTCGCAGAAAACATTACTTTTTAAATCAGAATAGTCAAATATGGCAACAGCTTTTATGTAATTCCGCTGGTTCTAAAATTTGTATCCTCTTGCTAATATTTAAAGGAATACTTCTTTCGGAAAATGTAGAAATTCGGAGAAGATTTGAAAGTATAAAATGAACAAATGAGCTGAGTTTTAAGAAAAGCTCACTTTCAATTTAAGTTTCAAAAGCTTAAAAATACTTGAAATTAATAGCACATGTTTACTTCATTTCATTCATCCCAACGTTTACAGTAGTCAGAGCTTTGCAACAGTATTTATAGCTCTGTAACAAACCACATTGTTTTTTTTTTTTCAGCCAATCAAAATTATCGATGCTCTTCTTGACCTACAAGATTAACCAATCATTGACTTTTAAACCGATGACGTTCATTTATTTTGGAAACGCGTTCTTATGTGCTTTAGTTAACTTACAAGATTTCTCTCCGTGTCCACGACATGTGATACTAAAAATAATATGACCAATTCAGATAGACACCTGACATATATTTGAACAAAATGAACACACATACAAAGAAAATGTTAATTTAATTTTTGAAGTTTTGTTGAAACGGAAGCGCGGTTCGAATCCTGGTGAAGACTTGGATTTTAATTGATTCCGTGATCTGTATGTGCCTCTGAGTCCACCCAGCTCTAATGGGTACCTAACTTGAGTTGGGGAAAGTAAAGGCGGTTGGTCGTTGTACTGGCCACATTGCAGCCTCGTTGACCGTGGGCCACAGAAACAGATGACCTTTACATCATCTGCCCTATAGACCACAAGGTCTGAAAGGGAACTTTACTTCTTTTTTTTTAAACATATCTTTGTGGAGGCTTCTTTAATGCGGAAGGCCCTCGGAGGCTGCACAGTATTGCATTGTTATAAATAGGGCGCTGTTCTAGGCCCTACAATTTCATTTAGACTTTAGTGATATTCTTTATAGGTTTTTTTTTCCTCACGTCATATGATATTATATCATATATATTATTTTTAAAATGGCTGACAAACTTAACTGGGTCACTAGGTCAGCGAGATATAATATTTTATTCTAGGATAAAATAACATAAGTTTAAAATAAAACCAAGAAAAGAAGATTATATAACTGTGGTTAATATATACGGAAGTGTAAAACTATACAAGAGAATCGACTGCCCTACAAGGGTAAGATAAAAAAGACGAGCATTGATATATATATAAAAATTTATAATGGTGTACAGCAAAGCAGTTTTCTCAGTTGTAGAGTAGGCTGTCTCCTAGTTTTCCAGAAACAAAAATTGATTGAGAGTATTATTGGTGCTACTCGAGTTTTCCCAGTCTGGTGAACGAGCTAGTAATTGTTTTCTCAACGATATACAGCAACTGTTTAATTTAGAGGAAAATCGTTCCACCCAGGTTCCATGAAGGTATCAGTTGAATAGATGTATTGTAATAAAGAAATAATTAATTAATAAAACTAACATGGAAAAGTGCAGAAATATGCTTTCTGTGATTTTAATTTTGTTTGCTAAGGAAAAATTTGATATAGTGAGGTTGGGTGTTACTATTAATATGTGGTAGCACTCTAGGTGTATATTTACTACGGTGTCAATGGCTATAGTGATCGCTGTTGTATAAGTTTTACAAGTTTTAGTTTTAAAATAAGTTTGTTCAAATTTGTATGAAATCCTACATTTTGTTCTACTAGCTTTTTTTAAAATTATTTATTTATTTATTTTGAAGCTACATTTGAATGACCCAGTCTTCTTCAGCAATAGTTGAAAGTTGACAAGCAATATTAGCTATGACAGAATTAATTACCTCCCTGTAAATGTTCCCGTTGCTGTTCTCTCCCCTTCCTCCAGTTCCCCCCCCCCCCCCTTTTTTTTTAACACTATTTACTTTTTTTATTCCTAGTGGTAGAAGTTTACAATTCAAAGGAGCGTTACCGTACCATTGGATGGCCTCCATCTTAAAGAAGTTCAAAGGATTATATATACGGAATGACAAGCTTGTTTTCAGACGACTAATTACAACTATTAGTTTCAGTGGGACAAGACTGTTTCATTTTTGTAATGACCTACACAAGGGCATGAACTCTAATCATTTCTGCTGCCCACCAAAAGAATTTAATCGACCACGAGTTACGCAGCGTGAAGTACGATATCGTTAGAATTGTCTTTATTGTGTGTGTGTGTATGTCTGTCTCTCGGCTATCCTCATTGCCAAAAAGACATTACCCTGCTCGTTTGAACTAAAACCACACATATATATATATATATATACATTTCTGATATGTAGATATTATAGATAGATAGATACAGGGGCGGCCCTAGCAGTGCGCGGGGCCATGGGCGAGCGTCATGTGCGGGGCCCTTAGCCGCAAGGGTAGACAACATATACCATGGGCGTAGCCAGGATTTTTTTTCGGCGGGGGGGGGGGGGGCCCCCACATAAAAATATGTGTGTGTGTGTGTGTACATAAATCTTTATTACACTCTGACAATACACTCTTTCGGAAGACTTTTGTTGTGTCCTAGGATAGATTCTTCCTGGAGTTAGTGGAAAAATTGTTGGCTCGCAGCTCTTGCCAGCAAGAGAGTCTGAAGGAGCGCTGGGAGTTCCCCAAGTGCGGGCGAAACCCCGCCGCAAAGAACTCTTTCTGGTATTGGAAGCCAACAAAATGCATTTTTTTTCAAAATCCTATCTTTCTAATCTTACTTATTTATATCCTCCCGCGACGTTCGGCGCATCGGGCGGCAAGCTACTTCCACAAAAATGTGTCACTGGCAATGTCTGAAGCTTCTTCCCACCAGCTCTGAGGTCCTCCATGAAAGTGTGGCGCCAAGATTTCCCTATTTGCTCTTTCCTCCTAATGGCCTTCATGTCATCGCAACTGTTAGTACGCGTAGTTCATTTTGTCGGAGAATATGTCCCGCAAGCTTCATATAATATGCGACGCTCTGTCAGCTTACTAAGGGGTCGACTCCCGGTTCGGCATAGGATCTTTGTGGAGCCACATTTAGTGTTTTTCAATTTCGCTAAATGACTATTCACTGCCCTTTATTAAGCCTAGCCACTGGTAGAAATGTGTAGGCTAACATTTCTTAACTACGCTCTTGGAATTAGGTGACTCGTGACTGTATTTAGCTTTAGATTTTATATCGAAAAGGAAGGTTTTATCTTCAAAATCATCAACTAAAAAATTTCTTTGTTGTTTTTTTTTAACGAATTCAAAACCCCATTTAGCTACTCTCATATAATTTGCTTGAGAATAAAATTGAAGAGGCGGTTTACAACCTCAAAACCCTCTGTATGGGGATTTTAAACTCATGTGGAGGGTTTTAAACTTTAAAAAAAAAGCCATCAGGAGGAGGTGGGTGAGCAATTTGCTATTTTTATATACATTGAAGAGTTATTTTTTTTTTTTTTTAGCTTCAAACCCCAATGAAGGGAGGTTAAACTCAAAACTCCTTTTAGCAACGCTCATAGCATTTTGAGGACGTAATTTTTTTTTTTGTTGAAGTATTTTTCAGCTTCAAACCCCGCTGAAGGGGGGTTAAAACTTAAAACCCCTTTGGCTACTCTCATAGAATTTTGAGTGTGTACTTTGCTTTTTTTATATTGAAGAGCAGGGGGGGGGCAACGTAAATTTCGGAGGGGTTTTAAAATCTTAATCTTCATTAGCTATGGTCTTAGAATTATTTTTTTTGTTTGTTTATAGAAGAGGGGGATTTAACTGTAAACCCCCCTGGAAGGGGTTTTAAACCTAAGACCCTCTTGGCTGCGCTGGGGCAATTGGTGGTTTAGTATTAAAATCTCACCTCAAATAAATAAAAGCAAAAAATCAGTAACTAAATTCCCATCCCCATTGGCTACGCCCATGATAAATACCGTACAATATCACGCTAACGCTCTAACAATTACAATACAGTATGTCCGCCTCTGTGGATCTGTGGACCTTATTTTTGCTACAAAACATGACAAAATATGACGTAGGTAGCCTGTTGGCAGTACTATTAAGTACGTTACTGTATTCACTGTATTGTAATTTTTCTTCAATAACCTCCGATCGCAAATAAAAAAGAAAAGTCGCGCACTACTAATATCATGTCTCCTCTCTCACTCTACAAATTGAAGCCAATTGGACGTTCTATAAGAACAAAGTGTGATTTAAAAGCTACAATGGTCCCTGCACTTTCACAGACCCAACGGTTTTCAAAAAATTAACTGTTAAACGATGATAGACTCTTAGAATCTGCAGGTCATTGGATGCTGTCTTTACCGAAACTGAACGGTATTTTAAAACCAAAAATGTATGTTAACAGCTTAAATGGTAATTGTTATCATAAAGATAGTGGGAAAATATTGAGTAACAAGTCCATGTTTATAAGAACTGATTTGGTTTTCGAAGTTAGCGATAATATAATCTCCGATTGGGGGCTCCCCACAGGTGCGGGGCCCCCCACAGGCGCGGGGCCTGGGGCGGTTGCCCCACTTGCCACCCCCTAAGGCCGCTACTGGATAGATACGTAGATAAAAGCTTTTTGTTTCTTTTTGGAAATTGAAAAACAGAATAATGAATGTTAAAAAATATTTTTTTTCATATTTTATAACATTTATTTCATTAAAATAAAAAGTAAGCATTTATTTTTTTTAAATGTCTTATGTAACAAAAAAAGGTAAATACAATATATAATTGTATTGTACAATTCTATTATCTTCACTATCATAAAAGTAATATCAGCAATATATGAAGATTTCAATCTCCCCTTTATGGAATGGACACAATATCAGCGTGGGGGGAGGGGGTGTCCACCAAGCAGAAATATGTTAGTTTTGGGCTGCCCTTGGGTCTGACTCCTTCCACTAGCTCAGCATATAAGATATCTTTCGGAATTCTACCATCTGGCATGCGGGTGACATGTCCGAGCCAGCGAAGTCGTCTTTGTGCCAGGAGAGCATACATGCTGTTCATATTGGCCAATCTTAAATCTTCCTAATTGGAGACATGGTCCCTCCAAGTGATGCCCATTATACGTCTCAGGCCGCGGAAGTGGAAACTTTTCAATCTGTGCTCTTGGTACATGTATGTTGACCAGCTTTCACTGCCATTAAGGAGAGTGCTCACAACACAGGCGTTGTAGGACTTTGGTCGCTGTGGTCAATTTAACATTTTCCCAGACGCTTTTGGAGAGTTTTGCCAAAGCTGTGGTAGCTTTTCCTATTCTTTTTGTCAGCTCGATATCTAAATTTAGGTTACTAACAATTGTTGAGCCCAAGTAGGTAAATTCCTGCACCACTGAGAGGGTCTGGTTCCCAATATGCAGGGCCTGTCCTAGCGATTGCGGGGCCCTATGCGAAACTGATTGCGCGGGGCCTAGTCTGGGTGGGAATAAGGATAATAAGTGAAAATTAAGATTTTGTATTAGAAAAATACCGCTTTGCATTATATTCATTCTTTTCTAAGTACAAAATTGCGAACAAGTTAAATTTACTTTACGAACATTGCAACCTATGGCATATTTATATGCCAGTGACTATAAAAGTAAATAAAGTATTGGAATTTCCCATATGCTAGGACAAATGCTCTTTCTTCCCTAGTGCCATTAGAGCATGGAATGGGTTGCCTGAGCTAGTCAGAAAAACCAGTGACTTGACAGAATTTAAGTCATTGGTTATTATGCATGACGGAGTACATGACGCGTACGACATTCATCTTATTTTTTGACGTAACGTCTGTATTATATAAGATAAGATAAGGGTAAAATTCGTCCGATTATTACATTTAATCACATGAAAGCTGACAATGCCTTTTTTGATCGCACGTAGGATTGGCGTTTTCCGTGATGAATGACACACGCAAATGACAATTTTGACTTTTTTTCAGGGGATTTTTATGAGTTTTTAGTAGATTTTAATAAGCGCATTACATTTCCAGGAATGTTTCGTATATATTTTGCAATTAATAATTACACATAGAATTAGCGCGGGGCCTATGAAAGCGCGGGGCCCATTGCGACCGCATTGGTTGTAGTGGCATAATACCGGCCCTGCCAATACGTATTACAGAGGCCGGAATAACCAACAAGAAAAACATTAACAAATCAACAAAGCGTCAGTGTAATTGTATCAGATAGTTAGATATATATGTTTTGATAATTTCTTTAAAATCTGCTTACAAGTTTGTCTCCTTACCAGATGGGTCTTAATTTGGGTCTGTAGCTGATTTCTCATCTATCATACTGCCATCACCAGGTTTATCTTATCTTATTATCTTATAAATTACTTCAAAAATAAAGAAGATAATTACGCCCTACGCATTGCATGTGTCAATCCAGTGATTCGTGTTCATCATTGTCCTAAACTCTTCTAACTCGTTAGTTTTTCTGGCTGATTCATGCAACCCATTCCATTTTGTAATGGAGCTAGGGAAGTAGGAGCACTTGTGCGATTTTATTCTAGCGTTATCATAATGAAATGTGTGAGTCTTCTTGTGTTTTTCTGAGTATTTCTTTTATTTTTCTGTTTCTTAATTATGGTTTAGTGTGTTATGAATTAGAGCTACTTTACTTTCTTATTTTTCTGTCCTGAAGTGTCTCTAACTTTCATGATTTTGCTAAAGATGTTACTCTAATCAAATTGGAATATTCATTTGCTATGAATCTAACTGTTCTATTTTGTATTTGTTCTAGTTTCTTTATGTTTCTTTGAGTTGAGGGGGTCCCAAACAAGGGATGCGTATTCTAATATTTGCCGAAAGTAAAATAGCGTTTAGTTATACACTCTTGTTTGATTTGTAAAAATTTCATTTAAAAATTTAGTTTTCTACACAAGTGGTCTACAACTTAACAGAATAAAATATATAAAAGTAAAAAAAAAACCTCATAAAATAATTCTTTGTTTTTATCCGGCAATCTAATGCACCCCCCACCCCTTTTACATTTTCAAGAGTTTTTTGTTTTTTGTCCCTGCCCAGTCTAGAATTCACGTGACCTTGAGACGGTGCTGCCAAGCAGACGAGGTTGCCGGATGAAAGCGGGAATCTGTGTTGCGCGACACCAGAGAGAAAAAAAAAAAGATTTTTTTTTCCTCTTCGCCTTCTTCCTCAAGGACACGCGAATGGGACGAAAGCCTTTCACCGCTCTCCTGTCCGCCCCACCCCCTTTTCTGCTCCCCCCCCCTCTCCTTCCCGCCTCGCTCTCCCCACCACAATGGTGTCTGGCAGAGTGAATGTCGCTGGGAACTAAGAGTGCATCCTCAAGCTACGTCGCATTTTTTTCCCCACGTCTTGCTAGGGAATATTTTATTTATATAGCGAGAGGTGAGGGGAGGTCACTTGACTAACGGAACATGATCATAGCAGATCTAGAGATGGTCGACATCAATAGTGGTCACTTTAATGAAAGCATCTTAACTAAAATAAGCTTTTTTTTTTTTTCGTTGGCTCAATGCATTAAAAACAAAATACAAACATCTTACAATTCTAAGATAAATAAAAACATTCTTAAGAATTGTCTGTTTAGTTGTGCTGAGTAACTTCTCTACGATTGGTTGTTCTGTATATCATGGATGTCTCTAAGTTGTTTAGTCTTTCCCGATTAAAACAAAAAGCACCAAAGTGTATCCATGTAATGCATGTACAATATAACATTTTAATCGTCAATTTTATGTATTAGAGCTTTCCCCCCCCCTTTTTTTTTTCTTGCTTTTGTTTTTAGTCAAAATATTCAAATAGACCTACAGCTATTTTTCCTATATATTTTTGATGTACATATATATGTACATTGTATTTTCCCTGCTGCCGGTACATATAGAACAGACTTACGTGTCTTTCTGTACTAAAAGCTATGGCCAGGAAAGTGTCGGTCTCTGTAGAAACATTTAAAAAAGAACTTTCATTGGAACCATGTTTCTATCTTGGACTACTTCCAAAGTAGACTTTCAGTGACTCTTGTCAATAAACATTATCTGAATATCTGTGAGGCAGTGTAATGTGTTTTTAAGAATGATGGTTATAAATCCTTATTAGCTTCTAAATGAAATTGTGCCAATTATTTTGAATCAATAGTTTGTGAGAAGGTATCCGTACTGCATTTTCAAAAGCAATTTATAATTTATTCTTTCGATTATATAATCTTTTTTTTAAAGTATTTTCTATAATTTTTTTTTTATTAACCTAAAGAGTTCTTTTATTTGTATCCAAATATTGGAAAGTCTTTCCAGGAAGCAGAATGTGCGGTAATCTATTAGAGCACTTCCTTCCTTTTCTTTAAGACACTCAGATTACCTACTGGGTGTTAATCGTGAGTACAATGTCTTTGTCTTACACTGGCCTGGTAACTTCTTCGCCCTCGTCTGGCAGACATATAGCATCACGTTCAAGTGGGTGTCTCTTACGTTTCAATACAATTTTCTTCAGGGCGTTGATTAAATTTTTAAAAAACGTATTTATCTTGGAAATGTTATTTGAGCTTCATTTCGTTGTCCGTAGTCCAAATGATGAACATTAGAAAGCATTCTGCGGCAATTGTGACACGAGTTTTATGATATGTGGCCGATGTACTCAATAGAAAATAGACAAAAATAATATTGATTACGGTGTGTTAACCGATCGAGGGTTTTTATACTGAGGACAAGAGAAGAGTTGATAGTTTAAAATTACTAGACAAACTAAATAATGTCAAAGACGCTTTTTTGAAAGAACATTTTTAACAACGAAATAATTAACACGTAATTATATGGTACATTCATAAAAATAAATAAATATAGACTGGAAAAAGGAAGTTACTTCATGTAACTTGAAAACATGTATGTCTATTGAATTCGGATTTCCGAATTATGAAAAATTTAAAAATTGCATGATCTTCAGTCTTAGAGATTAAACAAAAATTATAGACATAAAATAAAGTACACACAATTGCAATTCACAAATTATCATTTCATAAAACTCTCTTATTGGCCAGTCTATATTTATTTGTCTATTGGTACATTTTAAGGATCTTAGAAATTTATTCAACTGTGCTAAATAGTGCAAAAATATTAATATATGCTTTTAAAAAACACTAGCTTATTAATACCTTATTATGCATCGAATACACAAGCGATTTTTTTTTAAACTAAACTTATATCAACCCGTTATGTCTGTCTATCTGTCCGGCATAGTCTCTATACCCGTTATGTCTGTCTATCTATCTGTCCTATATGGACGTTGTACACGTTATTTCTGCCATAACCAATCTTGGATCAAGCTGAAATTTCGCACAAATATTTCTTGTACAGACACAATTTGGAAACAGTGACCTCTCAGGTTCTACAAGGATGTAGCCTTGTGACCTGCTAGTGGCCTAGTCCCAAAAAGCGTTATCAGAGGCTAGTTGAGAGGCATGCCATTGAAGTGTTATACCCGTAGAAGAGTGCTTTCATCTATGACCACTTCAGACAGTAACAACCCAAAGGAACTGACAATCAATCCTTCAACTTTAAGTTATTACTAGTTTTACATAAAAAATTAAACAGAAATGTTTATTGTTTAAACTTGTTTTTTTTTCGTTTATGATATGTATAACCTCATATGTGGCAATACATATTGGCTAAAACAATATATTGGCTAAAAGGATATATTGGCTAAAAGGATATACTGGCTAAAACAATATATTGGCTAAAAGGATATATTGGCTAAAAGGATATACTGGCTAAAACAATATATTGGCTAAAAGGATATATTGGCTAAAAGGATATATTGGCTAAAAGGATATATTGACTAAAAGGATATATTGGCTAAAACAATATATTTGCTAAAAGGATATATTGGCTAAAAGGATATATTGGCTAAAAGGATATACTGGCTAAAACAATATATTGGCTAAAAGGATATATTGGCTAAAACAATATATTGGCTAAAAGGATATATTGACTAAAAGGATATATTGGCTAAAACAATATATTTGCTAAAAGGATATATTGGCTAAAAGGATATATTTTTAGCTCGTGTAAGAAAGAACAAGTAAGAGGCTAAATAACTTAACTAGCAGATATTTAATATTACACGTATGCCTAGATTGAAGGGCGATCCGGTAATAATGTGGAATTTTCTAATGAGTAAATACGTTACAGCATCGCATATCTTAAAGGAGAAACGAAAGATACTGCTGAAGCTAAGAACAGATATGAAATACATATATCCATCTAGAATAATATTGGTTATTATAGTAGAGTTCAAGGCTATGAGACAACGCGAGCTAATTAAACGAATAGGTTTCGAATGACATGGCCAGTAAAGCTATACGTATATATGACACGGTGGGTAAAAGCAATATCTATAAGCTAGGCCGATGTACTTTACACGGAGTGGAAATAGTCTGCTTAGGAAATGAAGTTATGAAATTGAGAGAGAGAGAGAGAGAGAGAGAGAGAGAGAGAAGAAAGACATGTTTATCTGTCCGTGGCTTCAGGGGGTGCACCTGGACATGTTTACTAGGAAGCGGGGAGTTTAGTTTATCATAACATGTTATTATGTACGTTTTCTATAACAGCTTGTTATTAAATTTGCTTACTGTTAATTTTTTGTTTCCATAATAAACGTTTGTGTTTGATTGTGTTGTGGAAATGTTAGACATTGTTATGAGAACAGAATTTCGTCTCTCACTTGTGTCCCAGGTTTTGATAACTTCTTTGTACAAAGTCTTTGTCTGTCTTTCTGTCTGCTAAAAAGTTTGTACACGTTATTTCTCCGACACCCGATCTCGAACCAAGATGAAATTGTGCACAATTTTGTTCTTTTACCTGACAACACGAGAATCCATAAAAGAAAAATAACCACATATTTAATTAACTAACATTCGAAAACAAAATGTACTTGACTAAAGTGGCGGTGTGAGCTGAATTAGTAGGCCTACACTTTATAGGTCGCCGCATTTAGGCCTAAGTCATTTTGAAACAAAAAATAGAAAACTATACCATCTTCTATTTTCATACACACTTTCTTGCAGAGTGGTTAGAATGTCGGCTAGAGTCGTGATTTTGAATTCAAGTCGACCCCATCCCCCCCTTTGTTTTCTTTTGTTTTAAAACGGCATAAAAAAAAAGATGACTATAGAATTCAACGAAATATCCCTTTCTCTCTACCATCCTTTTTTTTTTTCCAAAATGGTCTAGATTACTCTAGATAAGTGATAGAATGATAGTGTATTGATAAAGCTAACAGCATGAAATAACGCTAAAAAACAATTGCTAAAAATCTTTCTAATCGCACAGATTTAGTGCTGCTGGTCTAAAAAAACAGTCTAGCTCTATTGCAAACTTAATTAGGCTTACATGACTGATCCTAACTAATTGATACAACTACCCTACACATAAGCTTTGTATATTTTTTCTGGTTTTGTTCATTTATAACGCTACATTTACATATATTTGCTGTCAAGTAGAGTTGTTCGTCTAATAAACTAAAGTTAAGTTTATGCGTGTTAAAAAAATGTGTTACATTCTTTCCATGTTTCTGTAAAGAGAAATAAAAACCTAACTATACATAAACACATGGTTTATATTTGATGGTTTAAAAAAGTACTCAATGCGCCATTTTTAAAAATAAATAGACAATCTACAGTGGCGTAGCTACGGTGGGGGGAGGAGGGGGGAGAATTTGAAAATCCCTCCTGGCCCCCACTTGAGGGGGGCCCCCAAATGAGTGTTTTTTACATTTAAAATTACCTATTACGCACAATGCAGGGGCCCCAAAGAGGTCAAGTCCCCAGAGCCCCCAAACGATGGAAAATTTCTAGCTACGCCACAGACAATCTAGGTGTTAGTGTGTGTATATTAATATTAATAATTTGTATTCGACTTCTATGTACTGATAAATACAGTACATTGCTAAGATAAATTGGCGACCATTAAATTTAGGCGAAGAAAAGAGAGGCGGTTGATTTTCAACTACCCAGTAGCTGCACTTTGTAACATACTTTCGTTTTCCTTCTCATTTCATTTCAATTGTTTTTATCTTACTACAAACTAATAAAATGTTTGTTTTAAAATGTTTCGGATGTTCCTTCGGAGTTGAAGATAATCTGCTTCCTAGTCCAAACGACGGGGACGACCATGGATGACAGCGTTGTTGGGGCTCTCTTCCAACACTGCAAAGGACACTGTAATTGGACATCTCGGGGTTTCAGTTTAAAGAATGACGTAGTGACTAACAGAGACAGTTTGAGTGTCATGTACAATATAGTCACTGTGGCTGATGAAGACTAGGAAACTCTAGACTCAGGTAGATGGTCATGAAGAACTGTGACGATCATTTGTTTTTGAGTGTTTCGATATCAAGATGTCTTTATGTTATGAGGAGATTGTGTTTATCACCCAATGCGTTTCTGATATTATAATTAATTGTAGATTTATGTGGGAAGCGTGGTCGAGAGTCTAAGAGGCGCTTGAACTTGGCTTGGCTTGGCTACCTAGAAGGGGGGCTCGAGGTTCGACACCCGACTCGGGCAGAGTTGTGTTTACTGAGCGCCAAAAGGCAGCACGGAAAACCAACTCCTAGATACCCCCTCCCCCCACTGGTCCACAAATGAGATTGGACTAAAGCGCTCTGAGCATGCTATAAGCATGAAAGTAGCGCTATATAAAAGCTATAATAATAATAATATACCCCATTGTCATATCAACCGAGGGGATAATAACAACTGACCTCACAGATACCTTCAAGGCCCTTGGCATTCCCAGGAACATTCTCGTTGCCTGTCAGAGGGCGGTACTGCTGCAGACCTGCCACATCACCAGAAAATTCCTCAGTGGAAACTGATAAAGGGACTACAATGAATTTTGTTTCCCTTTAACGAAACTCGACCCTGGCTGCGCCAGAGAAAGAATACTCGTTCTTTTATCATAATAATAATAATAGATTTCTATTTCAAGCGATTACTGAACACTCAAACAAGGTCATCATGCCGGAGATTCAAATACAACAATTAATTCAAACAACTAAGATCCTAGCGCAATAAATACAAAGCTTTAATTCTAGAACCAAGAATCACTTGAATAAAATACACAATGTATAATAAAATTTAAGAAGTTACTCTCTTCGTTCAAGCTCATAACTACAATGACAACTAACAATGGTTCTGGTTCTACGCCTCCGTGGAAATGTCTAGTAGTGGCTAAGTACGTGTAGCAAACCAGGCCCTTGCGGGTACGGTCCACTACTGCCCAGTCATTAAGGCCCCTACTACTGGGATCCCTCAGACTGGATAGGGGGTAGGAACCCCATGTCCAGGCCTGGTGTTAGATAAAAGCCTTTCTAACAATCATTGAAGGTTCTACAACTCATACTACAACTGAACTCAACTAGATTCGGTATACAACTGACTTGGCCCGTCCTTTCCTGAACCTCTCTCTGCATTAGCCAACATGTAGCGCCCTTCAACCCGCTAAATCTTCGCTGTTCCTTTTATGGTAACTGAATTCCTATTTTTCCAAGAAAGCATGCATACTGCTAGAGCTCGTTGATACGGAGATTGTTGCAGAATGTTGAGAACTGGCATTAAATCTAATAATTTAGCTTCATTATGCAAAGAGACAAGAACTATGTATCTAATATATGGATGAAAGTGTATGGCGTCTTTCTGTCTGTAGGTATTTGTATGTATTATATTTATTCAGAGAAATGTTCACTGCATGATCACCCTCAATCAAACGTACGAAGACCGTATTTCTATCTTTGTCTCTGTGTGTACACTATAAGTCGCTAGAATTGTGGATTACGAAATATCTACAGTAGAGTCTTGTATATGGAACACCGACTTTGGGAACTAGGTCAATTTTTTTTATTAGGTCAAGGTTTAAGATAAAAAAAAAAACGAATGCAGATTCTTATTCTGCAACTAAAGGACTATAAAAATAGCAGTGTTTCTTTGAATTGCCACTCATAGTCAAGATTTTATTTTAAAATACAGCAGGTCACTCCATGCTCCTATACGGCACGCAGTTTTTGTGCTGTCTCCTTTAGCGCACGGGGAACACCTTCAATAAACACCACTATGTAATTGCTAATAAATTTTATCTAATAAATATTTATTCATCCCTTATATGGCATTATGGGTAGGATAATTGCCTGGGGAGGTTAAAACATAGATTTTCATACATGGTTTCTGAGAATCTCAAAAACTGCCCTTTGCTTTGGAAAAGTGAAACAAAAATAAAGGAACTTATTTAAAATTGGACGTTTGCAGTCCTGATACGTCCTTTTTAGCTCCAAACATAAACAAATGAGTTATAAACAAAAAAGCGACCTGCTTACTGAATGAGAATCGGATGAGGTGTTCCATATACAAGACTCTACTATAATTACGGTTCTTGGAACCACAAAAAAAAAAGTTTAGAACCGTTAAAATAAAACACTTATGCTATCACGCAGCGTAACGTTCAAGGACAATCAAAATAACTGCACGACTTCACCTTGTCAAAACGCATACATTCACATACGTACATACACATACACACTCATACACAATAACACACTCACACACATACCAATGATTTTAATAAGCAGCTAGAGAGGTCGCAACATGTCAAAAAGTTTTCCTTGTTAGGGAAACAACGAAATTCGGTCAATCCCACAATCCTTTGGTTACAATCAAGCCTGTAGCGACATTAACTTTTGAAGACGTCTAAAAGGGGAAAAAAATAGGTCCTTTTACGTCTTGCTGTGATTGATACATTCACTGACCTCGCGTGTTACTAGGTTAGGCCACAGACCTTTTTTATCATTTTATAATGGCTAGCTGGCGTTTCCGGTACACCAATGAGTGGCCAGACTTAGCATGAACTTTAATAGAGCCTGCATTACTGAAGAAGACTTAGAAAATTGTTTTAAAAAATGTCGAATAGACTGATTTTAGCTGGTGTACTTATATCCAATATAAAGCCCTATCAGTTGAGTTTGTTACACATGAATTTTCTTGTCAAGAAAAATGTTCTTTATTAAAGTTGCATGCACTATGAATTGAAAGGCTTAGAGAAGTATTTCAGATGATTCATGTCTTCCGCGAACAGGATGAGGAAACAGTAGCGAATGTCAACAATTTTAAATACATTGTTATTTGTGAAGATGTCATTGACCAAGAGATTTGTATTTGAAAAGTAGGTTTCAGGAGCGGCACGATATGTAGTTGACCCAGAGATATGTATTTGAAAAGTAGTTTTAAGGAGCCGACGACCCTTAGGCATTTAGAAGAACCCAACTACATTCTTAAAGAGTATGCGACGCCGCTGAATCCAAACTGTTTTGGTACTTGCCGTTTCTTTGGATACATCAGCAGAGTGGAGAGGAGGAAAATGGTGTGTCGGCGACATCGTTTTGCTACAGCTACCCCGACTTTAACCAAGAGTTGTGCATTTGAAAAGTAGTTTTCAGGGGCGGCACTTTAATGACGTAAACTTCACTGATGAGATGCTTAGATTGGTTGAACCGACTAGGTAAAGAGGGAGGGAGAGAGAGGGAGAGAGAGAGGGAGAGAGAGGGAGAGAGAGAGGGAGGGAGAGAGAGGGAGGGAAAGAGAGAGAGGGAGAGAGAGGCAGAGAGAGAGGGAGAGAGGGAAAGAGACAGAGAGAGAGAGGGAAAGAGAGAGAGAGAGGGAGACAGAGAGAGGGAGAGAGAGAGAGAGAGGTAGAGAGAGAGGGAAAGAGAGAGAGGGAGAGAGAGAGAGATCTCACAGACTAAAATCGCAAACTCGAAAATGAAATGTCACCACTAAAGATTCAGAATTACGACAGTGCAAGGTTGTGCCACCGCCATGGTCTCACCCTCAAAAGGGGTTTCTTCGATTTAAAATAAAATACATATTATTATTTATTTTTTACAGAATATGTGATGGAATTTAAGATAATAAGAGACATTCTTTCTTCACAAGTATTACAGGATTTTAGATTTATTTCTATTATTAAATACATTTAAAGGCAATGCCTTCGACACCAAAGACAGACAAATGCGCTTCCTGGTCAAGGCTATATTTTTAAATGTTGGGAATCTTGGAAGCTGTCTGCAGAACTAGATAGGAGGATCCTAGCAACGTTATTGAGATGCAACAGAAAGATACTAGGTATCACATACAAAGAACACATCTCAAACGAAGAGATTAGAGACAGGGTTGCTACAAAGATTGGACCCCACGATGACCTGCTAACTACTGTCAAAAAACGCAAACTAAAACTCAATGACCAAATTACAAGGTCCTCGGAGCTCGCAAAGACCTTCCTTCACGGAACAGTACCAGGAAAAAGAAAAAGAGTTAAATAGAGAAAGCGATGGGACGACAACTTGAAGGAATTGACGGGCCTGCCATTAAAGGGGGGGGGGGGGTGTTCAAGGCAAAAGACAGAGAGGAATGGAGAAGGACAGTCAACAGATCTTGTGTGGTGCCCCAACGGTCCAACAGACTAAGGTAAGGTAGGTGAAGTAAATGTATTACCATGAAAGTTTGAAAAGGGGGGTGGGCTCCAAAAAAAATCCTGTACTGCACCAATGTGTTGATAGTGGTCTATATTAATGGGGGGACTTACTTTTTGGTTTTCTGAAAGTTAAACCTTTAGGATGGAAACTGAGTACATGAAACTATAACATTTTAAAAATAAACAGTTTTGTTTAAACAACATGTATTGTAAAAGTAACTGCATGATAGCGGCTGTTCTTGGTCAACACATCTTTACATGATGAGTTAGAATACAGTTTCTTTACTTTAAAACTCTCTGTCAAAGAATTCTTGTTTTGTTTTGTTTTTTAACTATAAAGACCATACTGGTCAGAGTCGTGCACAACCAACTTTACAATACAAGTTAATGCACAGCAATCAACGTCTATGTTATATCATACTTAATTTCGCAAGGCCATACAGTTTTTCCTTTTAAAAAATGCCCACATAACAATACAAACATGCCTTTTAAAATCACGGCACTCTATGATCATAGCGCTACTTGAGCATGTAAATCACTAGACTACATGACCAGTTTAACAACAATACTACATGACCCAAAAAAATAACTACACTATATCATGTTCAGCGATAAAACAAAATATCAGAATACGCAATAAGGGTTACATAAGACATACATTGCGAAAAACAACAGAGAATATTGCAAAACAGGCCCTAGACTGGAGCCCACGGGGGAGAAGCAAAGACAGGAGACCAAAGCAAACATGGAGATCAGATCGAGAGGCAAAGACGGTAAGATGGACATGGACACAGCTAAGGCGTATTAAAGTTTTAAACCGTTGAACTTGAAAAAATTAAACAAACTTCTTTTTTAAAACAAAACCAAATAGAAGCTTTTATTAACAATATAGACAAATTCAACTTGAAATGCGATCTAAATATAATAGTCATAAAATAAACTGATATTTAAACATAACCAACTCACTAAAAAAAACCAAGGTTACAAAGACAGTTTGTGTGGAAACACAAACTTAAAATTGGCCCCTAAAGTATTCCACCCAGGCAGGTTCAATATTTTCAGAAAGAACTTTGAATGACCTAAAATATTTCGATGTCCGATTTTCATTTATTCTTCTACTTTCTGAGATCTAAGCGGGACGGACAGGCAGACAGACAGACGGACAGACAGGCCACACTAAACTAATAGCGTCTTTTCCCCTTTCGGGGGCCGCTAAAAAACATGTCCTTACTGTTTCAAATATCTGTGCGGTCTCCCGTTCCTAAGATACACTACGACAGAGCCGCTTATATTGCATCATTCTACAAGACTAACAGTTCATTTTCTTTATCATCACCTTGAATACACACACATACACACTCCAGGAAGAAATAAATATAATATAAAAACATCATTTTAGACGCTCAAAAATAAGTTCACAAAGTTGACTTAGAATTCCCCCCCCCCCAAACGTTTGTAGGGAGTTTGTTCTAGGGCAGGGGTCTCAAACACGTGGCCCGCGGGCCGCATGAAACTATTTTGTGCGGCCCGCGACCACGTCCGCGAATTAAAAAAAAAACAATAGATAATATTTTACAATGACCACATATAAGCCATGAAATGATTTACAACTGCAGAAATCATTAAATGAGGTATCACTGTCGCCCACCTACCGCTTAGGGTTTCAACAGAAAATGGGTGAACGGTGGCCTGATTCTAACCACTGGACCTTTTGCAGCCATACTGTGCATTCTGCACCAAGAAGCACTCTGTGGCAAAAGTCTACAAATGAAGAACGTGATGTATGTTGTCGTGAAGACGGTGAACTTCATACGTGCACGTGGTCTTTCAACCACAGACAGTTTGTGTCATTTCTAGCTGATTTAGAAACGGAATACAGAGAGTTGCTGTATCATGGGGAAGTTAGATGGTTGAGTCGTGGAAAAGTGCTGCAAAGATTTTTTGAACTGAGACGGGAAATAGCATTGTTCATAGCAATGAAAAATGAAACATACCTCAGCCTAGTGACCCAATGTTTTAGTCGGATCTTGCTCTTTACTGACATCACGCAACATCTCAATGCACTCAATTCACATCTACAGGGCACAAAGCAGCTGATTAACGTGATGTTTGAACGCATCAAATCATTCAGATGCAAGCTGGCTTTGTGGGCCACTCATATGGCAGATTTAAACCAGGCTCATTTCTCTTTTCTACAGAGCATAACGGTTGAACCACAGCGCTTGAAAGATTACGTAGACATCCTCTCCAGACTACTGAAGGATTTTGAACACCGCTTTCAGCAATTCGCTGCTCTCGAACCACAGTTTTTCCTTGCTGCCACTCCGTTCGCAAATGACGTGAAAAACGTTCCAGAGGAAGTCCAGATGGAACTACTGAACCAGCAGTGTGACACTATTCTGAAGCAAAAAAAAAAAAAACAAACGGATGTTGTGGTTTCCAGATTTCTACCAGTTTCTTCCCAGAGAGAAGTTTCCAAACTTATTCTGCTGCTAGAATTCTAGCGATGTTTGGGAGTACGTACGTTTGCGAAGTTTTTCTCCAGAATGAAGGTCAACAAAACAGCATTACGATCAAGACTGACTGATGAGCATCTGAGAGCACTACAAGCAACTTAGGCCTAACGTCGATGGTCTGGTCTCTGCCAAAAGCTATCAGCTGAGTGGACAGAAACATGAGTGGACAGAACATCTGCAGTAGGTCAAGTAATTATTTTTTTAAATATTTTTTTGGAAACTACAGTTTTTGCTTTTTTTTTAATTAGTGACAGAGACGACGTCAACTTATTTTAGTAAACTAAACTGGCTGTGCATGTAAAGCTACACTAAATGTAACTAATATTTTAGCATTGACAGTAGTGTTCATAAAATTTAATGAAAAAACATTCTCTTTTCGCGGTGCGGCCCGCTGACTAGTTGTTACTTTCCAGTGCGGCCCACATGCTGATGAGTTTGAGACCTCTGTTCTAGGGCATGTCGTCTTACCAGAGGTAATAGTGCCATGGCCGACTTTCTGAGCAGAGGCGTCAAATACAATCTCGGGACATTGTAAAAGTGAAAATTATTTTCCGCATTATCTTCCCGAAAGAAAAAATATTATCTAACAACACCTGTTACAGGGTTTAAGTTTTTTTGTTTTTAATGTAGTTCTGGGTTTGTTATGGACCCGGAAAAATAAGAGAATTAATCATCAAAGTGTTTTCTCTTCTTGAAGCTGACAGTTCACTTTTTATTCAGCCTTACAAACTTAATGTGCTCAATGATCCAGTTGACCGTGGAGTTTCATTGTTATGTAGTTTAACAAGTAGCATTATAAGACCACACTAAAGTTTTGAAATAATTATATAAGAATTTCGTACTCTGTCTTACTAAAGAAAGGAATTCTATTTTTTTATTATTATTAAACTCCAAATAATCTTTTGGGGTATTTTCCATCCTGCTTTTTAAATATCTATGTTTTCTAAACATGACCTGATGTTCTGATATCAATCTTTTTACTCTGTAACTTTTCATCTTGTTGTTGTTTTTTCGCCTTGTTTCATTATTATTATTTGTAATTCTGTTTTTTTGTTGTTGTTTTTTTCGTAGGGGATGTAGTTATTTTTAACTTTCTCAAAAAAATCTAATGTTATAATTTAAAAAAATGACACTCTCTTTAATTAGTAATTCTACTTAGTCGAATTTTGTAGTGTCCGAGAAGTATGGATGTCGGCCCCTAGACTGTGGGTCTTTACTTGAATGTCGGCCCCTAAACTG
>JADKLZ010081101.1:12550702-12567477 GCA_021533235.1 Biomphalaria straminea
AGGACGTTACTTGGCTTGTCTGATGTAAAGAAGGACGTTACTTGCCTGGTGTAAAGAAGGACATTACTTGGCTTGCCTGGTGTAAAGAAGGACGTTACATGGTTTGTCGGGTGTAAAGCCGATGCTGTTACTGGACTTGCACAGTTTGAAGAATGATGTTATAACAGGACTTAGTGGGATGGAAGATGGACAAGACAAGGCAAAATACAAATTGAATTCATCAAAATAACCTTGAAAGAAAGAAACAAAACTCTGGAAAACTTGAGGTCTGCTTCTGATACACATTTTAGTTGTGCACCAAACCATCAATGATTTTTTCGTTCTGTGCATTAGGCACCACGTTTTTTTTTAACCTTTACCTGTACGTATCTTAGTCTGTTGGACTGTTGGGGCACCAAGTAAGACTCGTCGACCGCCTTTCTCCATTCCTCCCTGTCTCTTGCATTGTTAAGAACCTCTTTTAATGGCTGGCCCGTCCATTCCTTTATTTTGTCCTCCCATGACTTTCTCTGTCGGCCTCTTCTTCTTTTTCCTGGTACTGTTCACGTTATTAGAGCTTTTTTTTTCGGCATTGAGATCCTAATGAAGGATGCTAAGCATCAGATACAAATACTATATTACTAAAGTACGAACCAGGATTACAGTGGTGACTGGGACCCAGGAGGACCTTCTCTCCAACGTGAAACGCATGTTAAGACGGTACGACAGTTTATAGAGATCCTCATGGCTTTTCTACAGGGAACAGTACCAGGTAAAAAAAAGGAGAGGCAAACAGAGGAAGTATTAGAAGGACAACATGAATGGGGCCGGCTTGCAATAAAGACTGGTAGTGTGGTGTCCCAGTGGTCTAACTGACTAAGGAACAGAAAGAGAGAGAGAGAGAGAGAGAGAGAATTACAAAGGAATTAATAATTAAATTAAAAAATCCAGGTGAAGGGGCATAATTGTGGCAGCGGTCAATGCACCCAAAACTACTCCGTATACCATTTGTTTTACGACTTAAAGGTCAAGGACGAATTCTTGTTTCACTGCCAAGTTCAATATTCCTCTCTCTCTCTTTTCCTCTCTCTCGTTCTCTCTCTCGCTCTCCTTCCTTCCGTGTGTGTGTCTCTCTACCTTAGTTGCAACACACATTAAAGAGAGAGAGAGAGAAGTTACTGATGAATAGTGCCTTTAGGTCAGCGTGACCCCGCCTAAAAGCCTTTTTATTTTTGTTCTTTAAATGACATTGGTATCGACCTACATACATACCCAATGACCCGGACAGCCCCTGGATGTGTCCATGCCAGCTCGTGGAGCAGAGAATGTGGAGACATGTCTGGCGGCGTATCAAAAAGAAACTCGGATAAATAAAATTTCAACATTGAAAGAACTAATGAGATTGTGCTGTTGAAATAGTGCAGCAGGGTGGCACAGTGGTTTAGTGCTTCACTTCTGAACCTAATGATCTCAGTTCAAATCCCATGTTGGTCTAGTTCGGTAAAATAAGTATTTTCTTGCTGTTTTTCCTTTAACCTCACGCCACATCCTACTCCGTTCACATCATCTCAAAGGAAAAAAACTGAACGTAAAGCTACTTACAGCAATTAACTTGTTAATACATTAGAAGCATTTATATAGAAAATATCTACGTGTTCCAAACTTATTAAGCATTCACGTATAAACTTCTACCGTCTTTAAAAACTATACTGTCAACAATTAATTAGTACAGCCAGTTGGTATGTCATCTTCTTCTTCCTCGTTCTCATTTTTATGTTGGAGCGTTCAGATGACTAGACTAATATATGAGATGAACTGTTGGAGCGTTTAGATGACTAGACTAATAGGCCTATATGAGATGAACTGTTGGAGCGTTTAGATGACTAGTGTAATGTGTCCTTCTCTTTCTTGTTGTGTTTGTAGATTACTATATTTCTAAGTTGCTTCAGAATACTAGGTGCGTGAGTTTCTTGTGAAGATGTATTTTTTCAATCTCGCGAGTTCATAGAGAAGACATTACATAACACGAATAAATTCTCACAGGAACAAAACTTGAAATGACTAAGCTGACTTCGAGATGAAATTTCAATGATAACTTTATTTACAAGATGGCCACAGTCTAGTCAGAAGATAAAATACGTCCTATCACCCCGAGAGCCTAGCGGTAACTGCCATCCTATTACGTCAAACTTAACCTCTAACCCTACAGTCTGTGTCGTCATAAAATGTGCGTTCAATGTCGGTACTAAAAAGTGCGCAATTCTAAAAGACTAAACTAACTATCTAGAAAATGTGCGCAATACTAAATTAACTACCTAACAGTTCCTCCCCCCTTTCCTTAAAAAAAATATGACAATATTTTTTTTCTAAATCAGTCCAAGTCTTTACAAGGGACTGAAAGCATCATATGGGGAAGAAAAAATAAATAAATAAAATCTTGAATCTTCATGTTTCTTCATCTTTCATAGCATTTCTTGAGATATTTCATAACAGTTCATGGCACATGAAGACAAAGTTCCACATGAAGACAAAGTTCACAATTGTTCATGGCACAGTTCAACACACCGAAATAGAGACAACTCCAGGACAAGTTTTACTGTAAAAAATAAACATTCAATGCATTATAGTAACTGTAAATAATTTCAATAATCATATCCTTTCATCCCATACCAAATAATTCATTTCTCTTTCACTCACCAATTTCCTTCTTTGTCCTAACCGTCAATGATGGATGATGAATAATGATATAAAATAAACATATATACTCACTTTCAGTTGAACACAATTTATCATGGTATAAATAATATGAATGAAACTCAGATCAACACTATTTACATATTAACTTCTCCCTCTTGACTCAATATAGTACTATTAACATAGTACAAAATTAATACTTTCATAGAGTTTTCACTCTTTATGATATAATACTATTCTATGGAATTTTCCTCATAGAATAAACTCTTGTCATTGTATATTTATACAATATTTAGTTATGTCAAATGTCATTCTAGACAATAGATCATTTGTAATATTCACAGAGTTGCTTTTACTTTAAACTTTATATTGCTCAATCAATATACCAATTTAAGGTCAACATGTTCCATATGTCTGAACTTATAATCATATACATAATGTCACTTTCATAAAATTGATTTAACTTCAACTGTATTTATATACACCTTTAAATACTCATAACATCTCTTCATAGACTTTTCGAATAGTTTTAACTTGAATAGTATACAGTAACATATTCAGAATACTTATTTTAATTCACATTATGTCTTGTGTCATTATTTTGGTAATCATGATTTCTATATTTGTTTACTTCATAGTCACCATATTTATTTCTGTTTTGATTTAAGCTACAACCATTTTCATAACAATGAGAACTTGCAATCTTCTGATTGTTATTGTATGACCAAAACCAACAATTTCTAGCTAAATGTCCTTGTTTATTGCAATTGTAACAAGTCATGTTTCTTCTACCAGAGTTCATATGTCTATTGTATTGTCTGGTATTTCTGTAGTCTCTATTTGTGTGTAACAAATAACTATATTTGTTTTCCCAACTTTCAATTTCTCTCATGGTACATGAATGAATACCCCTAACATTTCCCAACAACATGTCTTGTGGTAAAGTGGGTATGGCTACTCCATTACAATAACCTGTAAAGAAAGGAGTCCTGATAAAAACTCTACAAGCTTCATACTGCTTAATAGTACCATCACTCAGTCTGACACTTTTCTTGTATCCTAAATAACACCAAGGATCTACAAAATCAGATCTGATAACTACTGTAGTACAAGCAGAATCTCTAATAAAATTCAAGACTTTCCCATTCACAAAACCTGGGATTAAATAAAAACTATTTTTCCTATCTTCTATCATGTTAATCTCTTCTCTGACTCTACAATAACTTAATTCTTCAACTTCACTGTTTTCACTGTCATGTCTATTATGATTATCATTTGTATAGAAAACTCTGTTTGTTTGTTTCCTGTCTCTATTATTATTACTGCTTCTTCTGTTTTGATTCCTATCTCTGTCATATGAATCCCTATCATTTGATCTGTAATATGTGGGTTTCTTACAATGAGAAGCTATGTGTCCCTTCTTTTGGCAATTAAAACAAGTGATTTCATCATAATGATTAACTCTAGATTTAGAACTATCTCTATGTCTATTTTCAAATCTATTTTCATTTTGTTTAGAGTACCTATCATTAGTGTAACATACTAAGTCAACTTTATTTTCATCTTTTACTGAAAATGGGTTATTTGGGTAGGCATTTTTATAAGTTCTCATGATTTCTGTTATTTCATCAATTGATTTAGGGTTTCTTTCCCTAATGAAAGATTGTAATTGTGGGTCACATTTGTTTAAGAAATTATCAATCAAAATAAAATTTTTCAAAGCTTCAAATGAATTCCCTACTTTTTCTAATTTTAACCATTTATTAAAGTAATCTTTTTCTTGATTGATAGTAGTTTGTGGTTCAGTTTGTGTTGATGGAATATTCTCAAAATATTTTTTTCTAAATGTAGTTGCATTGTGTCCATAAGCATTAAGAAGTTCTCTTTTAAGTTTTTCATAACTATCTTCTATCCTATGGTCATGATTTTGGCATATGGTTAAGGCTTGACCATGTACAAAATCCAGTAGTATTTCAGACCATTCATCTTCTGGTACATTAAAGGTTGATAGTTTGATTTCGAATCGTTTTAAAAAATCACCTATGTCATCTTTGCCTTCTTCAAAACTTAGTAATTTTCGTTTAAGCCAAAATTGAGGATTAGTATTATTTTGTTGAGTTGCTTGCGTTGTGGTTGCTTGAGGCTGAGTAGTATTTGCTTGCGTCGTAGTTGTCTGTGCTGCTGCTGTTTCAGCTTTTGCTTTTTCCATGTCAATTTTAAATTTCCTTTCTGCTTCTTTTTCCTGTCTTTCCAATTCTTCCTTCCTAATCCTGTCTTGTCTTTCAATTTCTTTCTCCTCTTTTTGTCTTTGTCTTTCAAGTTCTTTCTCCTCTTTTTGTCTTTGTCTTTCAAGTTCTTCTTTTATTACTTGCTGTACATAATTTGCTAAATCTTTACCCTTTAAATCCATGGCCTTTCCATCCTGCATCGCTGTTTCCTTCAGCTCCTTAAGATCTACATATGAGGATGTTGCCATTTTATTAAATGTCTTTTTAACTTTTAAGTTTTACACTACAAGTACTGAGCTACTCACTTATTAATATTACAAGTGTTTGTAATTATGTGTATTTGACTTAGTTTAATATCTAGATTAGATAGATAGATTAGAACTGGTTTAGTATTACCACCACTCTACTCAGTCTACTGTCACTACCAGTTATCGTCTGCTCAGATCCAGATGAGTAGATCTAGTTCAATGATTAGTCTATTCGATATATTCAATCAATCAATGCCCTTAAATAATTAAACAATCATTACCGTTACTGGTTGAGTTATATAAATCCTTTCTTCTCTCTGCCGCTAAATATTTCAAGCAAATTTGTGAAAATTTGTTTTAAATTAATGTGTTTTAAAACACAAAAACTTTTATTTTATGTCTAGATAGATCTAAGACAAGAAATCTAAATATGGCAAGGATAGCCAGGTATTCTCATGGATAAATTATGAAAATTTATCCGACCAGATTAGATTTATTCAACCCAATCAAGTTCATACAAACATAACTTACCCGAAGTATAGTGACAAGTTAAAACAACATATCTAATATAAATTATGAACAATAAAAAATAATAAAATTTTAAAATAAATGAACATATACTAAATGAGACTTTCTTCTATAATGAAGGGACCTAGAACAAACTGGCATAAGATCTAGATTCAATTATTTTAGTTAATTAAGTAGCTTTATTTTCGTAGTTTTCCACAATACACACAAAAGACGATATGATACAAGTGATAGACAAAAGAAAAAATAATAATGTTTACAAGGACAAGACGATTGTTACAATCCTAAACCTATACGTATAGTTATAGAATTTATCTGATTCACGTCTATCTTTAAGTCCGACCGCACCTAAATTAAATTAGGCTAGCGTTCCAATTAGATAAAAACTATTAAGCTAAGGGGAGAATCTAAACATATACTATCTAATAAAAGAGAAATGAATTATACTTATCTTCTATATCTGTCCAATGCTCGGTTATGCGAATACAATACGACAAATTTCACAACAGCTCTCTTGTCCTGTCGATGCTCTCCGGTTCAGTTTCTTTAGATACGTAATGCCACAGGTGTGCCACAGATTCACTGCTCCGACGAATGCAGGTTACAAGCTATAATACTCCAGTCCACGAATGAGTTGCGATGACGACGATTCTCTGCTGTGACGAAATGTATAGGTTACGAAATCCAAAGTCCAACGAGTAAGTTGCGATGATGACGAAGTGTCTCCTTTCAAACGACAAATGACCTGGGCTGACGAAAATGACGACAAAGTTCTCTGCGACGATAAGGTCCACTGCTTCAAAACGAAATGTTCAATGTAGTCTGTAATGTGCTATCACAGGACAAATAGCACCTTCAAAGTCCAACGATGAATAGGTGGGTAAGGTCACCTTCGACGATCTCCAACGATGATAACGGTTAACAGTGGGTAAGGCTGTTCCCACAACAATCACTAACAATTCCAGTTCAGGAAAGTTAGTGTAAGAGAGCTTCACTCTCAAACAGACGATAAACTTCGATAAAGTGACGAAATGTTACTGACCTTCAACAAGGTTAACTGCAGCGACCGTTAAAAGTAATACCGGATCTTCTGAGCAAGCGGCTGTGCATAGACTCTCTTGATGACGAAAAGGGGTGAATAATGGTTAACTTGATATCAAACGAGACAGCGGGCAAACTGTCTTTCTCTGACCTTCTGTGACTACGACTGTTTCTGTTGTCCCATCTGTATGCAGGTCCGCTAACGGTTAACTAATGTCCAGGTTACCAACACCTACGTGATCAGCGACGATCTAGGCGTCAGGCAAACAAGGCGATGCAACGATAAATGAGTGCACTAGCTGTACGTCAAACTGCTTCACAGTTGTGTTGATTCGTTGTCTATGTTGATGAACAGGAGTCAGGCGTTGTGGTGTTGTATCACTGTTTCAGTATAACGACCCGTCGACCGTTAAACCAAAGTTTTTTCACTGAGACTAAGAGCGATGAAGAGCACTGCTGTACCGATGATGACTGCAGTAACAATTCATAAAGCTGGTGTTCAGGCGTGATCACCACTGCACTAACGATGAACTTCAACGAAGACGTCTGGATCCGTTAACGTAGCAAACCCTTAGAGCGTACGGGGTCGCCACTGTAATGTGTCCTTCTCTTTCTTGTTGTGTTTGTAGATTACTATATTTCTAAGTTGCTTCAGAATACTAGGTGCGTGAGTTTCTTGTGAAGATGTATTTTTTCAATCTCGCGAGTTCATAGAGAAGACATTACATAACACGAATAAATTCTCACAGGAACAAAACTTGAAATGACTAAGCTGACTTCGAGATGAAATTTCAATGATAACTTTATTTACAAGATGGCCACAGTCTAGTCAGAAGATAAAATACGTCCTATCACCCCGAGAGCCTAGCGGTAACTGCCATCCTATTACGTCAAACTTAACCTCTAACCCTACAGTCTGTGTCGTCATAAAATGTGCGTTCAATGTCGGTACTAAAAAGTGCGCAATTCTAAAAGACTAAACTAACTATCTAGAAAATGTGCGCAATACTAAATTAACTACCTAACACTAGACTAATAGGCCTATATGAGATGAACTGTTGGAGCGTTCAGATGACTAGACCAATATATGAGATGAACTGTTGGAGCGTTCAGATGACTAGACCAATATATGAGATAAACTGTTGGGGCGTTCAGATGACTAGACCAATATATGAGATGAACTGCGCAGTGGTTTCCAAATCTGGGAGCTCTCCATATAGTTTTTTTTTCTATTGGGATGTTTTGGGGCCAGAGTCTTGTTCGGGCCTCTTGGTAAAGAGTTTTGAAGGACATGGTCAGCATTCTCTGGTGACACTCCACTTGGGCAGATTTATCTGTTTCCAAATTGAGCTTCCGATCCATATGTTCTCATTTAAATGTGCCCGGTCCTGAGTTGAAAGATAAGACATTGTCAGTCTGCTATCAATGTGTCCTCTTTCAGGTCACTAAAGTCACACCTGTATCAATACTGTTAGAATTTCATTGCCTCCAAGAAGTAGTCTTTGGCAGAAATGTTAATTTAAAAAAAAAGTCTGGCTATATTAACAGTGAAATCTTTCAAGTTTCCCTAACAGTGAAAATGGCGTTGTGAGGATAGAGGTCAACTGTCTTTTCAATTTTGTCTCATCGGGTTACTGCAGCGATCGGACTCCATAATGACCTGCTAACTACTGTGAAAAAACGCAAGCTCAAAATGTATGGCCATATAACAAGATCCTCGGGACTCGCAAAGACCTTCCTCCAGGGAACAGTACCAGGAAAAAGAAGAAGAGGCAGACAGAGAAAGCGATGGGAAGACAACATTAAAGAATGGACGGGCCTACCACTGAAAGAAGTTCTTATCAGGGCAAAGGATAGAGAGGAATGGAGAAAGACTGTCTTCAGGTCTTGCTTGGTGCCCCAACGGTCCACCAGACTAAGGGATAGGTAACAGGTAACTCATCGCGTGTGGCTGTACAACCTATTACACTTCTTCCAGGAAGGTGATAGTATAATATGGAAACGAGAATCGTCGTATAGTCTGGTTAAAGTTTGCAATGAGATTGACAGTGTTTCACTAATTGTGTTTCACTTCTGAACCTAATGTCCTCAGTTCAAAATCCAGGTTTTACTAGAATAAAAGCTTTGATACTACTATACAAAATTTATAATAAATATTTTGATGAAGACTGCATCTATATACCTTTATATAAACAATGTATTTCAACTGTTTAAATTTAATAGCAACATTTGAAGAGGAAGCCTAAAGCCATTAAAGTCCAGCCAGTTCGTTTATATGCTATACATAAAGAATCCACCTCATTCACCGATCGTAAACAAACAACATTTAGCCACGTGATTCTCAATATCCTCTATACAAAGTACGTAATATATACACAGGCTATCACGTGACCGTTTTAATTTCATTGTTTTATCAATATTATCACGTGGCTAAATGGTGTTTGTTTACGCTTGGTGAATGAGGTCCATTAACATCTCACTTAAGTAACATTCAGATTTCTATTGGATGTTCCTTCAGTGTTGAAGAGAATGTAACAATCGGTCCAAACTTCAGGCCGACGGGGAATGGCAGCGGGCTGGGTATGAATCCGTGACCATCAAGACGACCAAATGACAGCCCAACGCATTGGCGTAGCTAGGGTGGGGGGGGGGAGGAGGGAGAAGAATTTGAAAATGCCCCCGGGCACCCACCTGAGGAGGGTCCCAAAGGAGTGTTTTTTTACATTAAAAATAAAATATTACTCAACTTGCAGAGGTCCCCAAAGAGGTCCAGCCCCCCCCCCCCCTGGGCTCCCAAACGATGGAACATTCCTAGCTACGCTCCTGGCCAAGCGAACATAATGCTTGATCAGACAGCCATAGACGGTGGCAGATCACGTGTGGTGCCCCATGACAGACTAAGGAACATATCAAGGTGAAGATGCCAAGAAGAATATTATTTTGTTACGTCACATCTTGACGGCAAAGTGTTCCCAAGCAACAACAACAACAACAACAACATAGACTCAAGATAACAAGATAACAAGCATACAAATAATGAAGCAGAAATAAAACAATGTATTGCTTTAGTCTAGTTGTGGGGAAGGGCTGAAGCGGATGTTTTCCACATTACAACTAAACCCGTTTTAACAACTATAAAATATAAAGCAATAATAACACAAGGGTGTCAAAGAAAGGTATAAAAGCAGACATGACCTACTTCTGTGACATACTAGACATAGTGCTTAAATCAAGTCTGGGTTACAGACATGATTTAAGAAAAATTTGCTTTATAATTCGTTTCAATTGAAAAAAAAAATATGTTATTGCAGCAGATTGGAAATTTGCATTAGCCTACGTGAACGAGATTCCAGCCAATCAGCGCTCTGCTCTGTGGGGGAAAAAAACAACAACTTATATTTGGGTAAAGCAAGCGTGATCAGCAGACTGCTTTCAAAACAATGATTGATATCATCATCGGCGTACAAGAAATGAAACAAATTTAAAAACTATTTTTGTTTCAGTATTTAACATCTTACAAAATAAATCATCAAAATCTCTTTTCCTCACCCTAATACTATGTAATTTTTTCTTTTTATTAGCGAAGAGAATATATATGTATATGTATATAAAAGAATTTATCTTTATTAAAAAAAAAAAAAATTCTAAGCATCCAAAATATAGAGAGTCGCCGCTGGAACTGGCTCAATTTTTTTCCAAATAATTTTTTTTTTCAAACCAGACATGAATGTCAGGTCGATCTCACACAATGGGAGAATAATCTGTTTGATATTTCAGAACAACAAAATAGAGTAAAGGCACACATACACACAACATATATTTCCGTATAAAAAGAAAATTATATAACAACCCAAATTAATATAACATATTTTTAGCATTAATATTTTGGTTAATAAACTATTACGTGTAAGAGAGAGAGAGAGAGAGAGAGAGAGAGAGAGAGACAGAAAGAGAGCGAAAGAGAGTAAAAAAGAAGAGAGAAAGAGAGAGAGAGAGAGAGAACAGTTTAATAACCTTTGGTGACTAATGAAAACTTGTTGGGTCTTGTATGTATCTCGGAGATTGCTACGAATTTCAGTTATAAAGGAAATAAAATCTGTCAAAGTACAAATCACTCTTGTGGCCTGCAATGACAGTTCGTTATATGGACATGGACAAATATGCAGGTCACAAACTGGGTTGGCGCAGTTAAGTGAAACACTGCACTCATCATTAATGTTCGGAGTCGAAAACATGAACAAGGAGCAGAATTCGTCTTATCTTATAAGTTACAGACGTTTTTCAAATAAAAAACAAGATTACGAAGAGAGTTTGTGTAATACACAAACTCAGAGGCGGCCCCCGTCGGAGTCGGATCCCTGTCAAATCCGCCTATTCGCAAGATGTTTTGGATGTTCCTTCTAAGTCCCTGGCTCAATTCCAGTATGCTCCCATCCTTAAACTATCGCAATATTTCTGAAAGAACAGTAAATCATATTTTCAAAAGCCTTTAGTGTTTTTTTCTAACCGTGACGGACAGACCAACCAACAGACAAAACGCACAAAAATATATTAGTTACATCATAATGGGGGTATTAAACAATTTTATTTTAAAAAATCTGTTTTTTTTTTAAATTTAAGAAATTAGTTTAGAATCATGTCATTTCCGGGCTTTACGCTAGTACACGAAAGCCGCTGCTAAAAAATCATTTTAAAAAATGTGCGTGATATCTATATGCCTTACGTATTTCTTATAGTAACATTTCCTCCCTTACATTTACGTAATTATTTTAGAATCGGTGTTTTGTTATTAAAAAATCGCTTGCATAATTAATTTTATAAATTAAACGGGTTGCTTTTAGAAAACTAAAAGTAGCCGTTGCACCTAAACTTTTCAAGCCGCATTTAATGGTGAAAAAATATTTTTAGTATCTCTTCTAGTTTTGGCGCTCTGAGTCTGACAGACGGACAGACGGACAGACAGACAGAAAGTCATTTTAAAAAATGTGCGTGATATCTACATGCCAAGAGCATTTCATATAGTAACATTTCCTCCCTTAGATTTACGTAATTGCTTCACAATTGGTGTTTTATTATTAAAAATCGCTTGCAAAATAATTTTTATAAATTAAACGGTTTGCTTTTAGAAAAATAAAAGTAGCCGTTGCACCTAAACTTTTCAAGCCGCATTTAATGGTGAAAAAATATTTTTCGTATCTCTTCTAGTTTCGGCGCCCTGAGTGTGACAGACGGACAGACGGACAGACGGACATTTTGCACAAACCTAATAGCGGCTTTTTCCCCTTACGGGGGCCGCTAAAAAAAGCAATATAATGAAGTCATATGTCAGGTGTTAATACAGTCGTATATATAAATCAGAAACTACTATTTCTTTTTTTCTCTGGCTGATTCAGCCAACCCATTCCATGATCTAATGACACTAAGAAGAACAAATACTTATAAATAATTCATTGTTTGTCCTGCTGATTCGGGCAACCCATTCCATGTTCTTCTGGCACTAGAAATGATCGAACACTTATAACTGTTTTCCTGGCTGATTAAGGCAACCCATTCTATGCTCTGCTAGCACTAGGGAAAAACGAACACTTATAATAATTGTTTTTCCTGGCTGATTCAGGCAACCCATTCCATGCTCTTCTGGCACTCAGAAAGAACGAACACTTAAGTCAATGTCCACTTGTTAACGTAAATCCTCTTTCGCCTCAAGGACACAGCCGGGAGGGGGAGCAGCCAGCCAACCTCCTCACCATCCCCTCTCTTAGCCCAACAACCTGTTTCCTTCCATTGATTGGTCACATTTGAAAACGCGAGGATATTATTTTAGAACATGACCTTCAACAACCTCCCACCATGACAGTTTTTATTTGTTTACGTAGATGTGTTTGTGTCCTGTATTTAGTTGGTGTCAATGGGTTTCAAGATAGACGCGTGTGTGTATTTTTTGTTCAGGATGTGTGTGTGTGTGGGTTTAAGTTCAATAACCCTCTGGCTAATTCTGTTCAAGGCTAATACCAGACAAACAAACAAATAAATTACAATAAAATACAAAGACAAAGTGAAGGTTTCTGTTTTCTTTATTTTAATACAGCCTTCGACAAAAGGAACTAGAAAACAGGTCGACCTTTTAGAGAGAAACTCAAGACGATGAGAGAAAATGGCTTAACGGATAAAATAGAGAAATGAAAATTCTGCAGTAAAAAAAAAGTTATCATGTAAGTTCCCTGACCCTTGTTCACTTGCTAATTAATTATACCAGCTCAGATTTGGATAGTTTTATTAGTAAACAGTTTTGGGGGTCAGGTTTTTATTATTATTTTTTGTCGTCATAAAGTTATTGGCTTGTAAATACAATCCTTGAAACCTATTTCTGACGTATGTGTTTTTTTTTTCAAGGAATCATAACTCAGAAATAGAAATTATTTTTTTTAAACGTGTTAGGAACAAAACTGCAAAATAAACAATTTCTTTTCAGAATATTGAAATAAAGTCAGAAAAATAGAAATACATTTGAGTCATAATATCCTTTAAGATAGGATAAATAAGATATGATACTAAAAACATGAAATAATGGGCAGTGATCATGTTTAGAGATATTTTTTTTATTCAATGAATATGGTTAGTTCTGCTTCACAATCTTCTACCAGTATTGAATAATCAACAGCTTAAATTTTTTTTTTTAATTAGATTCAGTAGTTTTCAAGAAATCTTGACATGAAAACTAACTATTTTTTCATCATTTTAGCTAAAAATTGCCCCCCCCCCCCCCCAATTTTTTTCTAAAAAAAGTTGATTTACCTGTTACCTATCCCTTAGTCTGGTGGACCGTTGGGGCACCAAGCAAGACCTGAAGACAGTCTTTCTCCATTCCTCTCTATCCTTTGCCCTGATAAGAACTTCTTTCAGTGGTAGGCCCGTCCATTCTTTAATGTTGTCTTCCCATCGCTTTCTCTGTCTGCCTCTTCTTCTTTTTCCTGGTACTGTTCCCTGGAGGAAGGTCTTTGCGAGCCCCGAAGATCTTTTTATATGGCCATACATTTTGAGCTTGCGTTTTTTTCACAGTAGTTAGCAGGGTGAAAAAGTTGATAAGATATCAAAAATAGGTGGCCTTGTCTCACTAAACTGGTGTTTTATACCAACCCTCAATGTTTTTGTTGAAGTAGTGTCCTGCTTCTGTTTGTCAATGTTCTGAGTGATGTTCATTATGTTTATATTTATGTTGTACTTTTCCATTGTCGGTTGTTAAAACTAACAAGAAAATATAATGACACGGTGGTTGCTACGTAAAATTTTAACCAGAATTCTATTACAATTTTTGCAGTCAACACATTTTGGTTATTGAATGCTCAAAAAGTACCACTGTGGACCTGTTATAGTGTGTGTCTGTGTGTGTCTGATGACGGTGGGTAGATGTTATCGATTGGTTGTGAATGATGCAAGATAGATGACATTGTCGTCATTAATCTTAGTTAGGGGAGACTACTCCAGAACATGAGACTGAAAGTTTCTGTTATTGTAGTGAGCTCATTCATTCATTCATCAAACTCCATTTGAGTGAGGGCTTGAGAGGCTTAAATCCTCTCTTGCAAAAGCCCTGGACAGAAAACCTGCAGTCTTGCGTAATGCGTTGGCGTTAACATACAGGTCGAAAATGTTTGGTAACACAGACCTGTCGAGGCGGAGATCAGCAAGTCTGTGGCAGTGAGTGCGATAAATGTTCGATTAATCCCCACCCCCAACATCTTTCCCCGTGTTAACCCTCGGGTGTGTTAATTTGATAAAAGCGTTTTTATTTTGCATATAATCAACTTTTTTTTTTGTTAGCTACACTCCTGAAGTCATGTGTCCTGAAGTCATGTGTCCTGAAGTCATGTGTCCTGAAGTCATGTGTCCTGAAGTCATGTGTCCTGAAGTCATGTGTATATAGAGCTCTTATGTAGCCCTGTACATTATTTTTCTATACGGAGTGTTGAGCTGTTGTATTGTCCTCCAATGTACAATTCTATTGCACATTTATTTGCTCATAGTTTGGTGCTGACTAACCTATCAAGACCTCCCTCCCCCAGGACACGCCCCTAAAGGTTTAACCCATTTCTCTATGAGGTGCTTGGATTTGACCTTTAAGTCCTTTAAAAATCTCATTTCAGCAGCCACCACCACACAGTACCCCCCCCCTCCGTCCTCCAAACAAAAAATACTAAATTTTAATACATCGCATGCTCCTCCCCCACCCCTGGCTTCAATTTAACTCCAATCTGATTAACACAATTTATCGAATGACGTGTCTCCATAGCTAGACATACGCATGCACATGTAATTCAAAAAAAAAATACAAACACATATAGTCACGTCTGCAACGCTCCACACATACACACACACACTTCATGAAACACTTAAAATCGCGCCAATGGCGGCGCGGCCTTGGGATGGTAAGGTCATTGACCTTGCATGTACGTGAGGGCTCATTAAGTGCAGACTATCAGGTCAGCCCGAACCAGGAGTACGAGAAGGCGATGTGGTCATCGTTTTTTAAATGCCGTTCATTAGTCATGGCAAAGAGCTTACATAAGGGAATGGGATGGGTCTGTAGGAGGCTACATATTAACCTATATTCTATATATAAGATGAACTAGATCAGTGATTCCCAAAGTGGTCTATATATTAACCTATATTCTATATATAAGATGAACTAGATCAGTGATTCCCAAAGTTGTCTATATATTAACCTATATTCTATATATAAGATTAACTATATCAGTGATTCCCAAATAGTTGTATATATTAAAATATTAACCTATATTCTATAAGTAATATGAACTTGATCGAAGCTCACCTAAATCAAAGACTATCTAACTCTACAAATAGCTCAAACACTAAAAATAGTGTCCTCATGATGTCAACTTAGTTCTGGTCCCCAAGTTTTTGGGGGATCAGCAAAAGAAGCGGGGCCCAAGCAGACGTGGGACAAATCACGTAATGTCGCTGCCTTTTTGATGAAATCCTTGACAATTTTGTTTAAGCACAGTCCTTATCTTTCTTTGCTGTAGTTAATTTTCGACTACAGTTATGGACCTGATTCACAGTGGCGTAGCTAGGGTGGGGGGAGGAGGAGGGAGATCCCGGACAATTGGAAAATCCCCCCGGGCCCCTTGAAGGGGGGCCCCCAAATGAGTGTTTTTTACTTTAAAAATATAATATTACGCTAAATGCAGGGCCCCAAAGAGGTCAAGCCCCCTCAGTGCCCCCAAACGATGGAAAATTCTTTGCTACGCCCCTGCTCATTCACCAATCGTAAACAAACAACATTTAGCCACGTGGTGCTCTATCTCTTCTACTTAAATTTCGATCTTATTTTTAATACACGATGGCTGTCACGTGACAGTTTTTTTCCCATTGAATGTTGTTTGTTTACGATTGGTAAATGAGGTCCATCCGTGTCTCTTTTGGCTTACTGATTTTAGGCTACCGTTTTATCATGTAGGACGGTAGGCCTATCATGCCTTTCTAACAGTTTTGAAAAGGGCCACTAGGAAAATGGCCACCGGTTCCTTGTTTCGTATGTACAGACTCATACTTTTCCTTGACACAAAAGCTGGCTAGATGAAGAAGAATCTTTCGTCTAAACGGTTTAGTTCAGGAAACTAAATGGATTCTTGTTCCACTAAATATATAGGTGAGAGCGAACCACCAATTTTGACCCACGCTTACAAAATATGTCCATCTGAGTCCGGTCTGTAGTTTCGACCCTGTCATGTTTGAAATAATGATATGTTACTAAAGATAATCCTATTGCTATATCGTGGTGATAACAAATGGTCAATTACATTTCATATCATGAAAAAAAAGGCTAAACGTTGTATACATGTATAAAAAGTTTTATGGCTGTGGGTCATAGGCCGAGAATGATAATTAAGTTATTCTTTTCTTTACATTCCTTTTCAATGTAAAGCAGATGTTGATGATTTGTCTGACCCTAACGGGGAGTAGAGTAATGTAGGTTTATAAGCTGATGTTGTTAATGCTTGATTGTTCTATCTACCTTGGTAAACTGAAAGAATAT
>JADKLZ010081101.1:12569314-12584652 GCA_021533235.1 Biomphalaria straminea
ATGTGACGTCGCAAGCTGGTCTAGACTGCCCACATGATGTGACGTCGTAGGTCAGTGTTGCGGCTTTCTGTTACGATTGGTTTCGATGAGATACAGTATATGTATGTATGTAAATCCGTAAAGCTAAATAGTTGTAAGTTGTACTCCTAGTTCAGTGAGAATGTTTTGTCCATCACTTTATGGCGCAAGTAAGAAAATATCACAATAACAAACAGTAAGAACGTGTTCTCCCACGAGTGCATCATAACTTGTCAATCACAGGGCGCCATCACAGGGAGCCACCACAGGGAGCCATCACAGCCATTTTCTGCGTACCCTACCAGAAGCACACAACACATTATGGGTTATTACTGTTTTAATTAGAAAGAAGGGATGACAATGAAAATATGGCAGGAAATTCATCAGGTTATGAATAGCTTTCTGTCGACCGGTCTTTTTCAGGCGGTTTGATTAAAGGTATAGTGGTTAGGAGAAAGTACTTTTAGAAACACTGAGCGAGACATATGGCGAGTGGTGGGTTGTACAATGCTTCCACAGCAACACGTTGTCCTGTCTGTTCATCCATCCATACTTTCTTCCATTCATTCCTCCACCTATCAGTCCGTCTTGCTCTCTGATTATCTGACTGTTTGGTCGTCCAGTTAAAAATCGAATCACTTTCTATCACTTGTTATTTACAGAATATATTTATTTAAAAGTATTTCATATATCATAAACAACTGTGGGGTGACTAGTTTCAAACTAGTTTCATAGTGTGCGCCCTATAAATGACTACTTACCATGTTTTCAAGAGGGACACATCAGATTCGAATGTAAATGGTTCAATTCAAATTTATTCGATGGTTGCCTGAGTTGTTGTTGTAGTTGTTTTTAAGGGGCGGGGTGGATGGGTGGACTGAAACATATACTTACGTAAGCGGGGAAGGTTTAGAATCCAGGAATTATACGCAATTTAAATGCAGCTACAGGAAGTAATTTCTTAGATGCTAGTGAGAGTTGAAAGTTTGTGCTTATCTGAAACTCTCTTCTTAATGAGCCAACTTGCTGACACTTGTTGCACGGAAAGTTTAGTGTCCGTGTACAAGGAATAAGCCTGGCCTTGGCCATGAACCAGTCCTCTCTCTCTTTCTCTCGAAAACGTGCACCCCTCCCCCTCGTACAAGATATGGCTCCTCCAAGAGTGTGATACTCCGTTTCTTCGTCCTATGTGTAGTGGCGACATTTTCTCTGGGTCGCCTAAAGTACGTTCCTACTGGGTAGTGCCTGACTCTGATCTGGTGTCGGACTGTCCATCACACTGGATTGCTCACAATGTATGCTTTCCATAGGGTTTCACATACTGCCACCTAGGCTCTCTTTCATTCTGTTTCTTTTTTTTTTTTTGTTTAAAGCGGTCCCCAAAAGTGGAAAAGACGCTATTAGTTTTGTGAGGAATGTCTGTCCGTCCGTCTGTCCGTCCGTCTCGTTTGATCTCGTAAACTAAAAAAGAAACTGAAAATCCGACATCATAATATTTTAGACCTTTCAAAGTTCTGATGCAACGGCTATTTTTTTCTTTTCTGAAAGCGAAAAATCTAATTTTTTTGAATCACTGATGCAAGCAGTTATTCATAAAAATACACCATTTTTACATATATTCACTATTAATAGTAACAAACACGGAAGGTTCTTTAATACGGAAGATAACTATTAACCATATTGTTAACACATTTATGCAAATGGTTTTAGATTTTTTGTTATTTTTTTTTTACATTTGTATTGCTAAGTTATGTAAGTTCTGTCATACTAACAACTACATTTACACACAAAAAATTTTTCTTTTAATATATTTAGTATGCATATAAGTTGGACATAATTTAAAACAGCAACTAATACGTTGTTTTTCATATTAACGCGTGAACTGCAATGCCTATACAATACAATGAAACACTCTACTATAGGAAATTTTTTTCTGTTGATGCTTTGAATAAGAGATTGACCATTTACAAAACAATTAGATAAATTAGATATTCATTATGAGTCATCAGGCCAGGTTCACATCAAACTTCCCCTTCACTTTTACCTATCCCTTGGTCTGCTGGATAGTTGGGGCACCACACAGGATCTGTCAACCTTCTTTCTCCATTCTTCTCTGTCATTTGTCTTTGATAGAATTTCATTCTGGTGTTCTTTCTGAAAAGAATGAAACCTGCCTTTATACCTGCCTAGGTGGACCACTTCGTGGGCCGATTTTGAGTTTGTGTTTCTGTCTTTGTTACCTTTTTTTTTTTGTTTTCAGATTTAAGGCAGCCATCGAATCACCTACAACCAGGCTCCTTCTTTTAATGTTCATAACTTCTATTTAGCTGGAGGATATTAAATAATAGAACAAAGAAAAATGCTTCAATTATTTACAAAAAATACGTTCGTGTTAAGGGTAAGGGTTAATGATATTTAACCCATGGCTTTCACTTAGATTATTACCGAATAAGTCCGAAAATTAAGGAATAGTGCGGTATTTTACATTTCTACGCTAATTTAGCAGTAGCCTACTTATTTATGTAACCAGGACCTCATTCACCAATCGTAAATAAACATATATAGCCACGTCAGAATATTGATAAAACAATGAAAAATACATATCACGTGACAGCCACGATGAAATACTTTGTATAGAAGATATAGAGTCACGTGGCTAAATGTTGTTTGTTTACGATTGGTGAATGAACTCCATTGTCTGTCGGTAGTCTATTTTGGTTCTCTTGTCTCTGCGCCTGACCTATATTTCAAAACGTTTAAAATAACAGACACCGCCCATCTGTTCTATTTGTACATATTGATACACAGAACTAGAATGTGTAGGTTAGGGTCAGTGTGATAGAATCGCTTTTTTTTTAAATAATGAATTTTAACCTGCGTAGTTTGTATATACCCTAATAAAAATAATGTCTGTTTCTATCGATTCCCTCAAACCAAGGTCGTTGGCCATGTGATTAGCGAGTGCATTGAAAAGTATGTATCGTTATTGTTCTATTGTCGGATCGATACCCCATTATTCTTCCCCTCCCCGTTCGTTTACCACGTTCGATTACTTTCTCTCAAGGGTTACCCGGCAATACGATAGGTATTGAAACTTGATGTTTGCGTACAATCGAGTGTGCTATAGATCTGAGTCTGTGTGTGTGTGTCTATGTGTTAGCGCCTATGCGTGTATGTGATATGTATTTCAGTGTTGGTATACATAGTATTGATCACACCATCTGTTGTTGTTTGCATAATCTCAGCACCGTTTTTTTTTTTTTAGTCGGTCGATATGACCTAATTTTTAGACTGACTTCAGAGATCATTTGGGGAAATAGAAAGGAGGGGGGGAAGGGGTGGTTAATGAATATTTCGAAACAGACTCCAGTTAAAGTCAAGATATTCTGACAGGAGAATTGGAAGTGTGCATTGAAAAATGTAACGGAAGGGATTTTTAAAAAAAGTCAACTCAGCATTTATTTTAAAAAAAATCACACCTTAAAATGATTTGAGTAATCTGCATTACGTAAATGAAGCGGATCTGGGGAACAACCGTAATACACACAGCAATGGAGGCAGGCCACGCAATAGACTGCAGAGAATTTACATAAAATGTCATTCACATTCAGGTCTACGCGCCCCCAACGCTTCTAGGGTCATAGAGTCCAAATCTCCTCATCTTATTTGGTATAGAAATAAAATTCAATTCACGTTCAACGTCCGGGTGGGGTATATTGGTGAGAAGGAATGACATCGATACATTAGTTGATTGACCACTGTTTCCTCAATCCACGTCCCCCCCCCTACCAAAAAAAAAACTTATTGCATTAATACAAAGTCTTTGACTTAATTATCCGTAAAGTCATCATCGAAACAACAGATAAAAACAGATTAAAACATCATTTTGTCGTGGCTACAACTGGGAGAATCCTACAATGGACTGTGTTGTTTTTTTAGGTTATTAGGAAAAAATATGTAAGTTTTTACATACGAGAGACTCGTTCTTCAATTTCGTTTCTCTGTATGTTTTCAGTTCCTCGCTGGTGCACAGCGGTGCACATTGGTGCACAAGCAGGGGCGGACTGGGTATCAAAATCGGCCCGGGCATTACCATATAAACCGGCCCACAAATGGCATGTCATATTTTTTTTTTTGGGGGGGGGGGGAGGGTTTACCACACTATATCTTGCGTCTTGCGGGCCACATGACCGAAAAGTTACAAAAACAAATTGAAATTGTTCTGAAACTATTTAGGTAGAAACATATGGGTTAAATACTTAATTAATAGGTTTTTAGACAGTTATATATTTTTACGCGTCAGAAAATAAGCACATTTCTCTACTTACAATATATGCAACAATGTAAGTAGTTCTAACAACGACTAATTTTGCGGACTCTTTTGGTAAAATAAATTCCATGGATCCTCCCTATAGGCTTAGTTTGACAATTTTTCTATTCGCGACAAAAACTAAGAACGACGCTATATTTATTTTATAATACTGTTTTAATGTTGTTTTATTAGACAACCATTCTTTCTTTATAAAAATTAATGTGTTGTTTTATTATCATGTTCAACAACAACAACAACAACAACAAAAAAAGAGTAAAGATAGGTTTCCTGGTAGATTCTACATTCAGAGTTCCAATTCACAAAGACACAAATGTTAAAGATCATGATACCAATCCACCAGAGAAATGAGGGCCCAAAACTAGGTACAGATACGATACATTTTTTCAACCTTTTTTTTCGTTTGGAAGTAGTATTTACACTTTGTGCCGACGTTTTCGCGGGCCGAATGGAACCACGTAGTGGGCCGAATCTGACCCGCGGGCCGTATTTCGAGCATCACTGCTCTAGACAGTACACACCGCCAAGAGACGGCTAGGGAGTCCGAGGAACTGCCGGAGGGGCACGGGGCGAAGCCCCGGAGCCTAGCACAATTTCCGTTATTTTAAGCTTTAAAAAATGCATATTCTGAGATATCAACAGTGCTATTAGACTGCTACTCTTCCACTAAAAAAATTCAAAAACCAAATCTGCTATTCACTTGAGTCCAGCGATTGGTAGAAAATGGTAAAATGATTTAGTTTTTGTATTGTAAGGGGGAGGGAAACCACAAAACCCAATTTGGCTACGCTCATGAAATTTGGTGACTGTAGTTTTTTAAGTTGGCTGCACTGGGGCAGTAAACAAAGTTTCCCTTTCAGACAATGAGGTCTGAGGCATGTGATGGTTTGAACTCCTCCCATCCCGGCTACGACCATATGTTATATGATAGGTGTAGGCGTAAGTCTAAATCTCTACAAAATATATAAAGTTGTATAATGCATCGAAAACTGTATGTCTGCATTCGTAGAATTGTATAATTTGAATATGAATGAATATATCATGAACCATTATTATAAATCTAAGTCTCCTTTCATTTAATATCGGATGTGACAGCGCTATATAAATTTTTGTAATTATTGTAATAATTTTCACCATTAATGACTTTATATTAAGCATACGTTTGCCATTAATTATTATGGTGTAACGAATTGATTTAGATCTAGATTTATTTTTTAATTAAATATTTATTTTTTTTTGTAACCCTCAAGTGTAGTATTTTTTACTATTTTTAGATCTATAATCTATGTTATTAAAAATAAGCAAAAAGAACCTTACTTTTCTATTCAAATCGCAGAAAGTAGAACTTTTATACACAAATTGAGCTGTGAAAAAGTTGGGTGGCTTTCAATTTCGCGGCTGTGCGACACTGTGTGCATGTGTTATTGTGAATCTCTATTAAGTATTGTTAAAGAGCTAGATCTAATTGTCGCGCCTTATTTTTATTTTTTTTTTTGGTTCGTTATATCAATGCTTTCTAACTTAACCTATCTCATCCCCCTTTGTCGTTAACTTTCAATGGAACCATCAAAAGACGGGGGAGGAAAGGAGCAAAAAAATGGGAGTTCCATATATCAAAGGTCCATGCCGACCAGCAAAATGATGAGGCCAAACACAACCTCGGAGACATCAAAGCAGTGTTGAAGTCCATGCCGCTTGCGCGTATTGTTTTTTATTCTAGTCGAATTTCAAACTAAAGTAATTGTAATAATAATAAAATAAAAAAAAAGAAAAGAAAACGTGTTCGGGCCTTTGTTTCTTACTGATGTCACTTTTTTTTTTTTTAAAGTTGTCTGTATTGAAATTTTTTTTCTTTGGTCGCGGCCTGACCGGCCCATTTGGTACCGGCCCACCGGGCATTTGCCCGGTTGCCCATATAGCCAGTCCGCCCCTGTGCACAAGACTTAAATAAGCACGACGCAATGACTGGGATGACGTGGCAGCGCAATTTCTTGACAAAGACGGTTGTCGTTGTGGATGCGAATTCGTTGTTTGTTTGTATATTGTGGAGTTCTAAGCTAGAACTGGACAAAGTTGAAACTATTCAGCACATAGGTCAATTATATCTCGACTTAGATCATCAAACCAATGTTTTGAAAATTGTTTAGTAATGTCTGACAAAATCGAACAGGCTAATTACGTAGCAGAGAATTAGGCGTGTTGCACAGTTATAAACACCTCGCAAATTTGATCTTTTTGACCTTTTGGAGTGAGTTCCGACTAGACCTGTTACCTGTTACCTATCCCTTAGTCTGGTGGACCGTTGGGGCACCAAGCAAGACTTGTGGACCATCTTTCTCCATTCCACTCTATCCTTTGCCCTGTTTAAAACCTCTTTCAATTGTAGGCCTGTCCATTCTTTGATGTTGTCTTCCCACCGCTTTCTCTGTCTGCCTCTTCTTCTTTTTCCTAGATTCAGAAAAAAAAATTCAATATAGTCATGGATTTAACAAACGTAAATAATAATTCCAGAAGATGCACTCGACTTGTGGAGCGCAACCTAAATGCTTGTCAAAGGTCACATAATGGAAAAACAAAAACAAACAAAAATAGGCGACTTTAACATCACTCTGCACTATGGCGAGACCAATCTTTAGAGAAGGCCTGACGTCTTGACCCGTGACGTGGAAATAAGATAGTGTTCTAATCTGCCCACTGGTTGCAGCGACACAGGCTAGTGTTATGGCGAGACCAATCGTTATAGAAGGCCTGAAAATTGGCATGCAACGTCACCGCCTGTAGGCAGTTTAGACCACTATCTCGTTGCCACGTCACAGGTCTGTAAGACGTGGCAACGTGTGAGTTGATATAAGCTTTATGAAACTAATAATAATAACAGGTTGGGGGATTTATGGTTTTGTTTTTATCGTGGTGATAAAAAAAAACTGCACCGACAAAGGCCTCAGGCTGTAGAACACAGGGTCAAGCATAAAGGCGAAACTGTCTGCGCTATTCGCGTCGATTTTCATTGCGTAAGTAGAACTAAATGTGTTCTATACCGACATTTATAGGCAGCACTCTAACAGGTTCATACACCTACAGACAAGACTAGGTAAAAATACAACAATACCACCACTGAACAGATACTTAACATAACATAGCTTTTTTTTTTTTTTTTTTGTATTCTTTTGTTCAACGCCGGGTCATCTTAACCATAAAGACAAAACCATCCCAGGCAGCCAATAGTTAACGGCCGGCCGCGGCAGACGAACATTTTTGAGAGACGTGGAGGGAAAAATTAAAATACCGCTTCCGGGAGAGGGGAGAGGAAGAAGGGTCAATGTATTCGAAAACTGGAGGGGGAGGGGCGGGAGAGGAGGAAGTCAGGGTAGTGGCGGACCCCGGGGCGGAGAGAAACAGCCGTTTGGGTGAGAGTGAGATTGAAGAGAGACTATAGTGTTGTGTCCTTGAAGACAAGGTTGTGGGTGTGTGTGTTATTGTTTTTTTTTTCTCTATATATTTTGAAACATAATTTCTTGAACGTCTCGACACCAGGTCTGAATGTTAGGTCTGTGTGATCTCGACCTTCAGATCGTTAACCTCAAGGAGTTGTGTTAACACAAAGATTTAATTCTTCCAATGGATGCCCCATTTTGGGTTTAGGGCGTGCTTTTCATGGGCGGAGACCGAGATAGAAAGAAGGAAAGAAAAGGGTTTATGGCTGCCAGGGTAGGAAGAGAGACTATGGCTGTTTTTTTTTGGAATTTAAGAATCGGTATATAAGATAGGATTGTGTCTTTTCCAACTGGAATCCTCGGGATTGCGTCATTATCGTGCATTGCTGGGTTTATCTGGGCGTAGAGAGGTACGCATAGATATGAGATGAATAAAAGGGGAAAGATGTGGTCAAGTTTAAGACAGGTAATATGCATGTGAATACGACTGTCTCTACGCTAAGAGTATGTTTTGAATGGCGGGCTGGGGGAAGGGTGGATGTGTTTGGTAAGTTGGAGGTTGGCGTGTTTGAATGTAGGCGTAGGTTGGTTTGTGCGAATGTGGTTGAAGGTTGGCGAGTGTGAGTGTGGTTGGACGTAGGCGTTTGATTGTGAGGTGGAATATGGTTGGAAGCTGATGTGTGTTAGTGAGATGGAGGTAGGCTTTTGCGAATATGGTTAAAGGTTGGCGTGTGTGAGTGTGGTTGGACGTAGGCGTGTGTTGGCGTGGTGAAATGTGGTTGAAGGTTGGCGTGTGTGAGTGTGGCCGGGGGTTGGCGTAAGTATAATAGGACTATGGCGTAGGTGAGTGTGATTGCAAGTTACCAGTGTGAGTGTGAGTGGAGGTTGACCTGTGTGGGTGTGTGGCTGTACAGGAACATGTAACAATGAGTATCCTTTACTTTCTTTAAAAAAACAAAAACACTTCGTATTTATGTATTAGGACAACTTAAGGTTAAAAGACTTTGTTTTTTTTAAAGACTTTTTAGTTACTAAAATTGATCATCCATAACAAAAAGTGATTAAGTGCTACAAAGGAATTCAGCATATGATAATTTGAATTTTTTATTGTGTTGCTCTTACCGTTTAAGATCTTGGCGACGGTACTGTCTGCATATAAGCTAGGATCTCTCCTTTCTTTATAGCTGTGGACACTACAATATCAAACAGCGGTTGAACTCAACAGGCCTTACTTACATCTATTTTAGAAAATTTGATGTATATTTTTTTAAAATTTACTACGAATCATAACAACTTCATAACATCAAATGATATAATGATGTCATGACAAGAAACAACTTTGTTGTTGTTTTTATAAAGTTTAAACCAACTCACTCTGCATGTCTGTCTGTCTGTCTGTCTGTCTGTCTGTCTGGTAAAAAGTTTGTACTCGTTATTTTTCCCACATCCAAGCTCGGATCAAGCTGAAATTTCGCATAAATATTTCTTTCACCTGAGGAAACAAATAATCAATTTTACAAAATTAAACAAAATTAAACAATTAGTTAATTAACTATTGATAATTAATTTTATTTTTGGTATCTCAAACAAGGGAAATAAATTGTACTTGACTGAAGTGGTGGTATACTATACGATGAACTAGGTTCTTTTAATAGGCCTTCCATTTAAAGTAACTTTGAAACAAACAATAAATAACTATACTATCTTTTATACTCATAGACGCCTCATCAGCAGACTGGTTACATGGCTTGAGCCATGAGTTCGAATTCAAGTCGTCCCCCACCTTTTTTTTAAATTAAATAATTGCTTTTAAAAAGATATTCCATTCATCCCTTCCCCTTTACAATTGGTCCAGATAAGTGATAGGATCAAAGCGTTTTGAGAAAGCTAAAAACCTGAAATAGTGCTAAACAAAGACAATTGGTAAAAATATTTCTAATCGCACAGATTTATCGTCGTTGGTCGATATATTACAAATTTAATAGCACGAGTGATGGAAACTAATTGATACAACTTTACTTCATAAACGGTTTTTTTTTTATATAAAGTATTTCATTTTATGCTTTTCTTGTGTTTACATTTTTTCCTCTTGTTATGGTTCAAATCAACACTTTGCAGAAAGTTTTTGTTTCTTGATAGAATGTGTGTTTGCCAATAGGAATCTTCGTGTGTGTTTTACTGTAAAATGCACAGACGCCTAAAATTCGGGCAAATTTTCAAACGCCGTCAGCAACTATTTCCCAACACCAGTGCAGACAAGTAAAATGAGCTGTAGCAGAGGACGTGGGCTGGGTTGCTGCATGCATTACCCTGCATCCTCGGGAGGGAGGGGGGGGGAGAGATGTTTTCAAGGAAGAGATCAAAAACTCCAATGATAAAGTCTGTGCCTGAGAAAAATCAAGATTTCTTTAGTTCTTATAAAATTAAGTCTACAAAGATTGAAGTCACGATCTAGACCAAGTTATACCAGATTCGCTGTGTGTCTACAATGGCGGAAATGAAAGCAATGGAGGGGAGAGGGGAGGGAAAGTCTGAGCGTTCGAATTTCAATCATTTGTGAGTAATCTCAGCTTATAGGTACACTTATCGGGAAGGGAAGAGAAGGACTGAGGGGGGGGGGGGGTTCAGCTGGTGTGAGTGTGGGAATAACGGGGGGAGGGGAAGGGGGGAGTGGGATAACTTTAGTTTCTACTTTCACATGCAGTGATGATGTCTTCATTAATGTTCATGCAGGTTAAGAGAAGACATTCAAAGATCCGATATAATTATATATATTTAATTTGTATAAAATGAACTCCATTTTATGATGGTAACGTAATTTTAAATTTCACATATTTATAACATAAATATGCTAATTATGGAATATGTTTCACAAAGTCTTTACGTATCTGGGAAGCACAGTATCAAATGACGCATTACTTTTAAGGAAAGTTGAGTTTTGATAAACGTCTGGCTAGACCAAGTAGTGCTTCTGGACGCCTCCAAGCGACAGTGTGGCGAAATAAATCGCTCCGCCTGCTTACAGAAATCAGTGTCTACCAAGCAGTGGTTCTCTCAACCCTCTCTATGTGGATATGAGACATGGTTACATTACATAAAGAAACTAAGACTTCTTGAACGCTTCCATAAATATGTTTGCACGCCATCATGGACATACGGTGGCTGGACCGCACCACAAATAGAGATGTGTAGTATAATAGTATAGATAGACAGTATAGAGAACAGCGTATAGCTCGACAGCTACGATAGGAATGACGGTATGCCAAGGACAGCCTTTTTTTATGAAAGGTGTTCGGCGTAACAGAGAAATGCTTTTAAGACCAGCTTAGGCAGCAACTTGCTTTCACTGACTTCGAAGAGAGCACCTTGCAGCAGGCGACTTCCAAACGAGACTTCTGAAGGCTTCTTACAAAGGCCGAGGGATACACATTTGAGATCACAAGAAAATCCACTGCGATGACAGCCGTAGACGACGAAAAGAAAACCTAACACGACAACATCCGGACAACAGTTTAGTCTGTAATGGTTATGTCTAAATATGTAGGTCGCAGCTGGGACTACATTAACCACGTGAAATACTGTACTGCTTATTCATCTTCGGACTCGAATAAAAGCATGCCTTTTTGCCTGCTATAGTGTACAAAGTCACTGATGTGTATAATCAGTTTTCTCTGCACACGTTTGTATTCCATTCGCTTGCCTTAGAGTCTTGATTTACTTAACTCCTATTGGAGAATAGGATCCAAATACTATTTCTCCATCGGACCCTGTTCTGGGCAAGTCCCTTCAGTTTGGTCCATGTTCATCCTGCCGTTTTGTTCTACCAATCTCCTCAGGGGCGTAGCTAGAAATTGTCCATCGTTTTGGGGTTCGGGGGGGGGGCTGCATTTTGCGTAATACTTAATTTTTTATGTAAAACAAAAAACACTCATTTGGGGGCACGGGGGGATTTTTAGATTCTCCTCCCTCCTCCCCCCACCCTAGCCACGCCACTGAATATCCTCCATGTTTGCTCTAGTCTCCCAGACTTCTTCCCATGTGAGCTCCAGCCTAGAGCCTGACCTGCAATGTTGTTTTGTTCTTTGCTTTCTTTAAATATCTTAATAACAGAGCGACTACTTTTTTTTTTTTTGTGTTTCTTACAATCAGCTCCAGTAATTCATCTCAGAACGCTTCATGGCGGGTATTCATTGCGCTCATAAGTTTATGAATTCCCGTGAACAAGAAGGCACCAGTTCGCCTCATTCCTGGACTACCTATGTACATAAACATACCATTGACAGAATACTAAATTGGAATACTCAGTTCTCTGTGGGAAATCGTTTAGCGATTAATTCGCCACTCAGCCATCCGTTTATACGGACCATAACTCCACTCTGCTTAACATCACTTCTCTTCTTTCTGCGTTGCCGAATGACGCAGGAGAGCGTTACAAGACAATGTTATTAAGTTATAAAAGATATACAGAAATAAACCGCCTTCTAAATTCCTTGAGGCAGACTTGTGGCTCTCCTAATTTCTTGTTATTTAGGACAAGGGGAAATCTTTTCTGAGGTAAATAAGACTGTTTTGCGTATGCTGGATCTGCTAAATAACATTTATTCCCGTGGCGATGTGACCTTTTTCGAACTTTTTAAAGTTAGCTTCACTACATTAGCACTAGATAGAACTGTACTTGCTACCCTAGGTATTGACTAACAATAACCAACGACATGTTAAAAATACAAAGCTTATATCTACTTAATTTGTGTAGTACAAATACAGTTTTTATAATCTTTTCCAACTCCCATTGTTGTATCAAGTTGAAACTTTGCACAGCAATTATTCATTGTCCCTAATATCACACGAATCAGCCCAAAGAAAACAAAAACACAACAATTAGTTAAGTAAATAGTGGTAGTTAATTAATTATTGCTTGATTTAGAAAAATGGAAATAAATCGTACAGTATTCAGACATATTGCCACAGAGGTGCAGTTCTATCCCATATATAAGCTTTTTTAAAAAGTATTTCTTCATACTTTGGTTGTTTTAATGGTAAGCCCAAACCAAGCACATTATGCATAAAGATAGGCTAATAGGCATATCTGTAAATTCTAATCTCGATAGTCCTTGTCAACACTGACTTGCCATTTGGCAACGAGTTATTAGTCTCCTTGCACACAATTGGTCTCGCACCGATGCGATGAGATTGGTCCGTTAATTTTGATAATCGACATAATAAAGACCTAAACCACTGTCTTTGGGGAGCTGTGAAATGGAAGGCGTTCTCAATGCAAGAGATTTAAAGAAAAGCAATCTTTATCTATCTATCTATCTATCTATCTATCTATCTATCTATCTATCTATGATGATCCAGTAGCGGCTCTAGGGGTGGCAAGTGGGGCAACTTACAAGGCTCGCGCCTAATGAGGGGCCCCTCGATCGTAGATTTCCTTGCCACCTTCGGCTTAGCAATCCAGATCAGTTCAAATTAATTATGACTTGTTACTCAATATTTCGGAAGCCTTCCAGGCATCTATATGTTACCAATTACCATGCAAGTTCTTAACTTGACCTTTTTGGTTTCAAATATCGTTTGGTTCCTGTAAAGACAGCATCTCATGGCCTGTCGATTTAACGAAGCTATCATTATTTCACAGTTCACCTTGACATCAATAAAAACAAGTAGCCGGAAGTGACCATTTAACATCATTTAATTTTGTAAATAGAATGGAAAAACGCGTATTGATGAAGTTTGAATCGGTGAAGCATTTATATTGTTGTAACATAAATGCAACCATTGACATATTGATTTTTCAAATGAAAATTTATACAGAAAAATAGTATTTTCTTGATTTTCGATGGGGATACATTCCGAGAAAATTAAAATTTCTGCGGTATTTAATTTCATACACGTAGACTATTTTTGGATACGAACAGTATCACAAGGCATTCCCCTAACACTTTCATATCCTAAATAACCATTACCAATTCTCTTAATACTATAACCTTTGCATGCCTACTGTTTCTGATATCACGTGACAGGGCAACGAGCTATTGGCTTACACGGACTACGACTTCGCTGGTCAGTGTTCAGGCTGCTGGATAGTCTAAGAGCTGAGCTGAAGGCTCTTCGAACTCTAAGTTTAAAAAAACCCTGTCAGAATCCGTCCTAACGAAGAAATGTCAAACAGTAAAATAAAAACCTGGCTGACCACAGGTCTGTCTGGAAGTGACCCGAGTCAATGCCTATGTCAATTGCTGTTTCCAATACCACTGGCACTCCGGACGCATGAACTATAAATCATGGCCGAAGGCCAGGTAATACCAGGGGCCGCCGCCATTTTCCATCGTTATATCACACTAACCGTGCAGGATACGCCATTATAGTAAACGCTCCCTTGAGGAACGGCGCATGGATTCGTGACAGGATTGTGGGAGCTTTCGTGCTACTTCGCACCGTGCAAGAGATGGACTCTCGTCCACCCGTGGGCACCCCCACGGGAGTCCTTTTTGTTACTTTTTAGCCTAGCCACTTCCTCTGGTAGCCGTTTCCACGCGAGCGCCACGTTGAGGCAAAGTAACGTACCCGCGGTGTTGAGTCCTACTATAACGATAGGTCTCGATTGAAGTATTTATTTTTTTCCCATTAGGCTATTGTGTCTATACATAGAGTGGCCGTATAAAACTCGTGTTATAGCGCTTCCACGGAAGTCTGATCTGCGAACGTCAAGGGACCATTGAAGCTCCTATCAAACACCTGATTATTAAACAACATACTTTTGGTTTCGGCATAAGGACCGCGCATCTGTATATAAAATACATAATATTAGGCTTAAGCGACAAGCTAGGAAAGTTCCGTGACTGAATGCTTCTCTGACCGTCTAAGCAACTATTTGATTATTGGTTCAGTCTCTCCTATTAAAAAGTTACTTTCCGACTCCAGCGTGCTCAACAAAAATTATTATTATCTAGTTTGTTGATTTTTTTATTCAAAAAGTTTTCGAATTAATTCCTACGTTTATTAACCTTAAAAAGCGAAATCTTTCATGCAGAACAATTACAATACAGTATGTAATTAGTGAAAGTTCAATAGTACAGTACCTACGTTAGTTAATATGTTTACTAGCGAAAATACGACGGACGAGCCCGTTAGAGTGATAAGGAACAGCACATATAGTATAAGGGCCAAGCATATGACACTCGCCCAGGCTGCTTATATAAATATATTGTTGCGTGCCTATTCTCGGTGTTTTACAGGAGGTAACTGTCACAACTCAAAAACACCAACGAAGGCCGAACAAGCAATATAATAAGTCGACAATCGCTTCCACTTTACAATACGTTTAATAATCAATAAGGGAATCCGTCTGTCTTTTTATGCTAGCCGTCTGTAAGTAATCTCAAATAAAAAATAGCGTCTTCTTGTTAGAGTCGACCTAAAGCGTTCTTCTTTTTAATCTAACTATTCGTCACTTCCGTCACTAAGTAAAACTTATCCCTTAATTAATCCCGAAATAAATCTATGTTCTAATCATGTCATAACAATATATATATATATATATATATATATAT
>JADKLZ010081101.1:12598899-12618827 GCA_021533235.1 Biomphalaria straminea
TCTAAATAGCAACAAGAAATACATCTAAATAGCAACAAGAAATACATAAAAAGTACTTTTAATAAAGCCTTCTATTAAGCGTAGAAGTAATAATTAGTTTGATTTAGTCGTGTAATTAAATTAGTAATAGATCTAGACTAACAATAATAAATCTGTGCGATTACGAATATTTTGACCACTTACACTTGTTTGGCGCCATTTTATGCTTTTAGCTTACTCAATACGTTATGATCCTATCACTCCTCTTGACCAGTTGAAAAGTTGGATTGGCCTGGATTCGAACTCGGGGGATCAAGCCTATTAAAACTCTAGTCAATACACTATCTACTGTGCCAGGTAAAGGCTTACGAAAATAGAAGGTTTATAGTTATCTATTGTTACTTTCAAACTTCATAGCGGCCATGTTTTTACTACATAGTTTATAAGGGACTACTTAAATACATTCAAGTACAATTTATTTCCCTCGTTTGATACTAAACAAAATAAGTTATCATAAATTATTAAATAACTATTTTTTTAATATTATTTTTTTTTAAAATAGAGTCTTGTGTTACCAGGTAAAAAAATATCTATCTATCTTATCTATCTATCTATCTATCTATCTATCTATCGTATGTTACATGCATAATACATAAAACAAAAAGAGGTTCGTCCTTAGAAAGAAAATCAAACTTCTAAGGACTGGAAATGTGCGCGGTATGTGGTGCTTTTGTTCAAAAAAATGTCTTTACTGAAAACATTTCAAGTTGTCAAATAATTAATAATTCAATCTAACTTAGTCGTGCCCAGCCTTATTCTTGTTGAGCTGGCCACATGACACCCTCGTTAACCGTGGGCCACAGAAACTTTTGACTTTTACATCCTTTCCCTTATTGGTAGCAAGGTCTAAAAGGGGAATTTAAGATGCCATATAAACTTGCTATAAAAATGTGTCAAAGGGCGCAATAATAATAAGAGCACAAATGAACATATCGTCTGTGGCCTCATTATGTACTGTGAAAAGAAAATCTGAGGGGCACAGGTCAGGCGGGATGACACCCGCGGGTTGTAGTTTGGGTATCACTAGCCTAATATTGTCAGACCCAACTTCAAAAGTTTTATTTTCAACGTCCGCTGCAAGAACTAGTCCTTTAAGTAAAAATAGAAAATGGACAGTATGCAATATTACGGACAACAGTTGACCTTGACATTTAAGTTTCTAAAAAAGAATTTAAAAAAAGAAAAAAAAAAACTTCTCCTAGGTAACATACACAGATAAGATTTGTTCTGTTCAAGTATTTAGCATTTTTTAAGTGATAAAAAAAAAAAAAAAAAAAAAAGATTCAGTAAAAAAAAAAACTCAGTCAATTCTCGGGTCTATTTTGTGCTCTGACCTCACCTGTTAGGTAAGAAAGCGTATGTATGTCAGTGATGAACTAAGTCTGGTTTATCTTGGTTTATCTTGGTGGTTCAGTCAAGAAGTACCGGTGAAAAAAATTAGAACTATTTCTGGATCAGGGTCAAGGTGGAGTAAAGAAATTCCGCCAAGACTTTGAGCAGAAGACATTTTGGAAAACATGTTTTTGCAGACGTGTAGCCTTGGTTTAAATTGAAAACGAAAATCGAGACTTAAACAACTGAAACGAAACAAAGATTATCGATTAAGTATATAGATATTGTTTTATGACATTAGTAACTATTGGTTTAAGACATGAATGGCTATTAGTTTAGGAGATTAATTGGTTATAGATTTAGTACACTAATGGCTTATCGTTTAGGTTAGGACATTATTGGTCTTTAGTTTAGGACGTTAATGGCTATTAATTTAGGTCGTGAAAACCTACACTTGGCATGACTTTTTTTTCAATTAATATTTGTATCTAGCGGGTGGGAGTATGATATGAGAACTCCGCCATGTGACGGTCCCAAGCGCGTCTGAGAAAGGAGGAGGGTTTGGAGTAGGGCTAGCTACCCTACCCTGTAGAAAAACCACAAGCTACAGAAAAAACCAAACAGCAAATCAACAGTAAAATATAAGATGTAACTGCTCAAACGAAGGAACTTGTATTCTAATCTTTGTGTAGACTTTCTTATTAAGGATGCTTCTGGTTCAACTCCATCATCGTCTTTGTCGCGTGATTAAAATGTGCATTTGTATCATATGAAGTTTGGACCGAATATCTTTCTCGTTTGAGTAGGAAATTGTATAATCATAATTGGCTTTTTTTTTAATTAGTGAGACACTTGCATTGTGGAGGCACATGTTCGTATCTTCTCTAACATTACGTGGCAAGACCAGATGTGTGACGAAGAAGTCATGAATATAACGGAACGGGCCTGGATGGCATACACACAATTCCAAAGTCACAATGACGTTGGGCAGCACACGTCTCCAGAATAGATAAACCCCGTAACCCCAAAAGACTCCTATATGAAAAGAAAGCGAGCAAAATATTGTCAAGGGAGACGCTTCAGGGACAACCCTGCCCCCACCTGGTCGAAAAGAGTAGATGATGGGACATATTCGCGACATATCGAGAAATGACCCGAAGAAGACGTCTGTGGCAGATGTCAAAGAAAAAGTGCAACAGCAATCCACAAAAGTTCCAGCTGAAAAAGTTTGCCATGTGTGAAGCCGAAAACCAAGCAAGTCTCACCAGCCACGCCAGGAGGCACAAAATGACAGTGCAAAGCCCTCATCTCACCCCCCCCCCCCCCTTTCGCCTTGGGTGAGAAACGTAATTATCATCGACGAACTGTATTTTCTGTTCTATTATCTTTGTCTTACAAATTAACTGTATGATATTGTTGCAATATGGCGTGAAGTTGAGTCTGATTCAGTTTTGTATTTTCTTTCGGCTTGCCAGTAATTGACTTTTAACTAGTTTTATTCCAAGTAGAAATGTTGTTTTTTTTAAGTTAGACACTTTATATGGAAATGGAAATAACACTATTTGATATAGCTATATATAGATAGAAATATAGATAGATAAAGATATATTTAGATAAAGATATATTTAGATATATATATATTGTAGTACTAAAACTAGATTTTGATATCTTTGGAGGTACCTTAGGACTTAGGTTTATGTTAAAATATTTAGGTTAAGGGATATAAAATAAAGTTTCGATATCAAACACAAATTAATTTATCACCCCTTATAAATTAATTTGTTAATAGAATTCATAGATACATATTTTGTTACAACATTGAATAATGTGCAAAGTTTCTTTTTGATCGGAGAATGGAAAGAGGGAGAAAGAACGTGTACAAAATGTGTACCAGACAGACAGACAGACAGAGTTAATATATACTTTGTAAAATTATCGAGAGACTTGATGGAGGTTAAAATGCCCAGTCATTGAACTACTGATTATATATATATCTGACAGAAAAATATGTTTTTATTTCCATTAGTAATAGTCTACTGGGCTAAAATGATGCTTATATGCAGACTGAAAAGATGTTATCGTCCATATTAACTCACTTCGTGTTACAAGCAAAGTATTTTTGAACAGGAGTAGCCAAAAAATGGAAATAAAAATACATCAAAATGGATGGGCATATTATTGTCCGCCATATATATCTATATATTATTTCTCAAAGTAAATAGGTCAGACGGGCAACAACACAATGCAACAACAACAACAAGTAAATAGGCAAGATCCCATGGCGCACGCACCACGGTGTGCATGGACCCAATCCGCACCGCACTATTTCATTCACAAAATAGCATAGACATAAAGAAATCAATAGACTGGGAAAAGGAAGTAACTTCGTGAAAACACATGTATATATATCTACTATTGAATTATGATTTCTAAATTATGAAAAAAATAAAAAATGCATGATCCTCAGTCTTAGAGATTAAACACAATTTATAGACAGAAATAAAGTACACACAATTGCAATGCACAAATTTTTGTTTCATAAAACTCTTATGAATTAGTGTAGTGAATGGAAGGGAGGTTAAAAAAGTGAAAGCCGGAAGAGATTATATTGTGTTGTAAGCATAGATGTAAATAAATATAGACTGGAAAAAAGGAAATAAAATAAAGTACACACAATTGCAATTCACAATATTTCGTTTCATAAAATAGTCTTATTGGTGCATCCCAATCCGCTATTTTGTGAATGAATGTGGTTTATATAATTCTCTTATCCTCAAAGTTCAAAGGTTCAAGAGAGAAATAAGTAAGGGGAAGATCACTCTGCGAATAGTCCACGTGTGTTTTTAAATGCGCGTTGAGATATGGCTGGAGTCGGAAGGTTTTTGAACAAATGGTGCATTTAAAGACCTCTGCGGAATGCGTTAGTTCACTGGAGTGTGTTTTTAAATCAGTGGCGTAGCATCCATGGCGCGAAGGGGTTCAATGAACCCGGGCCCACGACAATTAGGGGCCCACAGCCGGTGGATTAGCAACAATATCACAAAGGGGTTCATTGCACTTGAGTCCATGACTCGACTAGTTGGGTCCCAGGCGAGAACTTACGAATGACACTAATTCAGGAATTATAATATCGAAACAATGTTAATTATTCAATTTTTTCAAAGCATAAAATGTTTCTTTTTTTTTTTGTATAAATAATGTGTCATATCAAACTTCCTTCTATTGAACTTTAGTCGTTTTATTGTCAAAGAAAAAGTAGTTATGATATCCATAAGTTGTAGATATGTAATCAGTATCATTTCCTGTCTCCAATGGGTTTAATAGCTAAGAAGTATGTCTTTGCTATTATTACTTACAAAAAAAATTACATATGTAAAAAAAAAGGCCCACAAAAGAGGCAGGAATGCCCAAGAAAGAGGCCTAAGGCCCAAGGATTCCTAAGAGTGAAAAAAAAAAAGCATCTTAATAGTTGTGACTTCAACTTATGAATCCGAGTTAATGAAGTAGATACTTTGAAATAGTGTAAAACACTCATTTAGGACAACAGCGTCCTCAGAAGTCTTCATCACATTGTTTTATTGTCTTTGTATTGTGTAAAAAAATGTTTCAAGTGATCATTAGAAAAGATTTTTTTTAAAAAAGTGAGGAAATTTTTTAAAAAAATTATATATGTATATAGGAAGCAAATGAAACACCAGAGTAAGTTACATATGTAGCATTAAAGATGACTGTGTTTGTTCTGTTACAATGAATGGCAAAACCAAGATTGGAGAGCAGGTTTATAACAAAGATTTTGAAGATAGAGAGATGTCAATGTTTTCATGGAATAGTGTCATCATCTTCCTCTGACCAATGCAGTGTTTGTTCAAAGTCCTTAAAGTTAACACGATTAAGCCTTTTTTTTTTAACAAAAACATGTTCATGGAATAGTGTTTTTTGGAGATAAATGCCGGTGCATTAGCCGTGATCGGAACGATGTCCTCCATACAGCTGATCTATATAAATGTATATTATTATTAAATTAAATTATGTATAATTATATGAACTCTGACCAATGCTTTGTAACGGCTACCAGAGGAAGTGGCTAGTCTACCCCTCTGCACAGTTAGCGGGGTTGAAAGAAAGCTCCCACGACCCTGTCACGAATCCATGCGCCGTTCCACAAGGGAGCGTTACAATAATGGCGTATCCCGCACGATTAGCGTGGTATAACGAAGGAAAATGGCGGTAGCCTCAGGTATTACTTGGCCTTCGGCCATGATTTCTAGTCCATGCGTCCGGAGTGCCAGTGGTATTGGAGACAGCAATGTCCTATATAGGCATTGACTCGGGTCACTCCCAGACAGACGTGTGGTCAGACAGGTTTTTTTTATTGTTTGATATTTGTTCTCGGACGGATTCAGACAGTTTTTTTTCAAACCTAGAGCTCGAAGAGCCTTCGGCTCAGCTCTTAGACTACCCAGCGGTACTGGCTATAAAACCGAGGTCCAAACCGCAACATTTTTCCCTTTTATTGTTGAAATTACTCAAGACATATTTAAACTTGATCAAATTAGCATGATTAAAAAAATACTGTTCTGTGATCTCAATGACGGTATACCCCAAAAATAGCAATTAGAGAATCATTTCTAGCTGTTCGTTTTTTTTTTGTGAGAATTGACAAATGTTCCAACTAATGAATAATCCAAATTTTTCTTTAAAACTGCGCGGCTAAAGTTATGACGGTGCTTCCAATATAAGTGGATAATAGGACCTACAATGGTCCTCATCAAAAGAAGCCGCTCGTGCATTATGTTTATGATGCTAACCACGACTTAAACTTGGTTTTAAATGATTCCGTCAGCTGTGTTCAAGACGTTGCAGATCTCTACAACTTTTTGTTTTTTTTGCTCACAGCATCTCAAGATGGGAGCGTCTTAAATCCAATAGGAAGAGCAAAGTTTATAATATACTCAAATATTTTTGTCCACAATGTTGTCATCAAGGAATGATGCTCTCACAACAATGAGATTAAGATGTTTTGATGTACCAAAGCAGCTGGTGTTTCTCAAAGAAAAAAAAACGTATGGTAACTGCACCAATTAGAGAAAAATTAGAATTGCAAGCACAGTCTGAGTTGCGAATGTTGAAAAATGAGAATAAAAATCTACATAACGCAGAAAGTATTGGAATTCAGATTCTTCAATTGTTCTGTCACACTATACATTCGACTTACTTGGGATAAGGGGGCCCACCAACATATTCTTGAACCCGGGCCCAAGGATACCTTGCTACGCCACTGAATGCAAGGATGGTTTTTCAATATGAGCGAACAGTACAATAGCCTCAGTGGCGTAGTTAGGGATTTAGGGGCCTGAAAGGGTTGACCTCTTGAGGGACCCATGCATTTTGACATTCAACATTCCCGCCATTATATACAGGCGTACTATTAAATATTTAATGGAAAACACATTCCGGAACTCTTTTAACGGCCTCAGTGGGAGTCAGGTGAGATTTTCAAAGTTGGACACCTATCTCCCAAACCCTAGCTACGCCACTGAATGGCCCTCATTTATTGTTCGAACAGAAGCAAACACTTGCACATTAGGTTTACTTTGCTAAACAGTACTTAAACATGGTCTTCAATGATTCTGTCAGCTTTGTTATGGAACTTGCAATGGAATGTCTTTTAGTAAATTTACAAACTACTGGATTTCTTTGTCACACAAAATATGTATCATATTGGGGGGTGGAGGGGGCCCATCAACATATTCTTGAACCCGGGCCCACGGGTACCTTGCTACGCCACTGTTTTAAATGCGCGTTGAGATATGGCTTGAGTCTTAAGGTTTTGGAGCATGTTGTGAATGGGAAATAATATATCCAAATCCGCACCATTTTCATTCACAAAATAGCATAGCATTTTTTTTTTACTTTAAAAAGATTTTAAGAATGTCCGGAAATTTCCAGGACTTTTTCGACCGGCGGCATAGCATTTAATACCATTTCAGGAGATTTCCAGGGGGCTCCTGGTAAATCAAGAGGCCGCGGGAAATCTGTTATGCTTTATAAAATGGTTCAATTTCATAATTTATACACCTAAAAATTAGCACGGGTCCAAAGAAAGTTCGGGACCCACTGTGGTCGCATATGTTGCAGTGCCTAAGGCCTGCCCTGGAAAATAGCGGCGTATGCTATGCCGCCGGTCGACTAGTATATATATAATGGAAATAAAACATATTTTCAGTCAGATAAGTTGGTACAATGAAAGTATATGTAATTAGGAAAAGATACTAAAGTAGTAAAGACGTTATGACAATGTTCTCTCTCTTTCTCTCTCCCTCTCTTTCTTTCTCCCTCTCTTTCTCTCTCTCTCCCTCTCTTTCTTTTTCTCTCTCTTTCTCTATCCCTCTCTTTCTCTCTCTTTCTATCTCTCTGTCTCTATCTCCCCTCTCTTTCTTTTTATCTCTCTTTCTTTCTCTCTATCTCTCCCTCTCTTTCTCTCTCTCCCTCTCTTTCTTTTTTGTCTCTCCTTCTTTCTTTCTCTCTCTCTCCCTCTCTTTCTCTCTGTCTATGTCCCTCTCTCTCCCTCTCTTTATTTCTCCCTCTCTCTCTCAACCTTCTCTTTTTCTCTCTCTCCCTCTCTTTTTCTCTCTCTCTTCCTCTCTTTCTCTCTCTCTTTCTCCCTCTTCCTCTCTCTCTCCTTCTCTTTCTTTCTCTCTCTCTCTCCCTCTCTTTCTTTCTCTCTCTCTCTCTCTCTTTCTTTCTCTCTCTCTCTCCCTCTCTTTCTTTCTCTCTCAAACTCTCCCTCTCTTTCTTTCTCTCTGTCTCTGTCCCTCTCTCTCCCTCTCTTTATGTTTCCCTCTCTCTCTCTCTTTCTCTCTCCCTTACTTTCTCTCTCCCTCTCTTTTTCTCTCTCTCTCCCTCTCTGTCTCTGTCCCTCTCTTTCTTTCTCTCTGTCTCTGTCCCTCTCTCTCTCCCTCTCTTTCTTTCTCTCTCCCTCTCCCTCTCTTTCTCTCTCTCTCTCTCTCTTTCTCCCCCTCTCTTTCTTTCTCCCTCTCTTTCTTTTTATCTCTCCTCCCTCTCTTTCTTTCTCCCTCTCTGTCTCTGTCCCTCTCTCTCCCTCTCTTTATGTCTCCCTCTCTCTCTACAAACTAACACAAAAAGCTCACCCAACCCTCCTCCCTCCTCATCCACCACCCCTCTCTCCTCCTCTCCCCTCTAAATCTTATAAATAATGCTCTACTGTCTCCATCCTCCTTCCCCCCAATACGCATACACACACCCACAAACATATTCTCAAAAGTATATAGCTGCGCACGTGACTACCAACATGGCGACATCGGTACGGCAGAGCAGACTATGATTAAAAAATAAAATAAAAAGTAGAACAAAAAGAAAGAAAGGGAAACGAAACAAACTACGTGCATGTATGATTGGGGAGAGGGGAGACACAAATGAAACGGGGGGGGGGGGGGGTAGTTAGTGTGGGTCATTGAAAATAAATGATTTTATTTTTCTAATGTCACAGATTGCATTATACAAATGTGTACCACTTAGGGGTGATACTATTCTCTTTATTTTCTTTAGTGTCCCCGTCAGACCTTGCGATCTATGGGACAGATGATGTTAAAGGTCATCTGTTTCTTTGGCCAACGGTTAACGAGCAGGGTGTTATGTGGCCAGCACAACGACCAACAGCTTTTTCTTATCCCCACCATAAGCCAGGTACCCATTAGAGTTGGGTGGACTCAGGGGCGCCCTAAAAATCCCGAAATTCAAAAATCCCAGTCTTCACCGAGATTCGAACCCAGGACCTCATGTACGGAAATCAAGCGCTTAACCATTCGACCACCGCGCCCCCTTCCTCTTTATTGGGTTCCGTTGAATTTAGATCATCATTTAGTTTACAAGTCTGTGTTTGTCCTATTATGAGAGATACATAAAACAGAGGGACAATAAAAAAACAAATGCGAGAATCAAACAGGATAGAATAAACGAAGCAGGACGTTTTGGCGCCGCCGTTTTGGCGACGCCGTTTTGGCGACGCCGTTTTGGCGACAAGGTCGTTTTGGCGCCGCCGTTTTGGCGATAGGGACGTTTTGGCGCTAAGTACATTATTTACGTTTATTGTATTATTTCTTAAAAAAGAATTATATATATCTATTTTTTTGCATGAGTGTTTGTGTTAAGACATAATTTCTAGTCAAAATTATTAAGTTATCATATTTTGTTTTCGTTGGAGCGGGGGGGGGGGATAGAATATATATTTTGTTTGTCTCGGTATAAAATAGTAAAAAAGCTGTTTGTTATACATTTTTAAACACATATTTAATCGAAAATAATTAGTAGCTTTAGTACATTATATATGTTATTTGAGCAATTATTTTTAGATCTGTTCCTAAAACCTTCTTTATGTGAGCTATAACAAGTCCATTAATCAATGTGACTTATCATTTACTAAATGTAAATATGTGTTTGTGTTTCACATCATTTTCTTTAATAAGCATTTCGCCTTGTGTATGTGTGTTTATTAAGAAGCACACATGGAGGAACACTTTTATTTTCAAAGTAAAAGTTTTTTTTAAAGATATTACTTTAAAATTAAAAACAAAAACAAAATGAAACAATGATAGACAAAACATTGATGCAATTATTTGTTTACATGAACATTGGTTTATTTAATGACTTACGCGTGAGAGAGGGAAGGGGTGGAGGAAAGAGTATACACAAGGAGTGAAATGTGAGCGGGAGGAGAAGGGGGATAGGTGTCACAAGTAATGACCAGTCCCAAGGAGATAATCGCCAGACGTATGACGCCAACGACCAGTGCTCGGTCCTAGTCTTATCTTCATTTGTTTAACTGTACCTGCGTCAATGCGAGATGTGTCACCCAAATCACCCCTACCAAATTTCTTAAAAAAAAAATATATCTTTTCAAAGTATTTTAGTGTCGTGAAATTGTATCTATCTATTGTTGCCCCTAGTATTTTTTCCCATTTGTGGATTCACGTTAGAGTTTGTACTGACCACATTCCGTGTCTTAATTTTTACTATGTGTGGAGTTATTGTCATTCTGCGTAATAAAGCTTTAGATGTAAATATGCTTTTTTTGTTATATTAAAGTGTGACACTTAGCTAGTACTTATTCAGTATTAATTTCAAATAAACAAATATGTCTTTTAGAAAGACATAGGAAAATGTCATCCAGTACGATTAGCAGAAATCAAATACAAAAAAAGGGAAGAGGATAGCATGTCATTACCATTCAGGAATCTGACACATTCATGAAAGAAGCAAAACCTTTATATTACAAAAAAAAAAATAATCGCTGGACGGTGTTAGAATTCATACTATACATACAATATTATGGTACAGTGAAATAAACATTGTTATAAAAGCTACGCGCTATATACATTATCGTCAAATTATATCTCGCGCCAAAACGTCCCTATCGCCAAAACGGCTGTCGCCAAAACGTCTCGGGCCAAAACGGCGGCGCCAAAACGGCGGCGCCAAAACGGCGGCGCCAAAACGTCACGTACCCTAGAATAAAGAAGGGAGGAGGGTTCTAAATATTTCTGCTTTAAAATCAAAATCTCTGCATCCTGCATAAAGATTGCCAGAAATAGAATAGATCCGTTTGATAACAAAAAGTACACATCTCCACTGCAAGTATGATATTTTGATTAACATTTTCTAACGAATCTCTTAATGTAGAATGAAGAACATAATTCGAACATCAGTGTCTTAAAATTGAAATAAATTGACAGACATGGATGCATGGATGAATGAATGGATAGATGTATGGATGGACAGATAGATGGATAGATAGATAGATAGATAGATTGATAGATAGATAGATAGATAGATAGATAGATAGATAGATAGATAGATGGATAGATAGATAGATATTCGACTGATTGTCAGATACTTGATTGTTTGATTCAGCATGCACACCGCAATCCTGTTAAAGGCTTGTGATAGAAATAGAATGTACACATCTTTAATTCTGAAGAGACATCCTCAGCATTTAAAACAAATTAATTAGAAAAAGGTTTACAAAGAAAATAGTGTTGTTTTATATCATTGTATTTCTTTCGACTATCACTTAACAGGAATACAAAGGGCTATGTTCTGGGGGGGGGAGGGGTCTATTACTGTCTCTCGATACCTTTTTGTGTATCAAAGTTGATCATTATGTACATGAGATAGTGGGTGAGTCACTGGTACTTTCTATCCCACAGTAATTAATATATACTTCTAAAAGTAAGCTACGGTTAACTTAAAGTGCTTCAAGAAGAAAAAAATTAACTTACTTCTTCTAGGACAGCGGTTCTTAACCTTTTAAGCTCGGCGACCCTTTTTTAACATCCCCCACTCTGCCGCGACCCCCCTCCCCATACACACACATACAGCAATAGAAGAGTGGACAATAACAATCCATATTTTCGATGGTCATAGGCGACCCCTGGTAAATGGTCAATCGACCCCCCCCCTAGGGGGTCGCGACCCACAGGCTGAGAAACCCTGTTCTAGGAGTAAGAAAGACAAAAAGACCAGACAAAGACTTCAGACTGAATCTAGATCTAAGACAGATGTAATGATTCACTTCTGGAAATCGCAGTGCGTTTCTAATTGGTCATTTATTGATCACGCTTCGACGTAGCGTCACAGAAGTGAACTGATTTATGGATACAACAGAGACTCACTTTCTCAGGACGACATAATTAGCATCGTTGAGAACGTCAATCTTAATTGATACACGATTATAGGCGGATAACAGTTCATTGCCATAAGAAGAGAGGGCGAAATGGCGAAGTCAGTGAAGGATTTGGGTAGAGGCTTAGCGGAAGGGAGGAGGCGACATCTAAAACGTTCCCCTGAAGGAGGCGCGGTGGCCGAGCAGTAAAGCGCTTGGGTTCCGATCCGAGGTCCCGGGTTCGAATCCTGGTGAAGACTGGGATTTCTTACTTCAGGGAGTCCACCTAGCTCAAATGGGCAGGGCTGATCCTAGCAATTGCGGGGCCCTATGCGAAACTGATTGCGCGGGGCCTAGTCTGTATGGGAATATGGATAATAAGTGAAAATTAAGATTTTGTATAAGAAAAAAAAGTCGACTTTGAATTGTATTCATTCTTTACTAAGTTAAAAATTGCGATCTTTACTTTACAAACCTTGTAACCAATGGCATATTTATATGCTAGTGACTATCAAAGTAAAAGAAAAAAAGTATTCGAACTACCGATTAAGGTAAAAACTCTCCCGATTATTAGGCTACATGTTATTACGTGAAAGCTGACTATGCCTTTTTTCTTTTATCGCGCGTAGGATTAGCGTTTTCCACAATGAATGACACCCACAAATAAAAATGTGTCTATGTTGCTGGAGATTTTAAGAGTTTTCTGGAATGTTTCGTATATATTTTGAAATTTAATAATTACACCTTGATTTAGCGCGGGGCCTATTAAAACGAGGGGCACACTGCGACCACATGAATTGCAGTGGCCTAAGACCGGCCCTGCAAATGGGTACCTGGCATTAGTTGGGGAGAATTAAAGGCGGTTGGTCGTTGTGCTGGCTACATGTCACCCTCGTTAACCGTAGGCCACAGAAACAGTTGACCTTTACATCATCTGCCCTATAGACCACAAGTCTGAAAGGGGAACTTTACTTACTTACAGGTTTTCTGAAACCTACCAAATGGCGAAACACCGCGTCAAATGTCAGTGAGTCCCTTACAAAATCGCACCACTTGTCATTGGTAGAGCAGTTCACTGACAGAATTTTAATGTATCTGTCATAGAGAGGACGCTATTGGGAATTTCGTCTTTCCTCCGAAAGTCGTAAACAACAAACAGGCTAGATGTAGCAAACAGAAAACAAGTAACCAAGGGCGTTAAATAAGTAAAATAACAAAGTAAAACTGTTCACAAGGTCGAATTTCTGGACTGACGTTTTATGACGCACGCCATGACCTTGGCATACCTCGTTTTTTCTTCGCAGTCAGGAAAGTCGCTATGCTGTAAAATCAGTCAACCGCAGCGACTACTGATCTGCGTCAAACTTTGTGAAGCGCCTAGCCTAATTTCTTTGCTGACCCTGACACGACGTGCGGGGATTAAAGCCCTTCAGTGTTACCGTTTGACGAGGTGCATAAAATGTGTGCCCTTCTATATCGTCTATAGCGCCCCCAACGTCGAGGTAGACAATGTGCATATTAACTACCAATCTTTAGATTAACATGAGAAAAATCTTGCTATAGCTATGTTATAGCTATGGGAAGCGTGGTCGAGAGGCTAAGTGCGGCTTGAGCTTGGCTTGCTTGGCTACCTAGAAGGGAGCTCGAGGTTCGACACCCGACTCGGGCAGAGTTGTGTTTACTGAGCGCCCAAAGGCAGCACGGGAAACCAACTCCTAGATACCCCCTCCCCTCACTGGTCCACAAATGAGATTGGACCAAAGCGCTCTGAGCATGCTATAAGCCACATAAAAAGCTATAATAATAATAAGAGTTTAGCTAATAAATCTCTAAAACAGTGTGGGACACATTTAGCCACGTCATAATATTGATAAAACAATGATAAATACATATCACGTGACAACCACGATGGATGAAGCACTTTGTATAAAAGATATAGAGAATCACGTGGCTAAATGTTGTTTGTTTACGATTGGTGAACGAGGTCCATTGTGTTCCTCGGAGCCCTAGCGCTCATAGAGACCTGAACTACTACAATAGTTAACTAGGTTTGGCCACCAAGGGAATTAATCTCTGTAAAAAGTAAGCAAGGTGTTCAACTACTCAGAATGCGCGGAGTGTTCCGTTAATGCAACAGTTTGGGACACACCGTACTCACTTCAAGAAATTAATGTGCGGATCCAGGACATTAGTATACAGATTAATCTGAGTTTTTGTGTTTAACCAACTCGTGGGTGGCCCTTTGGGGGTCAGTTGTAATCAACCTATTCTTAGCACATGTCTTTGAATATATTAAGGTGACAAGTCGTCCCGTTTAGGCGAAACAGTCCGAGACTGATCATTATAGGTTTAGCTTTGACGGGCGACGTTGTAACCTGTGGGCAGTTCAGATAAGATGACCAGTTGTTTGGGGAATGAAAGCGGGACGCAACTCGATTATGGGACGTTACAAAACAAAAAAAGAAGAACTGAAACTTGAAAATGAGATCGTTGCGTCCTAGAGGTACGACTGCAGAGAGACTCGCTAAATGACGAATCGGATCGTCATCGGCACAGCTGAGAAGGAGATTAAGTTGGATTAAGGGAAATTAAAATCCCGTTGTTTTTTTTTTATATAATATTTTATTTAAATAGCACTTGCAATGACGTATGCGTTAGTGGATGCACCATGGCATCCAAGTAAAACCTGGTGGAGTTGGTTTTTTTTTCATATTCCTTTTTTGGGCTTTAGTATATGCATACAATACACATACTTAGGTATTACTATTATTAATATTTAATTAGTATTAAAAGTGCTTTCTGTTAGAAAAACAACAACAACAACAACAACATATACAGTGGCGTAGCGAGGGTGGGGGAGGAGAGGGAGAATTAGAAAATCCTCCCAGGCCCTTAATTGATGGGGTCCCCAAATGATTTTTTACATAAAAATCTAAATATTACGCAAAATGAAGGGTCCCCCAAAAGAGGTCAAGACCGCCCCCCTTTCCGTCATGCCCCTGAACATATAAATACCAAAATACACATAGTTAACCTTTTTTTCTCCCTTATTATTATTATACTCAATGACGTTTATTGAACACGTATGTAACAGAATACAAAAATATTTATTTCATAATTTTAAAAATATTTTTTAGAGTCCATCATAAAAAATAAAATCATAGAATGTCTAGAAATCGTGATTTAAAAATAAAATCATAGAATGTCTAGAAATCGTGATTTAAAAATAAAATCATAGAATGTCTATAAATCGTGATTTAAAAATAATATGAGAATGAAAAGTAGAGAATTTTTTAACGCGATATCAAACAAATGATTGCTCTTAATTTTAATCACAATACATTAGCTAACAAATTATTTAAAAATCGAAGTTCAAACTAATTAAAAACTTTTTTTGTAACGTATTGTCTTTGAACCCAAATGTCTACTATAAGGGAGGATATTAAACAAAAAATAACCCAGATAAATAACTGATAAGGGTACACACAAATAAAAAAAAAAAAAGGTTCATTAACAATGGCTAAAAAAAGAAAATGGTGGACTTATTTTCCCACCGTGGCTACCACCGTGTTCTAAAAATAAAAGTTGTAAAAATTAGTGGGTGCAACATCCTGTTTATTATTTGTACGGCTCCCCAGATGACGCCACACTTATCCTTACGGCATTCATATATCAGAGCTGTTGATGTCTGCACAACAAAACAAAATAAGAAAACAAGCTTCTCCTCTCTAACTAAAAGTGTACTAGTTCCAACCCGGCTTTAGTCACGTTAGTTTTTTAGAACTCGGTGGTAGCTTTTGTGTTAAATTACTAATTATATTGAAGTACATACTTCTGTGTGTGCGTATTTTTTTTTTTTTTAATTTCATTCATTGATATATATTTTTTAAACTTTCTAATTTTAGGTTTGGGTTGGTTTGAGTGTACCTTGCACCTGAACCCCCCCCCCCCACCTCCCTTTCCACTAAGATCTTTAGATAGAATCATTTGACTTTGAAGAAAAATATTTTTTTTTGCACACAAATCTAAACACTGACTATGTTGTTTAGTACGTCTGTGCGGTGTGTGTGTGTTTCGCTTGAGTGACTATGTCTAGATCTAGGTTTGATGTACTTTACTAGCTCTTTGGGGATTGACGAGATTGAAATGAAAATAAATTAAATTTGTGCTTTCTAACGATTTATTAATATTGAACAGGGGCGTTGCTAGGAATTTTCCATCGTTTGGGGGCCCGGGTTGCTTGACCTCTGGGGGCCCAGAAATTTTGCGTAATATTAAACTTTTAATGTAAAAAAACCCACTCATTTAGGGGCCCTTCTCAAATGGGGGCCCGGGGGGATTTTCAAATTCTCCCCCTCCTACCCCATCCCCACCTTAGCCACACCATTGATATTGAAAAGTGGTGGAGGGTATCCTAGAGTATGAATCTTCGGTGAACACTGATTTTTAGGGATTTTTAGGACGCCATTTAGTCCCCGCCCAACTCTAGTAGTCAGCACAACGCAGTGGCGTTGCTAGGGTGGTGAGACGGTGGCGTTCAGATACTCAGAATCACTAAGTTCAAAATCCTAATGTTCACCTGGTTTTTGTTATTGCTATTATATAGCACATCTTTGAAGCCTAGAGCATGCTCGGTGCGGTATGATCCATTCTTTGTAGGAAACATACGGGGATCGAGACCAATCACCAGAGAAAGACCTGAACACTGACCTGCAACGTCACAACCTGTGGGCAGTTTTGACCAATAACTCGTTGCCACTGCACAGGTCTTTGCAACGTGACAACGAACTATTGGTCTCTACCACCCACATGTTGTGACGTTGCAGGTCAGTATTGAGGCCTTCTATGACAAATGGTCTCGTGGAAACAGTGGGGCCTCTGGAAGAAAGTTTCCGTGCTGCCTTTAGGGGCTCAAACACAACTCAGCTAGAGCCGGGACTCAAACTCGAGCCCACACCGTACTTAACAACTTGTATTCAGCCACAGCTGTGTAAAGCTTATTACGGAAAAGGGGCGACTATCTTAACTATATATAAGGGGGGTAGCAAAATTTGAGAATAGTGTTTCTCAAACCAAGCCTGAGGTTTTCATTCATGCCTTATTGTTGAGCTCATTGTATAATAGTTTGTTGTTGTCTAACTGTGAAATAGAGATCAGAATATTGATAATTATTTGATATCTACATTGCTTTAATGCCTAGAAACAAAACAGATGGGCCCAGATCAATTAATGGAGTTGATTCTTTAACCGATTTGTAACCAAAGAGTTCCAACTTCGGAGAGCATCAAGGGGCCTTAACTCTTTCTCTCCGTTATTATTTAACAACATCTAATGGAATCAACGTTGGTATCGTCAGTTAGGAGAGAAAGAGTTAAAGAGATTAAAGAGATCAGGGGTGGCGTCAATGTCTCTCACAACTTTACCGTTATGCTCAATAGCAGTAATGTCCAACTTTTTTCGGCCGGCGGACCATTTTAATTTAAGACACTCGTGTCGCGGGCAACATCATCGAATAGATAAGCTCTTCACTTTGGGACGATGTTTAGGCGGGCCGGATGGAGCCACGTCGCGGACCGGGTTTGGCACGCAGGCCGTTGTTTGGGCATCACTGCTCAAAAGTTATTGCCATCAAAGTTTTAGACATACATATATAGAACATAAATGAATAGCAGCACCGGGGACAAAGTTTTTAAGAGAGAAAGTAGTGAATTAAATGCTAAAAATAAGGGACTGCGTCGACCGAGGCCCGAACCTGCGACCCCGGAAACGGCAACGCCGCCTAGCATTTAATTCACTACTTTCTAAGCTTCCAAAAAAAAAAAAACATAAGTTGAAGTTTACTTTGTTTCATATTGTTAAGTTTAAATAGATCCAGATTTATATCTTTGTGCATTTGTCTTGCGTATATTTGTAACAATTATTTTACAAATATCTTTGTTTTCGTTTCCAGTAGAATTTATAACCAGAAGGAGACACCGTAGAGTAGTAGAACCTACCGAGTGGAGCTACTGTTTGTTTACCTGCAAGAATAAGTTTCCATAACCTCCCCTCCCCCCTTTTCGTGTAGCAGTCTCAAGGTCGAAGCAGTGAACCAACTACGTCACAGAAAACTGTGTCGGCACTGCGGGCTACATGACATTGGCAGAGATGTTGGAGATCCAGGTATGTAGCTGATGAATTTTAACAGGGAGATAGGGGTGTGGGGGCGGTTTGTCTATTCCCAGTCTCGTTTCTCTGACCCCCATCCCACAATTCATTAAGATTTATTTGTAAAGCCTCTTAGATTAAAGCTATATATTTTACAGCTAAAATAGCTAATTATTTCTTTACTTATATTAAACACAACTCACAATAGAGAAATAAAACTGGACATGGACAGTACTCATTCCTACATCCAATTAAGTCTAAGAAAAGATAAAGATATCTGTCCAAGTTTCTTAATGTTATCTCGAGTTGAAGGTTCTCAAACAGAGGACGTATATTGTATTTTAGTCCCTAACCATGGTTAAATAACATCTTGGTTTTACATTTGATATGGAAATTCCGATGTATAGTGTATAAGAAAGTTAACAAAGACTTGTAAATAATCAAACTGAGTAGTCTTGTGTTCAATATTTGTATGTTTTGGTATTTGTCAAATGATTGAAATGAATGTGTGTTTTTATTTTTACGTGTTTTTTTTTTTAAATATGTGTTAGTATGTGCCACAACGTCATGTAAACTTACACTTTTGTTATGTGAAGCAAATCTTTATAAAAAAAACACAACGTTACAAAGATAGTTTGTGTTATAGAAACTCATAATCGGCCCACGGTGTGGTACGCTCAGGCAGGTAAAAAGGCAGGTTTCAATATTATCAGCAATAATATCAGACATAATGAACAATAAACTCTCAACAACTAAAACCTTATCTCCTTATGTCAATACAAAAAGAAGAGACGTGCTCGAGTCGAAGGTGTTGCTGATACTGTTGTATTGTTAGTTTGATCAACGACATGATACGTAGATGTATTAATGTTATTATTAGTATTACATTGTTGGTATTCATATGTATTCAATGAACTGAAATTTATGAAGATATAGCTCAACGTAAACCTGGCATAATTGTGTGTAATTGTTTTTTGTAAAAGGCCACTTCATCATTTGCGATGGCTTTGATGTTTTCTATTATCTTGTTTCTAAAATATTTGACATGATTCGCATGTTCCTTCAGAGTTCAAGATAATTTACTTCCTAGTCCAAGCCATCCGCAGGTCGACGGGGGATGGCAGCGGGTAGGGTTTGAAGTTAGTTTGAACCCTGGACCATCAATAAATCTGAACGACAGTCCAGCGCGCAAACCACAAGACCAGGCAGCCATCCTTACGGAGACACTGTAGTACCTATGGCTGCCTGGTCTAGCGGTTTGCACGCTGGACTGTCGTATCGATTTACCGATGGTCCCGGGTTCAAACCCTGCCCGCTCCCATCCCCCGTCGTCCTGCGGCAGGTTTGGACTAGGAAATAACTATCTTCAACTCTGAAGGAATTTCCGAAACATGTAAAACATTTTACAAACAAACATTTTACCTATATTATGAAAGTACAAAGCACTGCCTATTAATCATGTAAGTTATATTCTACTAATATGAATACGAATTTTTTTTTATTTTTTTTTTGTAAGTGAACATTAGGTAGTTTGACAGAAAATACTTAATTTTGTAATACACATGTTAAAAAACATAAAAAAAAACTGTTTTCATAAATGTTTCAATTATCTTCGAGTATTTCCACATTCATTAGTTCAAGATTTGAATAAATTAATATTCGAGAACAATTATAGCATGGTCTTCTAAGTCTAATCTAAAGGATTATCTATACATTCGCTTAACGGGAT
>JADKLZ010081101.1:12640640-12653707 GCA_021533235.1 Biomphalaria straminea
TAAAAAAAAAAAAAAAAAAAAAAAAAAATTAACAGAGCTGGGGTTTAGTAGGTTTATGAAGTACATTAATTTAAACACTTTTAAAAACTGATATTATCTATTCTATGTTCAATTGTTTTCCTAAATATTAAGTCTAACTTATTGGGATGTACAGATATATTATCATGAACAACTTTAGTTATACTTCGCCAAACTAGACTTCTGTATTCTGATACTATTATTAAATTAAATATATGAATCTTTTTACATTTTATAGGTAACTTGTTAAGAACAATAGCTAAGTTAAGATTAACATTACATTTACAATTTGCATTCAAAAGGTCTCTCATAGTACTTCTGACATTCTCGAACATTTTACATTGTAAGAACAAATGATTTTCATTGTCCCCATTCTCTGCATGACATAAGGCACATGTGTGTACATTTCTCTTCTTAAATTTACTTGGGGTCATATTGTAAGTTAGCCTGTAGGCCACCTCCTTCGCTTTGGGTGTTATGTTTTTGTTGTGTAAGTGCGTGAATGTGTCTGTATATGTGTTGACTGTTATTCCTAGTTCTCTCCCCCACTTTATTCTGATTTTTAAATTTTCTTTGAGTTTGTTTCTAAGTGCTGTGTAGATGTCTTTGGATGTGTGGTGTATTAAATGTTCATTGTTTTGTAAATGTCTAGCTAGTGATCTGTAGAAAGGGTGAGTGTGTGTGCCGAAAAAATGGGGGTAGTTGTTTTGGATGGGAAGAATTTTGTTTAGCCTCAGGCCGAAATAGTACAAGGTTAAGGGGAATTTTTCGGGGGACCTAACTACTTTTCCTAAATATTTTAACCTTTGTACTTTTATTTTTGTATTTATGTCTTGTAGGCTAATCCCCCCGTCTTTTTTGTCTTGAATTAGTGTGTTGTGTTTTATGTTTGTGATTGTATTTCTGAAAATGTATTTCCTAATTATTTTGTTTATTTTGTCTATGAATTTGGGAGGTGGCTCTACAGCGTTGGTCAGGTAAAGGACTTTGGGTGTAATTAAGCTGTTGGTTAAAATGGCTCTGCCAAAAATGGTGGATGATGTGTGTCGAAATAATTGTAAAATGTTTTTTGTCTTGTCAATAATAGCGTCCCATTGTTTCGTCACGTAGTGTGTCGGGTCTCTGGTCCACACGATGCCGCATATTTTTATTTCTGTCTCTATTCTAAACCCGTGAGTTTTGTTTGGGGGGACCTCCCACCTCCCCAGGAACATGATGGAAGATTTGGAAAAATTAATTTTGGACCCGCTCGCCTTCCCAAATAGTGTAAATTTCTCTATCATCTTTTTAACATCTTTTTCTGAGGTGGGAAACAGGGTGGTATCATCTGCATATGCTTTGATTTTAACTAAGTGGGTGGGGCCCGGGATTTTAATGCCTACTATTTCTGAGTCTAATCTTATACTTTCTAACAGGGGTTCCAGGCAGAGGGTGTATAGGAAGGGGGATAGGGGACACCCTTGCCTGACTGATCTTCTTATGGGGATCCTATCACTAAGTTTTTGGTTTATGATCAGTTGGCTTGCGGCATCTGTGTAGATTAATTTGATGTATTTCGTTAGTGTCTCGCCTATGTTAGTTTTGTGTAGTACTTTAAAAAGGTAGTCGTGGTCAATTCTGTCAAATGCTTTCTCTTGATCAACGGACATGAGGGCTGCCTTTAAGTCCTTGTCCTTGCAGTAATAAATAATGTCTCTTAAAAAGTGGTTTAGTTCGTCAATATTCTTTTCAGGGTTACTGCAGTATTGGTCTTGTCCTATTAGGAGTGGGATTATGGGTTTTAGTCTTAGGAAAATCATTTTGGTCATAAGTTTGTAGTCTGTGTTTAATAGGGAAATTGGTCTGAAGTCGCTAGGTGAGGTGTTATTTTCGGGTTTTTTGGGTAGTAGAGTAATGTATGCGAGGTTAAAGTCTTTTGGTGTCTGTCCTTTCCCTAACATGTCTGTGTATAGTTTTATCAGTAACGGTCCTATTTGGGGGAAGAAAGCTTTGTAAAATTCGTATGTTAAACCGTCGGGACCTGGGGATTTGTCGTTTTGGGTCATGTCTAGGGCAGCCCTCAGTTCCGCTAGAGTGAAGGGTCTGTCTGCGGTTTCTTTGTCTGCGTCTACTATTGTTTTAACATTGTTTAAGAAAAAATTCTGTGCGTCTGCTGCTGTCGGTTCTTTCTTGTATATTTCTCTAAAAAATTTGCAAAATATATCATTAATCCGTTTGTGGTCTTGTGTTTCTTCTCCGTCAGTGTCTTTTATTGTTGTAATTGTCCTGTCTTTCTGTACATTCTGTTCTGCTGATAAATATAGTTTGTTTGGTGATTCCGATAAACTTGGGTACTTGCATCTGATTTCTGCCCCTTTATATTTATACTTATATATGTCTTCTAACTGTCCTTGTAGTTCTATTTTGTCAATGTCGTTCGTTGTTGTTTGTAATCTGTCTCTAAGTCTTGTCTCTTCGTCTTTTAATTTTTTACTTTTAATCTTTGCTAAAACTATCACTTGTTGTTTAATGGACTCTTTGAGTACCGGCCACATTTGTATAATTTCCCCTTCGTTTCCCTCTTCTCCTATGCAATTCTGGATCGTGTCTGCGATAGATTTTTGGATTTGCGGTTCTTCAAGCAGACTTTTGTTAAATTTCCAAAAATTTCGTTGTTTTTTAACCTCCTTATTCTCTCCCCCTATTTTAACTAATACTCCTTTGTGGTCTGTGTAAGTCAATGTCTCGTCCAGGTGTTTTATTTCGTTAATTTGAATGTCATTCGGCGTGTAGAACCGGTCTAGTCTAGCCTCCACTGGGTGTGTGCTATGTTTCATTGTAGTATCCTTCCCCTTTGGGTACACTCCCCTGTAAGCGTCTCCTATTCGATGTTGAACTTTTATCTCTTTGAGATAGTCGTTAGTTTGAGTTTGGGTTTGAGGGGGTGGACCCTGCGTGTTCGTGTGTTTCCTGTCTAATTGCGTTTCTATGTAGTTGAAGTCCCCACCTAAAATTATTTTTTCCCCTACGTGTTTGCTGTGTAGCTCTTCGCTCAGAGTTTCAAAAAACAAAGGCCTTTCTGCACTCTGAGCTGGAGCGTAAATGTTCACTAGAGTGTATGCGTGTTTTTGTGATTCTACCTTAACTATGACTACCCTACCGTTATTTTCTGTGTGTGTGTATGTAACCTTGAATCTGTTAGATGTCTGTAAAATAGCTGCCCCTCTTTTATTCTGCCCTAAACTAAAGTACCCACCCGCAAAACCCATGTCTGATGTGATTTTCATTGCCTGGTATCGTGTGTGCGTGTTTGTCTCTTGAACATATATGAAGTCTGTTTTATAGGTGTTGGCTAAGTGTACTAAATATTTGTGTTTGTTCTTTAAGCTTCTGATATTTAGAGAGAGAATTGTGATGTCTGCCATGTCTGCGTGTGGGTGGGTTGTTGTGTGTGCGTGTTAACATTCTATCGTATTCTATGAGTGCGTGTTTGTGTGTCTGTGTGTGGTCCACTAATCTGATTTGCTTTTTGTGTTTATGAACTGGAGTGTGTGTCAGGGTCATCCCCCTCATCTATGATCAATTGGCCTGGGGAATCGGGAAACTCCACTTCCCTCTCTCCCTCCTCTCCCATTTCGCCCCCCTCCTCCACCTCTGCCTCACCGCACTGGCCGTCAGACAGTGAAGAGGAGGAGGACGACAGGGTCCTCTTTCTGTTTACTTGGGTCGGAGTCTCAGGCTCCGACCTTAATTTTTCTTCTGGTTTAAGTCTTTTGTGGGAGTTTGACCCTCCCGCGCTCCCTCCTCTTTCTACCTTTTTGGGGGAGGGGGCTAGTTCCTTATCCTTACCAGTTCCTCCCTGCCCATCTGAGGCCTTCCTCCTCCTCTCCACTACCCTAAATCCCTCTTCTTCCCCCGACCCACCCTCCTGGGTACTCTTTGTACTCCCTCCTTTTAGGGCCGTAGCGTATGATGTTTTGGGGGGTTCTGGGATCTTTACCCCTTCTTTTTTATTACCCCTAGGGGTGGTTCTGGTTGGGCACTGGTTTGACCAATGGTCTTCCTTCTGGCAGTGCCAGCACTGTTGTCTCCTCCCCGGGGTTGTAATGAGTACTTTATATGTTCTCGGGTCATCCTCGTACCTGAGCTGTATGTAATGGGGCAGCTCAGCTCCCTTCTTTGGTCTGATCCAGCTGACCCACTTGTCTGTCCCATCTATTTTGTGGGCCTCTGCTTTGGAGCCATCCTCCGCCATACTATTGACAATTTCTTCCATTTTGGATTTAGAGATGCGGGGGGACACCCAGTGGAGGGTGATTTTGATCTTTTCTTCTTCCAGGGTGGTCACCTCCACCCTGAAAGTGTCTTCCTTCCGAAGGTTCGGCCCAGTATCTTTCCCCTCACCGCGGGTGAGGAGACGCCGAGAAACCACAAATACGGGTTCTCGAACCGGTACAGGGGACCCACCTCCTCCGGCCTGAGCCCCAAGGCGGCAACGATGGTCGCCATCGAGGCTCTGACTGCCCCCTGTCCGGATAGTTTGAGAAGAAGGGTCCCCGGAGGATGGACGAGGCCTCCCTCCAGATCCTTTTTCTCAATCGAGAATGTCTTAATAGACATGTTAGTAAACAACAAGTTAAGAAATTAAAAAAAGGTAAACAGAAAATGAATAAAAATAGTGTGCTCCTTGCACAGAAAAACACAGAACAACACTTAATATCCAAATCGAATCCAAACACAATGAAGAGTAACGAAAATCTAAAAAACTCCAACGATGAAAAGCAACACCTCTTTTATGAGTTGATTACTTTACGAGTAAATACTGGTATGTTACTCGTATGTTGGAACAAAAAAAAATATGAAAACATGTGCAGTGTATTAGATTATTAATTGTCTTAAAGTAGGTTTCATTTATATTGCATACTAATTAGGTTTTTTCTCTTTAAATACTGTTTGCATAAAATATTTTTAAAAATTAGATTTTGAGCTTTTAGAAAAAAAAAAGTAGCCGTTGCATCAGAACTTTGAATGCTCTTTATTATCGTGATGTCAGATTTTCATTTTCTCTTCTACTTTCTGAGCACTAAACGGGACGGACGGACGGACGGACAGACAGACAGACAGACAGACAGACAGACAGACAGACAGACGGACAGACAGGCCACACAAAACTAATAGCGTCTTTTCCCCTTTCGGGGGCCGCTAAAAAACGAAGACTTTTGATGAGTAGAAAAAGCGAATATTCTTCGCATGATCCACTTCTAAATATAGCATTTGTCGCCAAGACACAGTCAGGAGAAGGCAAAAGTTTGTATAAACTAAATGTGTTGGAGCAAGGACGGTGAATCGATAAACTGTGAGTGTAAGATTTCAGGTCAAGGATAAAACAATAATACTGGAAATTGATATAAAATATTTCAAAGCAGAAATTAATCTATTTTTTATTGTCTTTTTTTAAAAATAGATCTAGAATGAGGAGACAATTAGAGAGAGCATTTTAGATGGCAAAATAAGACAGAAAGACGCCAGATTGTAACTTTCTAAATCACAGGGGCGGCCTTAGCATTGCGCGGGGCCCTGGTTGAGTGTCTTGTGCGGGGACTTCTTTATATACCCTACCACATCACGCTAACGAGCTAATCCATATCCAACGCTGTAACAATAACAATGTAGCCTGTCCGCATCTAAGGTGTGGGCCTTATTTTTGTTACAAAACGTAGACCATTCTGTAGTTACTGTTTGCCTACTATTGGCCGTTGAAGTGCACTATATACTGTATTGTAATTGTTCTGCATAAACGATTTTTCTTTCAAGTTAAAAAAATACTCCCATGGCCGTACAATATCTATGCACATTAGCCTATAAAACCCTTATGTGGAAGAAGAGACTCTAAAGCAGGGGTCTCAAACTCATATCAGCATGTGGGCCGCACTGGAAAGTAACAACCAGTCAGCGGGCCGCACCACGAAAAGAGAATGTTTTTTCATTAAATTGTACGAACACTACTGTCAATGCTAAAATAAAGTTTTTATAATTATTAGTTACATTAGTGAAGTTTATTACATGCACAGGCAGTTTAGTTTACTAAAATAAGTTGACATTGTCTCTGTCACTAATAAAAAAAAACAGAAACTGTAGTTTCCAAAAAAAAAAATATATAAAAAAATAATTATTAGTCCTACTGCAGATGTCTCGTCACTCATGTTTCTGTCCACTCAGCTGAGAGCGTTTGGCAGAGACCAGACCATCGACGTTAGGCCCGAAGTGGCAAGCCTCACGGTTGCTCTCAGATGCTCATCAGTCAGTCTTGATCGTAATGTTGTTTGGTTGACCTTCATTCTGGAGAAAAACTGTTCGCAAACGTATGTACTTCCAAACATAATTCTAGCAGCTGCGCAAAATAATTATGGAAACCCCTCTGGGAAGAAACTGGTAGAAATCTGGAACGCCAACATCAGCTTATTTTTGCTTTTTCCTTCAGAATAGTGTCACACTGCTGGTCCAGTAGTTCCATATGGACTTCATCTGGAACGTTTTTCACGTCAACTGCGAACGGAGTGGCAACAAGGAAAAACTGTGGTTCGAGAGCAGTGAATCGCTGAAAGCGGTGTTCAAAATCCTTCAGTAGTCTGGAGAGGAGAGGGCGCGGTGGCTGAGCGGTAAAGCGCTTGGCTTCCGTACTGGAGGACCCGGGTTCAAATCCTGGTGAAGACGGATTTTTATTTCGGGATTTTCGGGCGCCCTTGAGTCCACCCAGCTCTAATGGGTACCTGACATTAGTTGGGGAAAAGTAAAGGCAGTTGGTCGTTGTGCTGGCCACATGACACCCTCGTCAACCGTAGGCCACAGAATCAGATGACCTTTACATCATCTGCCCTATAGACCACAAGGTCTGAAAGGGGAACTTTAGTCTGGAGAGGAGGTCTATGTAGTCTTCCAGGCGCTGTGATTCAACCGTTATGCTCTGTAGAAAAAAGAAATGAGCCAGGTTTACATCTGCCAGATGAGTGGCCGACAATCGGACAAAGCTAGCTTGCATCTGTATGATTTGATGCGGTCAAACATCACGGTAATCAGCTGCTTTGTGCACTGTAGTTGTGAATTGAGTGCATTGAGATGTTGCGTGATGTCAGTAAAAGAGCAAGATCCGACAAAAACATTGGATCACTGAGCCGAGGTATGTCTTTCATTGCCATGAACAATGCTATTTCCCATCTCAGTTAAAACAATCTCTGCAGCACTTTTGCACGGCTCAACCATCTGACTTCCGCATGATACAGCAACTCTCCGTATTCCGTTTCTAAATCAGCTAGAAATGACACAAACTGTCTTTGGTTGAGACCCCGTGCACGTATGAAGTTCGCCGTCTTCACGAAATCCATCACGTTCTTCATTTGTAGACTTTTGCCACATAGTGCTTCGTGGTGCAGAATGCAGTGTATGGCTGCAAAAGATTCAGCGGTTAGAATCAGTCCACCGTTCACCCAGCTTCTGCTGAAAGTCTAAGCGTTCGGTGGGCGACAGTTACACCTGATTTACTGATTTGTGCAGTTGTAAATCATTTCACGGCTTATATGTGGTCATTGTTAATTTTATCTAATTTTTTAAATTCGCGGACGTGGTCGCGGGCCGCACAAAATAGTCTTGCGGGCCGCATGCGGCCCGCGGGCCGCGTGTTTGAGACCCCTGCTCTAAAGAGTTTATTTAATATTTAAACATCGACGTCCAATTGGATTTTATTAGGAAAATGTGTAGTGATCAAGTTTGTGACAATGAAATCTCCGATCGCGGGGCCCCCTCAGACGCGGGGGCCTAGGGCGGTTGCCCCACTTGCTACCCCCTAAGGCCGTTACTGCTAAATCACATACTTTAACCGTTTATATCAAATTGTTTCTCCATTCTTATTCTTTACAGTTACCATTTGGAATTTATATACGTTATTTTATTATAGGCTATGAAGCCGCAGCCCGCAAAGTTCTCCAAATGTCTTTATAAAGTTTACTTTATGTTCTTATGTAATAAAGAAATGTTTATATAAGTATGTGTATAGTGAAATCATGCCAAGTAACGACATTTATAAACTTAGCAATTTCAAATATATGTGCCTGTTTTAGATGCTTCTATTGCTTAGCTGTATGTTTGTTTAAGAATACAAGGAAATGACGATATTGAGGTTGAATGGTTAGTTTTGAAATGACAGTAACACGAGGTCACTGCTCTGCGTTTAAATCAGTTGTGTAAGAGAACCGGAACTATTCTGTCCCTTTTGAAAGTTTATGTGATTATTTCCCCTTGAAAAAATGTAAACACGGTGGAAAAAAAAAAAATCCAGGAAATTGTGTGGATTTAGTGAAGGCTGCTTGGAGTTGGGTTTTTAAAATTATATTTTCTTGTAGAACTTTTTTTATATTCTAACAATGGGAACGCATTATAAATAAATACAAATATTTGTTTAAAACGTAGGCTATCTAATTAAGTAATTCTATAATTCTTTTTTTTTTCTTTGACCTATCTCTCTTTAGTTTTGATAAGTTTGCCATTGTTGTATTGTTGACATCGATAGGGATATATCTTAATAACTTATATAGTGCTTCTGTGAATAGGCTTGCTATAGAAGTCCCCTCTCCCAGTCTAACCCTTCAGTTATTATCTAAATACTTTGCCCGCCAACTTTGGCTTTGAAGGTTTCTGCTAACAGACGAGGAGAGAAAGACGAATATTATTAACGTCAATAAAGAACAACACAGAAAAAAAGTAGAGCAAGTCTCTGAGGATGGCTTTCATAACGAAATCTAGGTCTCCTTGACCCATTTCTCATTGTGTGCTGCGTGACCGATTTAGAATTTAGGTCAAGATGGTTGCCAGCCCCCCCCCCTCCTGTCTCCCTCCTCACGCTTTCGTACTTCTTGTCACTCACCCCACCCGTCTCCTTCTTGACTCCCCCAGCTCATCTGATATTCTCTTTTTTTTCGTATTTCTCTCTTTGTCTCTTTTCTCTTTTTTTTCCCTTCTCTCTCTTTTGTTTTTCGTTTTTCTCTTTTATCTCTTCTTCTTGTATTTATCTTTTGTTTTCTTTCACTTTCTTCTTTCTCTCACTCTTTTTCTCCCCCCCCCCCCCATTTCTCTTTTTTTTTTATCTTTCTATCTCCTCTCTTTTTTCTCTTTCTTCTTTCTCTGTCTCTTATCTTTCTTTTTTTATTTTACTTTAACACTTTTCTATTCTCTCTTTTCTATTTTCTCTATTTTTTTCCTTTTTCATTTCTCTCTCTATTTTTTTCTTCACTCTTTTTATCTCTCTTTTTTTTCTTTTTAATTTCTCTCTCTCTCTCTCTCTCTCTCTTTTCTATCTTTTTATTTATTTTTTTCCTCCTTCTTTTCTCTTGTCGCTCTCTTTTCTCTTTTCTTTCTTTTCTACTTTCTCTCTATCAAGCCAAACTATTCTGGTACTCTTCTTTTAACTTTATATATAGTATTTACATTTGTGTGGCACTTGGCGTTGAAGTCCGACACCGTTCTTCAAAGTTCGCTTCTGATCCGGTAAGTAGAAAAGAACTCAGTGCTCTGACTGCCCAACTCTCCCTCTAATTCACACCCCTACCCTCTCTTTCTAACTACCAGTTCAAAAATAAAAATACCCCTCCCTTTTGGTCCATAGTTAAAAAAAAAGGAACTTCTGCCAACGCCCACAATTTTGACCCAGATTTTTTTAGTCATTTTTTTTTCATTGGTAGACCATGGTACGTTTTGATCTCAAGGGTGGAGAAAGAAAAAAAAAGTATACCATTTGTTGGTCTCTAAAAAAAAAAGCTTCAGGTGAAACCCGTAATGCGCGCCATGCCAAATACTGCGTCTGCCAGGCTGGAACGCCATAACGGGTGCAACATAGTTTAGGTGTGTCATAAATTGTGTTCTCACTTCCGATGGTAGGTGGAGTTCCGGGTGCACGATATATATGTGTGTGTGTGTGTGATCTGTGAGCATGTGTGTGTTTGTGTGATCTGTCAGCGTGTGTGTGTTCGTGTGATCTGTGAGCATGTGTGTGTGTTTTCCCGCATTTCTCTCTGAAATAGATGTTTCATTCACTTTCAGCTTCCGGCTTCTTTCGATGACATGATTTCTTTGAGAAAGCACGAGACTCTTCCCCGCCCCCCCCCCCCCATGGGACGACTTCCGTGAATGGCGCAATGATACAATTCCGGGCACATGTGCATGCTAGACTTCTGCTCTTTTTAAAGCCAGGGAAAGTCAATTTGGAGGGAAGTTTCATCTACAAGAAATTATTTGAAGTCCTTTTTTTTTTCAAGTTTCTTTAAGGAAATATTGCGATAAAAAATGCAGACGCTCCCCATGAGGTTTTCAACTTATGCCCAATCTTGATACGTCTTGCAATCTAGTTCATTCAATAGTTGAAAAGATCTTCAATGATACGACTTCTTAATCGTCCGGGGGGGGGGGGGTGTCTACTTTGATAAAACATTTTACGACTCGCTTTCAAAGTCCGATCGTACTTTTTGCAGCACCCGGAAATGCCATGATCTGCCGTTTCAACTGAATCTTTAAAAGAAATACTTGTCTTTTTGACTTGGCTTGACTTTTAAGTTTTAGAAATCCCTTTAGAAAGGAAGATAATTACCTTCTAGCCCTGACCTAATGAAGGACACGAATGGATGGCAGCGGGCGGGGTTTGAACTCGTGATTATCGTGACGATAATCTGGAGCGCAAACCCTACGACCAGGCACAATAATTCTACACTTCTCCCATTTGATTTTTTTTTTGTTTGCTACGGTTTTATTCTACACCTATGGATTTTATAGACCTATTACAGTTTCCCCCCAAAACTATCTTTTGTTTAGAAGCAAATTGAAACATTATAACAGCAGCATAATAAAGTCTATATCATATTGCCTGTCTATTTGCACCAGTATTTTGAAGAAGTTTGCAAGATCCGTATTTTATAAAGAAAACTTTTTCGAACTATAGAATAGAGCTGTGAAAGTATCTTCAAAAGTAAAAAGTTTACGATAACTGATCAGATCAAGAAAGAAATCAAATAAAAATCTTTTTTTTTTTTTAACAGTTCTCCCGTACTTAACGACCCATAAAAAACTTGCTTTTTTTTTTCTCAACTACCGCACAAGCAGAGACCCAAAACACACACACAGGCATCCCGACACTCAAACTAAAGCTAGATGTTTGGTCGAATCTCAAACTGAAGGTACTCGCACATCTGGATGAAAGAACGGAAGCGGAAAAACATGCTTCTAAAAATATTCCCACACCTAAAGATAAATGAAAATCTTGTATGAAAAAAAAAACACCATCCCTGAAACATTTTTTTTAAACATTAAAACATTAGTTTGAGCTAAAAATAAAATACAAAAGTACCGTTACATTACTCAGCGCAGAAACTATGAGACACTAAATTTAAATACATACAAAACTCATTCACTAAGTTATATTCAACTCTTTCATTTCCAAATCATTTGCCTCTCCATTGTAAAACAAATGTGTTCTTGTTTAGCCTTATCTAAATAGAAGATGTATTATAAAACAACATCCTGATGTAGAGATGTTAAACGTTACTGTTCAGTGTGTGTGTGTGTGATGTGTGTACTACAAGAGTGATACTTGAGGCTGAAGGAAGATGAAGAATGCGTAACTTCCTGTACAAAGCTCACACCATCCAGCGAAGAAAGGCACCATTCAAAAGTTTAGCTGATCTTTTTTTAAAATCTAATATGAAGTACATCTACACTCATATAGAACTCACATACACACAGAGATATACTCATTAAAAAAAACACCAGAATTAAGCATCAGAATCTATCCATTATTGACTTTCTTATGTCATAGAGTCTGTAATACATAAAACACTAAACCCAAACTTACAAATAGAAAAACAAAACCTAATGAACTACTCAGACACAAAGATAGAGGCACATTTCTCGTTCCATACGCTAGAACAAATTCATACACGTTCTCCTTCTTCCCTAGTGCCTTTAGATAATGGAATGGGTTGCCTGAATCAGCCAGGAAAACCAACGGCTTAGCAGAGTTTAAGGTCAAACAGGTGCTCCTTCTTCCCTAGTGCAATTTGAGAATGGAATGGGTTGCCTGAATCAGCCAGGAAAACCAACGGCTTAGCAGAGTTTAAGGTCAAACACGTGCTCCTTCTTCCCTAGTGCCATTTGAGAATGGAATGGGTTGCCTGAATCAGCCAGGAAAACCAACGGCTTAGCAGAGTTTAAGTCTTTGATTAACATGCACAACTAGATTGGTATGTGAAACATGTAATCATCTTCTTTTTTTCTTTAAAGTAATGTCTACAATATATAAAATTACAATCAAGTTAATGTAAACGTACATACAACATTAAAAATAAAAGCTAACTAGTGAAGTCTGAGTTCATTATAACTGTATAATGTAAACGTAGTATCTGTTATTATTACTTATGTGTGCAAACAACTAAACAAAAAAATAAATTAAATAAAACTAAATACATGTCTTCTGGCTTGATCAAATTGAGCTTACTGCGTTATTCAGATAAAATTATGAAGTTTATATTCTTATTATTTATAATTTTGGTATTTGGTTAAAGGGGGGAGGGGTACACAAAAAGAGTTATATAAAAATGAATTAAAAAATAAATCTATACGTTTCTAAAAATGTCATTTCCTGAATTGTTTCCAAATAAGGCACTATAAATCTTCCGGGTTACTTCTTAACCTGCAATCTACATTATAGACAGGCTGGTTCAAGTCTTGGACGATTTCTTGGTCATGCAACAGTACAAACACAACAATAGTACAACTTAATTCTTCATGTAAGTGAGAGATATTTCCACCCTCAACCCCCCAACCCCCCCAAAAAAAAAAATCCCCCCTCCTCAAATATTTCTAAATATAAAACTGAATAATTCGCTCATCTCAGTTCGTGCTTTAGACGGGCCACAAGTGACTATCGATTGAAACATACAAAGTGGTGAAAGCCGTGTGCTTTTCAAGGTCAGGTGCTTTCTGGGCCCCCCCCCCTTTTCTTCTCCTGGCCCCATATTGCAGTGTTTGTCCCC
>JADKLZ010081101.1:12666442-12676659 GCA_021533235.1 Biomphalaria straminea
TTTTCTAATGCGCTACTTTGGACTTTTCTTATGCCCTACTTTAAATTTCTCTAATGCGCTACTTTGGACTTTTCTTCTGATCTTCTTTGGACTCTCGCGCCATTTAGCCCTCACTGCTCTAGAGGAGATTTTCTGGCAGAAGATGGCCCCTGCAAAGGACAGTTAGAGTGCTCTCACAGAGGCTGTGGGACAAACATTTAAGACCCAAAGAAAAGCCATTATTGAAGGCTCAGAAGATGGAAAGAAAACTTAAAATAGACCTCCGGCGGACAACTGTTTTGTCTGCACTAGGTGCGGAAAAATATGTAGGTCTCTAATGGGTTTGTGCAGTCATCTGAAACACTGCACTCATCCTTCATCTTCGGAATCGAAGGCATTACCATTGTTATTATATAGGACTATCTATCTGAGCTATGTAGACTAACCGTTAAGTAAACATCACGCTATTAACTTTAACAAAATGAAACTGTTTTGAGATATGTTTGACCGACTAAGGTCACGGACCCTGGGATACAGACATTCAGAACTGGGTTATCTTATGTCAGCTGCCCTTGAGTTCCATATTACAATCACAGTCACTAGCGTTATTGACCTTGGTCTCGTGCCGGCCCTCCCCCTCCCTCAGCACTCAGAAGCACATCAACACGAGCGACGCAATATGGCGTAGTCACCTCTGCCAAGTTGTCGTACCATTCTGTCACTTCCATTATCTTTATCTCTTTTTTTTTTCTCTTTCAATTTTTTTGTAGCGTTTTTTTTTTCTTTCTTTCTCTCGCCATCGAGTTCCATCATGTCTCCTTGCTCACCCTTTCTGCCCCTCCGCCTTTGACCCGGTGTCTGAGGTTTTTTTTTCCCCACACTTCCTGCAAAACGCCTACCACTCAGTTCCGTTCCAACTCGGTCAATTCTCCTCTCCAATGGAAACTACATGCAGTAAGTTAGCCGGTTAATAAAAATTCACAATGTCAGGGTCAAACATGAAGAGAGGATCCTCCCCTCCCCCCTGATTTAAATTACATTGCGAAATAATCTTTTGGCACTAAATCAAGAAACTGTTACTATTTAACATTAGTTACAAAAATACAGCAAAGTTATTATCATTATTATATTTATTTTAATATGTTTTTCTCACAACCTCGCAACTTGGAAAACAAAAGCTTGAGGAATTTTTGGCTCCTGCACATCTGCAGACTCTTGCAACATGTGGGCGATGGTGGCGATAACCTTTTTGATGTCTGATCAAGAATTTTGAAGAACTGGGAATAACGTTCTGGGAAAGAAGAAAAAATAATTGTTTTCAAAACATGAATAGATCAATTAAGTTTAGGAAAACGTTTGGCCAATTTGATAATCATGCTAATGTCTTTTGACAGATTATCTGCTCCAGATATTCATGCTACCAGCTAGTGTCAGTTACCTGTTACCTGTTACCTATCCCTTAGTCTGGTGGACCGTTGGGGCACCAAGCAAGACTTGTGGACCATCTTTCTCCATTCCTCTCTATCCTTTGCCCTGATTAAAACCTCGTTCAATGGTAGGCCTGTCCATTCTTTGATGTTGTCTTCCCACCGCTTTCTCTGTCTGCCTCTTTTTCTTTTTCCTGGTACTGTTCCCTGGAGGAAGGTCTTTGCGAGTCCTGAAGATCTTGTTACATGACTAGTGTCAGACTATCTGCCAAATGTTGATGCTCCCAGCTAGTGACAGAGTATCAGCCAGATTTGTATGCTATGGAGTATAAAGCAACAATTTAGAGTCGGGTCCTAACAATTAGTCAGACGGATGCAATTATGAGGTCAAGATTCAATATAGTTTGAAACAATAGGAATCTTTTTTTTTTTATGCTAAGATGAGATGGAGATGGTGCAGTAGATAGCGCGCTTGAACGCTGATCCGTAAGTGTAGAGTTCAATCTTACACACACAATGTACGCCTGAAAACGAGACAGTGGAGAATCAATACCATGGACTTTTTGGGCCAATACTGAGAGAATTTCCAAAAATATGAAGAAATTTAAAGTGTAATTGACGTGGCGCTCCCTTTCCATAGTGGCCAACTGTTGACTGGAATGTTTTGTGTTCAGAATTACTGTCACGAGAAAAGGCGATAAAATCCCAAATGAAAGAACTCTCTGTCTCTCTCTATATATATCTTTCTTTCTTTCTTTCTTCCTCTCTCTCTCTCTCTCTCTCTGTCTGTCTGTCTATCTATCTCTCTGTGTATGTGTTTTGTCTAGAATGTTTTGTGTTCAGGAATAAATGTCACCAGAAAAGGCGATAACATCCATCCCAAATGAGAGAACCCTCTCTCTCTCTTTTACCCTCTCTCTCTCTCCATCTCTCTCTGTCTATCCTTATATGTGTGTGTGTGTGTGTGTGTGTGTGTGTGTGTAGAAGACAGCCCATCTAAAATAACTATCATTTTGAGATTATTTTTTAACAATTTGTATGCGCTGTACTGTGCCCTTTGATCCCGTCTGTCTGCATTGCATTCGTGTACTCCAGTAAAAGTACATTGCAGGCTAAAGGTCAGTGACTTAATCAGAAGTCCACTAAGAATATACAGACACAAAAGTAACGCAATGTCTGTGACTTTGATGAATGAGGGTACCGGGCAACTTTTATTTCTGAATGTAGACCTGAGCACTTCTTCTCCAGTCAGTACATCGAAGTAATATCAAAGGACTACTTGATCTAAATCTAAATATGATTTCAGTTATTACTGGAGGCGAGATGGTTCTATTATGGCCATTGACCACATGATTCTGTCAGGGTAGCAGACATTAAGGGGAAAAATAGGATTATAATAATATTTATGTTTAATAATATTTCATTCTTATCACGAATAGTGGCTGTGTGGTTAAAAGAACTCGTCTGCCTTGCAAACGTTTTCATTGCAGAAAAGGCGGGAGTTTTGTTTTGTTTAGTTCTGCAAGTTTCCGACGATTTATCTGAATTGAAGCTAATTGAGTCTTAATCCAAACCTTTTACAGGACATCGGGGGTGGGGGTGTAGCGAGCAGGGTTTGAACTCGGGACCATTGTTACTTCAGCCCGAGATGCATATCACATTCTTCTTTTTCGTTCTCTGCATACCATGTGACCAGGCAGCCATCCAAAGAAGAGGGAGTTTCAACAAATTCTTTCTGTTATAGTTCATTTATTGAATGCCTAGAAAATACAAAGTAAGGTTTTGCCATTGTGCTGGATGCGAAATATCCTAGTGATTTCTTCATTTTTGTCATCAGAAGATATTTTTTCCAAGCATATTTATTAGACATCTAGAGCTTTTATTCTTGGATGATACCTCGATAAGCTTTATTTAAAGGTACTGACATTTTCTATGGCTGTTACAAAAAAGTTCTTTGTATAGGGAAGATTCTTTTTCTAAAGATGTATTGCATTTTTTTTGTCTAGATTACTCTAGATCATTGAATTTGTTTTTATTTATGCTGTTTTTTTTTATCAAGTTTATATCAGCTCACACCGTCTGTCTGTCTGTCTGTCCGGCCAAAATCTTTTACACTTTATTTCTCTCACTTTCCGTTGTCTGCTCAAGTTGTAACTTTGCGCAATTATTAATTTTCAATGACAAGACACGAATCCATAGACAAAAAATAAACAAATTAGTAAATAAATTAGTCGTAATGTATTAATTTTGTCTTGTATGGAAAATGTATTACCAATCGGCGAGGACGTCAAAAACATAACTTCAAGACCTATTTTACAATTTTCACTCCCGAACTGCTACACAACAGGCGAGACATTCGTTAGATGATTGATTCGTTATAATCGATGCAATGTCACTTATATAAGTGAGGCTTCACATTTTTTAATATTCTAACTTGTTCAAGTGTGTTGTCAAACCATAACACAGCAAACGAAAAAGAATATCTAAAGGAAGGGAAGATAAACATTAAGAGATAATAATACAAAAGATATCTGTTACTACAGCCCATAAGTTTATTTTTGTTATTACATCCAGTGTGTCCGGGTCATTGTGTCGGTGTGAGACCCGACCAGTAGAGCGCCGACATGATATACACAGAGAGAGAGAGAGAGAGCAAGAGATCAGGGCGACCTAACCTTTTACTCGTCTCAGGTTAAGTTGGTTAGTGGGGTGGATGGTGCAATGGGGTGAGAAGGGCCGCCACGGGGGTGCCGCATTGGCTATTAAGAAGATGGTTGATTTGGGGATTTACACACAAAATAGTTTGAAATAAAATAAATAAAAAAAAAGGTGTGTGATTGTAGTGAAGAAAAAAATAGGTGGGGGGGGGGTTAAATCAGAGTTCTCAGAACGTCAAAGGGGGGCTGGTGACGGGTTAGGGTTAACATCCTAGCAAGTATTTTGTCTGAGAGATATATGTAGATCGTGTGATATTGTGGGCGTTTTTTTTCCCCCCTCGTTCGATATGTGTGTAAGACTGTTTGTTTGGGTGTGTGAGTGTTCGCGTGCAGAGGAGGAGGTGTGAGCGCCGAATGTGTACGTGGGTGTTGAGCTAGTGCGTTTGTTTAGGGGTGCAATGAACTGCGCTTGCAAAAACATGAGTACGCAAAGTTGAACCTGGCGCTGTGGACGTTTTTATTGTAATAGTTTCGAATAGAACCCATCAGCAATTTTAGTGGTTCTAGTATATTTGTAAAATAGTTTTCTTTGTGTTAGGAAAAATCGTTTTCTTGGCACATATTTACTCGATTAATTTATGTACTTTTATTTTCTTAAGCCTTTTAGTTATAATTCTTCTCTCACTCTTCCTCTCACTCTTCCTCTCTCTCTCCCTCTCTCTCCCCTCACTCTTTCCTGCTCTCTTATTCCCTTATCTGGTGTCTTCCTCTCTCTGTCATTGTTCATAGTGGAAAAGGAGCGCCACTGTCCTTCCAGATGGAATGTTAGTGAGACTAGGCCTACACCAGGGGTCTCAAACACGCGGCCCGGGGGCCGCAGGTGGACCGCGAGACTATTTTGTGCGGCCCGCGACCACGTCCGGGAATAAAAAAAATTAGATAAAATTTAAAATTAGATAAAATTTACAATGACCACATGTAAGCCATGAAATGATTTACAACTGCACAACGTGCGCGACGTGTTTCAAGAGCTGGAAGCTTATATTTACAGGTCTGGGCTACCGTGGGAAAAACTTGTTTCAGTGTCTACGGACGGAGCACCAGCAATGAGTTCAGAGAAGGTTGATGTTATTGGATGAATTATAGAGAAACGGAATCAGCTCTGCTTTGAGGGACCTTTTGCAGCCATACTCTGCATTCTGCACCAAGAAGCACTGTGTGGCAAAAGTCTACAAATGAAGAACGTGATGGATGCTGTCGTGAAGACGGTGAACTTCTTACGTGCACGGAGCCTCAACCACAGGCAGTTTGTGTCATTTCTAGCTGATTTAGAAACGGAATACGGAGAGTCGCTGTATCATACGTAAGTCAGATGGTTGAGTCGTGGAAAAGTGCTGCAGAGATTTTTTGAACTGAGACGGGAAATAGCATTGTTCATAGCAATGAAAGACAGAGACATACCTCAGCTTAGTGGCCCAATGTTTTTGTCGGATCTTGCTCTTTTACTGACATCACGCAACATCTGAATGCACTCAATTCACAACTACAGGACACAAAGCAGCTGATTACCGTGATGATTGTCCGCATCAAATCATTCAGATGCAAGCTGACTTTGTGGGCCACTCAGCTGGCTTTGATGGAAACCTGGCTCATTTCTCTTTTTTACAGAGCATAACGGTTAAACCACAGCGCCTGAACGACTACGTAGACATCCTCTCCAGACTACTGGAAGATTTTGAAATTCGCTTTCAGCAATTGACCGCTCTCGAACTACAGTTTTTTTCCATATTGGTACTACGTTAGCAGTCCTGATGGAAATACTGGACCTGCATTGTGACACTGTCGTGAAGCAAAAATACGCTGATGTTGGCGTTCCACATTTCTATGAAAGAAGTTTTCAAACTTATTCTGCGCAGCTGCTAGAATTCTAACGATGCTTGGGAGTACGTACGTTTGCGAACAGTTTTTGTCCAGAATGATTATAAAAAAAAGCATTACGATCAAGACTGACTGATTAGCTTCTGAGAGCAACCTTGCGGCTTGCCACTACATGCGACTTCAGGCCTAAGTTTGATGGTCTGGTCTCTGCTAAACGCTCTCATCTGAGTGGACAGAAACATGAACGACGAACCATCTGCAGTAGGCCTAGTAATTATAGTTTTTTGTTGGTTTTTTTTGGAAACTACAGTTTCTGCTTTTTTATTAGTGACAGAGACAACGTCAACGTATTTTAGTAAACTAAACTGCCTGTGCATGTAATAAACTACACTAAATGTAATTAATAATTATAAAAACTTTATTTTAGCATTTAACTGATTGACAGTAGTGTTCGTAAAATTTGTTGTGCGGCCCGCTGACTGGTTGTTACTTTCCAATGCGACTCACATGCTGATATGAGTTTGAGACCTCTGGCCTACACCTACTGTTAATTAATTTACTCATTTGAATTTGAAAATAAGTATTTTCTAATGTTCTAAATATTCTCTCTTCCCCCCCCCACCCATCTTTCTTTCTCCTCTCTATCCGCCTCTTGTTCCCTTTTCCAGCTTTGAATGCTAAGAAAAACGAAATGTATTATTTATTCATTTAGAATGAGATGAATGCTGAAATTATTGAGACAATTAATAGAGTACAGCACAAACTGATGTACATATAGTAGTAAATGAAATCAAGTTACCCTTGAAACCAAGATTTCGTTAAGTCTTGCATGTTCATGATGTCATCGTCAGCAGCACAACTCGGCATTGTGTTAACCCCCCCCCCCCAACTAAAGTTAACTACGTCATGTGTACAAATAGAAAATAAAATGTTTAGATTAAAGCAGCGGGTACAAATAAGTCCAATGCAGTGGCGTAACTAGGGTGGGGGGGAGGAGGGGGGAATTTGAAAATCCAGCCGGGTATATGAGTATATTTTACTTTAAAAATTAAATATTACTCAAACTGGCGGGGCCCCCTAACAGGTCTAGCCACCCCCTCCTCGGGCCCCCAAAGGATGAAACATTCCTAGCTATACCTCTGGTCCAATGTTTAGATCAAAGCAGTATATAGAAACAGAAAATAAAATGTGTAGGTCAAAGTAGCGTGTTGATATAGAAAGTCAAATGTTTAGGTCAATGTAATTGTAATAATATGTTTTAAGGTCCTACAATTCAAACATCTATGAGAGCTTACATTGTCTATGAAACACATAGAGACATATATATTTATTTATATACAGTGAGATAGATCAAAACAGAATGTTAGCAAATGTTCTCCACCAATAAATAACATTTTAGCAAAAATATCTCCTCCAGTGGATAGATATTAACAACGGATTACAAACCAATGGATAGCTTTATATCAACAGAGTTTCCAAAAAAACCAACTTTATACTCAGCCCCCCCCCCCCCCTTTTACTAACGGTTAGTATGACTATTTGACTATTGGCATATCAAATGCGTCCACGTTTGTCAGACGACATGTCGTATTGTGCGTTCTCGGATGTAGGTGAGGGCTGCAAAGCTAGTTAACTAGAAACTAGAGTTTGTTTTTTTTTTTCTAGTCAACTTTGACCTTATTACCAAGCGAGCCGAAATTCCTCCTGTTTGACCTTAAGACTAAATCCCTGAATCAGTGAACAACTCGGACTGAAGAGTTTTGTTTTACATGAATCTGGGAAAACCCACCAAGCCTCCCCCCCCCTGAACTTTTCAGCTTTTTTTTTTTTAAGTTTTCAGCGTTGCTTAAAGAAAAAGGACCAAAAAAATAAAAAGGCTAAAAAAAAACATTACCATGACGCCACGGGACTTAGAAGTAAAACAAAACGTCAGCCATGACCGTCACACTGCAATGTCATCTCAGGTGAGTCAAAAAAACGAGACCCGGGATTAGAAAAGGAGAGAGAGGGGGGGGGCGAGAGCCCAGGGGAAACGGGAGCCCCCATTAAGCCTCACTAATGATACAAATAAAATAATGCTTGAAAAATGTTTCTTGGGTATTATCATTTCCAAACGTCAAGAGCACCCACAATGTTACGTCAGAATACAAACAAGCATTAAATTATAATAAAAGAATGTCGGAAACAAATGACAGAGGTACGTCTCCCGTCTGATGACTTTCCTGGTTTATGGTCAAATTTGATTATTATCTGTAGACCACATGGTCTGAAAATGGAACTTTTTAAAATTTTTACTAGTGTCTATGCTAAATTAATCACGTGACACAAGGAGATACCATAGAGCAGGGGTTCTCAACCTGTGGTTCGCGACCCCATTGGGTGTCGATTGACGATTTGCCAGGGGTTGTCAAAGACCATAGAAAAAAAAAATGGATTGTTTTTGTCTATTATTCTATTGCTGCGTGTGTGTGCGGGGGTGGGAGAGGCCCGGCAGGAAAAGGGGGGGTGTAAAAAGGGGTCGCCAAGCTGAAAAGGTTGAGAACCTCTGCCATAGAATGTCTTAGTGACGCAGTAAATCAAAGACTCCTTTAAGATATACCTGAAGCAAGAACTCATTCAGAACGACAATGACGCTCTGTTGTCAACAAAGATTCACTGTGAATAAGAGGTCGAGACATTATCTCTACATTTGGTCTTTGTGTTCCTATGATTTCTACATCTAATTAATGTAGACACTTCAACTAATAGATCTCGTTCAGAACACAGCAGCTGTATTAAATTCGTTGTAAGAAATAAATAAATAGGCAATTAGTTATCACAAAGGTTGAGCCTGTATACTTAATTATATGTGGTCAAAGACTTGCTACAAAAATTTGACCATCAGACGTAACCTAGACTTACACTACAAAATAAAACCGCATGACCTGTCGGATAATCGACCTTGAAACAATTCTTACTTTTTTTTTACCTTCCTTCTTTATTTCTTTCTTCAGAAAAAAAAACAAAAAACTATGGCCTTGAAAATTACATAATTTTTAATTGTATGGAAGAATTTAAAAAAAAGGTGCACATATTCATACTCAGAAACACACGCACACACACGCATTTTAAACAGACAGAACACAACACACACACACACACAGTGTCTTTACATACTAAAATTTTACTGCCATGTGTCGAAATGTGCAGTCACTGTCATCTGTCAGTGTTCTGACACCAATGTTTGGCCTTGAAGGAGAAACTATTCAGTGTGTGAAAGCACGCAGGCCCAGTGCAATGACACCGCCTGACTCAGAAGTCGTACTGATCCAGGGGCGGCGCTCGGTGATTATTGAAAAGTGTGCGTCCCGACGGTTCGTGATCCTGTTCGACATTAAATCTTCGTTTAGATTTGAACAAGTGATGCTATATTTTTATTTAGCTCAACAGGCAAATAAAACAGCTAATGAGCGATCAAAAATCGACCGTTCCATTACATGTCTAAGATCCGACTCGAGATGCTTTAGAAAAATGCTTGGTTGATCATCTACGAAGACCGCACCCCAAATAGATATCCGAACGAGGATTGCAAAGGCGCTTGGGCCCAAGATTATCTGCCAAACACTTTCAATAAAGATCATAAGGGCTCGCAAAGACCTTCCTGCAGGGAACAGTCCAAGTGAAAAGAAGAGGAGAGGCAGAGAATGTAATGAGAAGACAAGAAAAAAATGGAAGAGATTCTAGTCAAGGCCAAAGACAGCGAGAGACACGGTAAACGGATCATGGGTGGTGCGCAAACTGTCCAAAAGGCAAATCGATTTAATAAATGTAAATGTTCATTTTACCTGGCCATCCAACAAATGTTATTGATTTTTTTCTGTCTACATGTAGATCTGTCTGTCCACCCGTCTTTAGTCCTTTTACCTATTAAGTTCATCTACATATTCCATCAGCTAGGGTTAAAAACCCAAATCTGAACCTTTCGTGTCCAGCGCTTCCTTGTATAATAACATTTATTATAAGGTCAGAAAATATGCGAGCGCGTGTTTAATATTCAAATAGAATGTGTAATGTTTTAGGTCATGCTCATTAGGTCATGACTTTAGCTGTGACCTAGACGCATAGCTGGTCTGGCCGCTTGTGTCATGAGAACGTACCGCTGTGTTTACTAGTGTGTAAGTGTGTGTGTGTGTCTGCGCTCGCGTGTCATTTGTAATTCTCAACACGCGCCAAAGTCACGTACACAAAGTGCAGTACATATAATATACACTTGTGATTCTTTAAAGTCTTTTTTTTT
>JADKLZ010081101.1:12682093-12703927 GCA_021533235.1 Biomphalaria straminea
TATTTCATATTTGAAATTTTAATCTTTAATCTTTCCATTTTTAACGTACACATTTCATATTTGGAAATTAATAAACATAAAATATTTATGTATAAATACATATAGCATAAACTTAACATTTTAAAAAATCTTATTAAGTATCGTGCAGAATTGTATTTATATTTACACGTACTGCAGACCTATATATCTGGTGTTTAATGATGATGTTGTTGGTAAATTACATAAAAAACACGAAAAGCATTTTAAATTGTTCTAAAACTAGTTTACACATTTGTGCATAAAATAAGAAATTTTAATAATAAGAAGAAAAGGATACAGCTTCTGAAGTTGAAAATATGTTTTTGTACATTTGATTCAAATAGTTACATTAACCAGGGTCTTTTCTTGGCGGAGGAAGAAAGAGTGAGATCAGAGGAGACCGCCCAACGTCCCGCGCCAGATGAGGACCTCTCGTTAGCAATGCATGTAGGTACAGCCGGAGTACTCTATTAACCCAGCTTCTAAAAGCCCCGCAAATATATTAGCTCAAAACTCGGTTTCCGTCTAGCGCCAGCTCTGCAACAAAGGGGGAGGGGGTAATCCTTGTACATTAGTTCTATGACTCAGCCAAATGAGTAGTCGTCTGAGATTGAACCGGAAGTGCAAAGTAAACTAAAGTCTGCACGTGCACATTGTAAGACAGAAGGGTCCTGTCTCGCTCAGCTGTGACCCCCTAGTGGGAACACGTCGTATATAGAAAGCTATTTAAAAACTAATTAGAAATAAAAGTACTTACGCCTTCAAATAAGATGTACTCACAGAATCTTGCTTGTGTGTGTGTGTGTGTGTGAATCCTATGTGTAAGGCTTTATTACTTTTACCTACCCCTTAGTCTGTTTGACCTTTGGGGGCACCAAACAAGATCTGTTAACCGTCTCCATTCCTTTCTGTCTTTTGCTTTGTTTAGAACCGCTTTCAATGGCAGGCCTTCAATTATTTGATGTTGTCCTCCCATCGCTTTTTCTGTCTGCCTTTTTTTTCTGGTACTGTTCCCTGAAGGAAGTTCTTTGCGAGCCCCAAAGACCTTGTAATATGGCCACACATTTTTAGCTTGCGTTTTTTTTACAATAGTAAGAAAGGTCATCATGGGGTTCCAATCGCCCCAGTAATCCTGCCTCTTCGTTTGGGATTAGGTCTGTAAATGTGATACGTAGGATCGTTCTGTAGCGTTCTAATTCCATTGCTAGGATCGTTCTGTAGCATCTCAATTCCATTGCTAGGATCCTTCTGTAGCATCTCAATTCCATTGCTAGGATCGTTCTGTAGCATCCTAATTCCATTGCTAGGATCGTTCTGTAGCATCTCAATTCCATTGCTAGGATCCTTCTGTAGCATCTCAATTCCATTGCTAGGATCCTTCGGTAGAATCTCAATTCCATTGCTAGGATCCTTCTGTAGCATCTCAATTCCATTGCTAGGATCCTTCTGTAGCATCTCAATTCCATTGCTTGGATCCTTCTGTAGCATCTCAATTCCATTGCTAGGATCCTTCTGTTGCACCACAAGTCCATTGCTACCCTATTTAGCTCTGCAGTCAGCGTCCAAGGCTCACAAGTAAACAGCTTTGTTTGTAACAAAGCTTAGAAATCAGGAAAAGATTGAACACACAGAAATATCAGGATACAATACACTATATTATTCTACGTCTATAAAAACTTCACAATCGTGGACTTACATAGGACTTGAAACTTATGGACTGAATGGTGCATACGTATTTCTTGTATTTATATTTTTAAACCGAAAGTTTTAGTAGCGGAATTTAAATCAAAAATTCTCATTTCCGATTATGTCCCCTTCGTCCGTGTAGAACCTCAAAGCTACTAGAAGCCAAACAGTAAAACAAGCAAAATATAAATACAACTTTAACAAGATTACAAAGAGAGTTTGTGTGATACACAAACTCAGAGGCGGCCCCCGTCGGAGTCGGATCCCTGTCAGATCCGCTTTGATCTCTCAACGGACGGACAGACAGACAGACAGACAGACAGACGGACAGACAGGCCACACAAAACTAATATACATCTTCCGTGCTTTGATCTCTCAACGTTAGCCTTGTAAAGCCGATGTTCAAGGCGACTGCCACACTTGTTTTATGAGTTGATTTTTGCCTCTTTTCTTTTTTTTTTTTTAAAACAAATTTCTATTTCTATAAGTAAGCTTACATTATTTGGTACTGTTAATAACAATATAAATACATATATTTAAATGGAAAACATGTCAATAGAATGAATGCATATAAGTAACAAGTAATAAGCAACAGATGTACAAGAAATAGTTTAAGGATCTTTTCACCAGTGATAACAATATGTTTGTAGATTATACTACTTGAATAAAGGGATGAATATCACGAACATACTTTCTCATACTTTTGGTATGTTTGTAGATTGGTGTCATTTAAATTTTTTGGCTCTCCCTTTTTGACAATTTTTCATTGTCTCCCTTGAGACCAGGGACACTACTCCCTCCTCACCAAGGTGACAATTCCGTCTGTTAGAGTCAGAATTTGGGGAGTTCTGCTTCATTTTTGAAAAGTCTTCATTCTGACGTTAGTGTTGTGGGGTGGTAATATTTCAGTTCTTAGTTTCGTGATATATAACTGTGGTGTACGTGTTTTGCTTATAATGTTTGACAGTATGATATATAACAAAATTTCTTTCTAAGTTTCGTTAAATGTAGATATAGGAAATATGTAACATAGATAGGTTAAGGATACAATGCAATAGCATAAACAAACATGGTTCTAGAGTCAGTGAAATGTTGGAAAATTTTTTAAACATTCACTTAGTATAATACTATAAAAATAATAATACTATTGTAATTCATTGTTTTTATGGAATAGATGATATGTCCAAATTGTCTGGCGATTGTTTTATTCTTGTAATCACCCTTGGGACGGCTCCTAGTTCTCCAAGCGTTGTCCTTGTACGTACGTTAGTTCAAAAGTAAAAGAGTTCTTTTCTCTTAGATCACGTGTACAAAGGAACGTAACCAGGGAAAAAACAAATTAGTCTTGTAGAGGTGTTACTTCTCGTCAAGAAAAAAACAGTTCTTGGGTAATTTTCTGTTAAAAGGGTCCTTACACGTTTACGTGCTCACATAAACATTAATTAATATATTACTTAATAACAAATTAAATGTCACGGTGAAGTAAAAAAAAAAAAAAAAAAAAAAAAAAAAAAAAAATGAACAGAGCTGGGGTTTAGTAGGTTTATGAAGTACATTAATTTAAACACTTTTAAAAACTGATATTATCTATTCTATGTTCAATTGTTTTCCTAAATATTAAGTCTAACTTATTGGGATGTACAGATATATTATCATGAACAACTTTAGTTATACTGCGCCAAACTAGATTCCTGTATTCTGAAACTATTATTATATTACATATATGAGTCTTTTTACATTTTATAGGTAACTTGTTAAGAACAATAGCTAAGTTAAGATTAACATTACATTTACAATTTGCATTCAAAAGGTCTCTCATAGTACTTCTGACATTCTCGAACATTTTACATTGTAAGAACAAATGATTTTCATTGTCCCCATTCTCTGCATGACATAAGGCACATGTGTGTACATTTCTCTTCTTAAATTTAATTGGGGTCATATTGTAAGTTAGCCTGTAGGCCACCTCCTTCGCTTTGGGTGTTATGTTTTTGTTGTGTAAGTGCGTGAATGTGTCTGTATATGTGTTGACTGTTATTCCTAGTTCTCTCCCCCACTTTATTCTGATTTTTAAATTTTCTTTGAGTTTGTTTCTAAGTGCTGTGTAGATGTCTTTGGATGTGTGGTGTATTAAATGTTCATTGTTTTGTAAATGTCTAGCTAGTGATCTGTAGAAAGGGTGAGTGTGTGTGCCGAAAAAATGGGGGTAGTTGTTTTGGATGGGAAGAATTTTGTTTAGCCTCAGGCCGAAATAGTACAAGGTTAAGGGGAATTTTTCGGGGGACCTAACTACTTTTCCTAAATATTTTAACCTTTGTACTTTTATTTTTGTATTTATGTCTTGTAGGCTAATCCCCCCGTCTTTTTTGTCTTGAATTAGTGTGTTGTGTTTTATGTTTGTGATTGTATTTCTGAAAATGTATTTCCTAATTATTTTGTTTATTTTGTCTATGAATTTGGGAGGTGGCTCTACAGCGTTTGTCAGGTAAAGGACTTTGGGTGTAATTAAGCTGTTGGTTAAAATGGCTCTGCCAAAAATGGTGGATGATGTGTGTCGAAATAATTGTAAAATGTTTTTTGTCTTGTCAATAATAGCGTCCCATTGTTTCGTCACGTAGTGTGTCGGGTCTCTGGTCCACACGATGCCGCATATTTTTATTTCTGTCTCTATTCTAAACCCGTGAGTTTTGTTTGGGGGGACCTCCCACCTCCCCAGGAGCATGATGGAAGATTTGGAAAAATTAATTTTGGACCCGCTCGCCTTCCCAAATAGTGTAAATTTCTCTATCATCTTTTTAACATCTTTTTCTGAGGTGGGAAACAGGGTGGTATCATCTGCATATGCTTTGATTTTAACTAAGGGGGTGGGGCCCGGGATTTTAATGCCTACTATTTCTGAGTCTAATCTTATACTTTCTAACAGGGGTTCCAGGCAGAGGGTGTATAGGAAGGGGGATAGGGGACACCCTTGCCTGACTGATCTTCTTATGGGGATCCTATCACTAAGTTTTTGGTTTATGATCAGTTGGCTTGCGGCATCTGTGTAGATTAATTTGATGTATTTCGTTAGTGTCTCGTCTATGTTAGTTTTGTGTAGTACTTTAAAAAGGTAGTCGTGGTCAATTCTGTCAAATGCTTTCTCTTGATCAACGGACATGAGGGCTGCCTTTAAGTCCTTGTCCTTGCAGTAATAAATAATGTCTCTTAAAAAGTGGTTTAGTTCGTCAATATTCTTGTCAGGGTTACTGCAGTATTGGTCTTGTCCTATTAGGAGTGGGATTATGGGTTTTAGTCTTAGGAAAATCATTTTGGTCATAAGTTTGTAGTCTGTGTTTAATAGGGAAATTGGTCTGAAGTCGCTAGGTGAGGTGTTATTTTCGGGTTTTTTGGGTAGTAGAGTAATGTATGCGAGGTTAAAGTCTTTTGGTGTCTGTCCTTTCCCTAACATGTCTGTGTATAGTTTTATCAGTAACGGTCCTATTTGGGGGAAGAAAGCTTTGTAAAATTCGTATGTTAAACCGTCGGGACCTGGGGATTTGTCGTTTTGGGTCATGTCTAGGGCAGCCCTCAGTTCCGCTAGAGTGAAGGGTCTGTCTGCGGTTTCTTTGTCTGCGTCTACTATTGTTTTAACATTGTTTAAGAAAAAATTCTGTGCGTCTGCTGCTGTCGGTTCTTTCTTGTATATTTCTCTAAAAAATTTGCAAAATATATCATTTATCCGTTTGTGGTCTTGTGTTTCTTCTCCGTCAGTGTCTTTTATTGTTGTAATTGTCCTGTCTTTCTGTACATTCTGTTCTGCCGATAAATATAGTTTGTTTGGTGATTCCGATAAACTTGGGTACTTGCATCTGATTTCTGCCCCTTTATATTTATACTTATATATGTCTTCTAACTGTCCTTGTAGTTCTATTTTGTCAATGTCGTTCGTTGTTGTTTGTAATCTGTCTCTAAGTCTTGTCTCTTCGTCTTTTAATTTTTTACTTTTAATCTTTGCTAAAACTATCACTTGTTGTTTAATGGACTCTTTGAGTACCGGCCACATTTGTATAATTTCCCCTTCGTTTCCCTCTTCTCCTATGCAATTCTGGATCGTGTCTGCGATAGATTTTTGGATTTGCGGTTCTTCAAGCAGACTTTTGTTAAATTTCCAAAAATTTCGTTGTTTTTTAACCTCCTTATTCTCTCCCCCTATTTTAACTAATACTCCTTTGTGGTCTGTGTAAGTCAATGTCTCATCCAGGTGTTTTATTTCGTTAATTTGAATGTCATTCGGTGTGTAGAACCGATCTAGTCTAGTCTCCACTGGGTGTGTGCTATGTTTCATTGTAGTATCCTTCCCCTTTGGGTACACTCCCCTGTAAGCGTCCCCTATTTGATGTTGAACTTTTATCTCTTTGAGATAGTCGTTAGTTTGAGTTTGGGTTTGAGGAGGTGGACCCTGCGTGTTCGTGTGTTTCCTGTCTAATTGCGTTTCTATGTAGTTGAAGTCCCCACCTAAAATTATTTTTTCCCCTACGTGTTTGCTGTGTAGCTCTTCGCTCAGAGTTTCAAAAAACAAAGGCCTTTCTGCACTCTGAGCTGGAGCGTAAATGTTCACTAGAGTGTATGCGTGTTTTTGTGATTCTACCTTAACTATGACTACCCTACCGTTATTTTCTGTGTGTGTGTATGTAACCTTGAATCTGTTAGATGTCTGTAAAATAGCTGCCCCTCTTTTATTCTGCCCTAAACTAAAGTACCCACCCGCAAAACCCATGTCTGATGTGATTTTCATTGCCTGGTATCGTGTGTGCGTGTTTGTCTCTTGAACATATATGAAGTCTGTTTTATAGGTGTTGGCTAAGTGTACTAAATATTTGTGTTTGTTCTTTAAGCTTCTGATATTTAGAGAGAGAATTGTGATGTCTGCCATGTCTGCGTGTGGGTGGGTTGTTGTGTGTGCGTGTTAACATTCTATCGTATTCTATGAGTGCGTGTTTGTGTGTCTGTGTGTGGTCCACTATTCTGATTTGCTTTTTGTGTTTATGAACTGGAGTGTGTGCCAGGGTCGTCCCCCTCATCTATGATCAATTGGCCTGGGGAATCGGGAAACTCCACTTCCCTCTCTCCCTCCTCTCTCATTTCGCCCTCCACCTCTACCTCACCGCACTGGCCGTCAGACAGTGAAGAGGAGGAGGACGATAGGGTCCTCTTTCTGTTTACTTGGGTCGGAGTGTCAGGCTCCGACCTTAATTTTTCTTCTGGTTTAAGTCTTTTGTGGGAGTTTGACCCTCCCGCGCTCCCTCCTCTTTCTACCTTTTTGGGGGAGGGGGCTAGTTCCTTATCCTTACCAGTTCCTCCCTGCCCATCTGAGGCCTTCCTCCTCCTCTCCACTACCCTAAATCCCTCCTCTTCCCCCGACCCACCCTCCTGGGTACTCTTTGTACTCCCTCCTTTTAGGGCCATAGCGTATGATGTTTTGGGGGGTTCTGGGATCTTTACCCCTTCTTTTTTTTTACCCCTAGGGGTGGTTCTGGTTGGGCACTGGTTTGACCAATGGTCTTCCTTCTGGCAGTGCCAGCACTGTTGTCTCCTCCCCGGGGTTGTAATGAGTACTTTATATGTTCTCGGGTCATCCTCGTACCTGAGCTGTATGTAATGGGGCAGCTCAGCTCCCTTCTTTGGTCTGATCCAGCTGACCCACTTGTCTGTCCCATCTATTTTGTGGGCCTCTGCTTTGGAGCCATCCTCCGCCATACTATTGACAATTTCTTCCATTTTGGATTTAGAGATGCGGGGGGACACCCAGTGGAGGGTGATTTTGATCTTTTCTTCTTCCAGGGTGGTCACCTCCACCCTGAAAGTGTCTTCCTTTCCGAAGGTTCGGCCCAGTATCTTTCCCCTCACCGCGGGTGAGGAGACGCCGAGAAACCACAAAAACGGGTTCTCGAACCGGTACAGGGGACCCACCTCCTCCGGCCTGAGCCCCAAGGCGGCAACGATGGTCGCCATCGAGGCTCTGACTGCCCCCTGTCCGGATAGTTTGAGAAGAAGGGTCCCCGGAGGATGGACGAGGCCTCCCTCCAGATCCTTTTTCTCAATCGTGAATGTCTTAATAGACATGTTAGTAAACAAAAAAGTTAAGAAATTAAAAAAAGGTAAACAGAAAATGAATAAAAATAGTGTGCTCCTTGCACAGAAAAACACAGAACAACACTTAATATCCAAATCGAATCAAATCACAATGAAGAGTAACGAAATCTAAAAGCTCCAACGATGAAAAGCAACACCTCTTTTATGAGTTGATTACTTTACGAGTAAATACTGGTATGTTACTCGTATGTTGGAACAAAAGAAAATGTGAAAACATATGCAGTATATTAGATTATTAATTGTCTTAAAGTAGGTTTCATTTATATTGCATACTAATTGGGTTTTTTCTCTTTAAATACTGTTTGCATAAAATATTTTTAAAAATTAGATTTTGAGCTTTTAGAAAAAAAAAAAGTAGCCGTTGCATCAGAACTTTGAATGCTCTATATTATCGTGATGTCAGATTTTCATTTTCTCTTCTACTTTCTGAGCACTAAACGGGACGGACGGACAGACGGACAGACAGACAGACAGACAGACAGACAGACAGACGGACAGACAGGCCACACAAAACTAATAGCGTCTTTTCCCCTTTCGGGGGCCGCTAAAAAAAAAGCTTATTATAGGAGAAGAACTGTATATTTATAACCATATCTATCAGTACTTAATCAATATCAAACTAAATTAATTAATTATTACTAATAGATTAATTAATTGGCAAATTTTTGTATTGATTTACACTCTGCAAGGAACATTGCATAATTGTACTAACGTTTCAACTTCATCGAGAAAGTCTGAAGCGTGAGAACTAACGTGTACACAAATTTTACCTGACAGACAGACAGGGTGAGTTAGTATAAACTGTTGTACAAAAATAATCTTTTCTTTTTACATTACCGGGCACCTTTGGTGCAACCACGTGTCTCCGATTTTGAAGGGGTCATCACGCTTTAGATTTAACCTTTATAAAGGCATCCTAAAGTCTTTATAAGTCATCCTTAAGTCTTTATAAAGTCATCCTTAAGTCTTTTTAAAGTCATCCTTAAGTCTTTATAAAGTCATCCTTAAGTCTTTATAAAGTCATCCTTAAGTCTTTATAAAGTCATCCTTAAGTCTTTATAAAGTCATCCTTAAGTCTTTATAAAGTCATCCTTAAGTATTTTCTTACACACCTACGGTAAGTGCAAAAAAAAAAAATGTCAATAACGTCGTTAGCTGTAGTGCAGACCGCTTTGAACGACACCCATCAGAGAATGACACCAAAGGAAATTAAACAAAACAAAAACTTTTTTTTAAGTCATAAATATATTTAGGACTTAGCGAAATTCCCAAACAAACTTTACCCGTTTCATATATAAATCATAATATATAGATATATATAGATATCTTTGATTTGGAAGAGGAGTATTTATAGCTGGGCCAGACACCGAACCAACCGCTTTGGGTGACACCACTCCTAGCGACGCCTCCGCCTTGTCAGAGCATATGAAGAAGAAACCGACAGAAACCAGGATGTCGCTTTGCAGATTTTGGAACTACTTAAGGCCAACACTGATTTATTGATCCTTACTGCAAATTTGTTGAGATTACACGGACTATTTTCTATTAATAAATAAATTTTAAAAACAATTTTCCACTAAGGTCGCCACTCAAAAAGTGACCTTTGTGATCAAGAGTCAGTCCTGCTCAAAGAGTGACCTTTGTGACCAATAATCAGTCCTGCTCAAAGGGTGACCTTTGTGACCAAGAGTCAGTCCTGCTCAAAGAGTGACCTGTGACCAAGAGTCAGTCCTGCTCAAAGAGTGACCTTTGTGACCAAGAGTCAGTCCTGCTCAAAGAGTGACCTTTGTGACCAAGAGTCAGTCCTGCTCAAAGAGTGACCTTTGTGACCAAGAGTCAGTCCTGCTCAAAGACAGTGTATTGTGTAAGGACAGTTTTTATAACCTCCGAGCTCCCGCCAATTAAATGTGATAGGTCTAAAGGAGATGTATGCAGGTCATTACATTGCTGACCGAGCCCCACGTGACTATAAACATTTCTCTCTTGTCTGGTTGAGGGATTGACCTTTAGGGTATTAACCCAGCGGTGAGGGTTTGAAAAGCCACTTTGAAATGCCCCATGAGAGTTCAAGCCAAGAGAAAGAGGGAGAGAGAGGAGAGAGAGAGGGAGAGAGAGGAGAGAGAGAGAGGAGAGAGAGGGGGAGAGAGAAAGGAGAGAGAAAGAAAGAGAGAGAGGGAGAGAGAGATAGGGGAGAGGAGACAGAGGAGAGAGAGGGGGAGAGAGGGGAGAGAGAGAGAGAGAGAGGGTGGGGGAGAGAGTGAGAGAGGGAGAGAGAGAGAGATGAAGACTTGAATGTTATTTCTATTGAGATCAATGACAGTAGAAATAGACAAATAAAAAATGTACTCATCACAAGATTTCCAAATCAATCAAAAAAGCAATAATCGGTTACTTTTGGATTAAGTCCTATTGTTATTTGAGTTTTAAATGCTAAGTAGTTCCATAGTTGTTCTCAAATAAATGTATATGATTATGGGTGATTATACACTGTTCACTCATACTTTACTGACCCCAAGCCTAAAACAAAGTCCAGTTGAATAAACATGATAATACATAAAAGAGTAATAGATCTAGTATCAATTCCAATTTCACGTACAAAATGTTTCCAATGCTTCTAAGTTCGAATGACAGTCCGTCAAGCTCTCAACGTTTTTTTTCCCCTGGAATCTTTTACTGGACAAGGTTCATGAGTCAGTGTTACAACTGTCATCGGATGTTGACACAGTAGTCGTGAAGTATGGCACGTAGTCCTCCTGTCTGATCCGCAGACACGCGTTGAGGTTGTAGTGAGAATTTATTGGTTTCGTGGACTGACAGGAGGGTGGTAATTGCTGGTTACTTCAGTTGGGGGTTTTCTCACTAGATCTTGTTGTTATGATCGAACACGAGCTGATAGTCGTGTTCGGACAAGGCCATGCTCGGGATTTGTTAGAGACGGAATGCATTGTTGTACCTCCTTAATGGTGACTACTGAGATATTTTCTGATAACGTGGCATGTCTTCTGCTATACCACCCTCTGAAAGGCAACGATAATTTTCTTAGCAATGTTCAGATTGGGTTTATTTGCTCAATTAGTCAACTTTCTAAGACAAGGTCTTCATATTCAGTTCTTCTTTTTCTTTATAATTACTTTTTTTTTAATAAATAAAAACAGATTTGAGATAGTGATAATTGCAGATTTTCTTACTTTATAAGGCTATCCAAGTAGAGTGGGTAGTAGGTAGCCTCCAGAATCTCCTGCAGAAGCGAAACTCAAGTTAGGGAGCGAGGGATCCAATTTTGAAAATCCCCCGGACCCCTACTTCAGGTGTGGGGGCATCAAATGAGTGTCCGAAATTATTTTTTTTTACTTATTTTTTTTTACATTAAATATTAAGTTAGGTTATCTTGCTATTCATATTGTCATACATATATATAGCCTGGTCGAGAGGCTAAGTGCGGCTTGAGCTTGGCTGGCTTGGCTACCTAGAGGGGGGCTCGAGGTTCGACACCCGACTCGGGCAGAGTTGTGTTTACTGAGCGCCCAAAGGCAGCACGGGAAACCAACTCCTAGATACCCCCTCCCCCCCACTGGTCCACAAATGAGATTGGGCCAAAGCGCTCTGAGCATGCTATAAGCATGAAAGTAGCGCTATATAAAAGCTATAATAATAATTAGTGATCATGTTGTATGTATTCTACATATTACACTTATATATTTATTAATTACATTATCTCATATCATGATATCGAATGTCAAAATTCAGGAGGGGGGCCTAAAGAGACCAGGCCCTGCTACGCCACTAATCTCTGGTGGTGAAAATCTAGATTAAGTCAAAAACAGATGCTAATGAATTAGGTTCGCAAACTTGCAATGACAACTCTGTTAAAACTGGACTTAATTGTCTGCTCGATCGACTCATCGACCTTTCAGCACTTTCGACATTTGTTGAGTACAGTTTCTTGATTAACTTTTCATAAACTCCAGTCCGGATAACTTCCGGTAACAAAACCTTCTTTGGCGGGGTATAAATAAATATTAATCTCTTAATTATGTTATGCCTGCAGCATTGTTAATCTTATCATCTTGTAACAAATCACGAGCAATACTTTTTTTTTACCATAGGCGAATCTTATACCCCATGTATTCCATACTAAGATCAAAATCGGAGCTTTTCAGTTTTGAGGAAACTGGATTGAGGATCTCTTTTTATTTTTCAAGTTTGCTTTACTATTCTTCAGTAAACAAACATACGTTTTGCTTAATTTAACTATAACTGTTTGTCAGCCCTCGTCCTCCATCGTTCTTGAGTAGGTACAGCCTTATGGAAGATCTGTCAACATTGAGAAAAGACTAAATGTGGCTTAATAAATATGGCTAAGACTGATTTTAGGAGCCAATTACAAAGATCGGCTTTCATGTAAAGAAATTTTAAACCGAACTGGGACTTGACCACTTAATAAGGTTGTGACTGAACCCCGCATGAGGTTTCCGTGGCATGTCCTCTAACAGAAAGAACTACGCATACCAAGATGACATGGATGCCAATACGAGGAAAACGCAAACAGGGGCGTCATCATATAACTTGGCGCCACACTTTCATGGAGAACCTCAGAGAATTGGACACAAGGTGGGAAGAGGGTTCAGACATTGCCAGTGACAGATCTTTATGGAGACTGTTAGCCGCTCAATGTGCCAAAAGACGCTGGTGAATCTTAGTCTAAGTAACAGCCTTATGGGGGGGGGGGGGCCCCTATTATGGAAGGCATTGGAGGAAAAATATGGGAGGAAGATATAGGGGCGGGAGAAAATATGGGATCCATGAAACGAAATTATAATTAGTATTTGCAACAATTTCTTTTCCCACATTCATTTACGACATAAGTTATAACCCACTGGTTGTATATCTGTTTCAAAGAAACCGATACAAGTTTCAGTATATAAATTCAATGTTTGCGAATGTCACAGATAAGTAAAAAAAAAATTGTTAGATCTGGATGGTCTAATGGTTAGTTCACTTAGTACTGCTTTGCGGCTATACAAAGTTGCCGAATCGGGGGGTCACTGGTTCGTGCTTTTTCAGTGCAGTCCCTTATTTCATTATTTTTCTCTCATAGTCACTAGTGCTGCCTTTATTGATATATGTCTACATCAATTATTTCAATGTTGACCTTAAGCTCTTTGTTTGATTCACTGTCCATGTGTTTGAGCGACACGAAGGATGTTTCCGTTTATTAAGATAGCTATTATTTAGTAGTTTGACGTTGTAGGCCAGTGTTCCGGCCTTCTATAACGATTGGTCTAGGTTGGAGCCTCTACATTGTCCAGTGGTAGAGTACTCTGTAGAACAATAGACACATCTATGTGCAGCTCCTATGTTTTGTTCTTCTGTTAGTTGATGTAATTTTGAATAAAATGGACGGAATGTGTGATGTGAAAGAGGTGGGCGTCTGATGAATGTCTGTAAACATTTTTCAAAGATATCAAAACAAGTATTATTTTGCATATTTAAAAAAAATGGTTTCGATCTTCTTTCAATTCTGTGTGTAAGTTAAACCCTAAACCTACCAAGCAGGATCCGGATCTACAGACTAATTTAGCTGTCTGGATCTGCAGGTTGACTTGGCTGTCTGGATCTACATCTCAATACACCGACGCTGACACACCAGCTTTGTCAGTTGTGATCAACCCAGAGGTCACCAGGTGCGAATGTAAACACAGACATCAATAGCTGATTAAAATAACACATACAGCAAATTAAACAAAAATAAACAAGACAGTAACTTTTGATATATTTCCTGAAAAGAAAGGTCACAGCTTACTGAGGTTTTCGAGCAGTCGGTCAACCTGAAGTGAACCCGTTTTACATCAGCGGTCTCTAGAATATTCCAGAAGATAGTCAACGGAGTTTCCCATTTTAACTAGATCTTACTTAATTTCTTACTTAGGTCCTACCGCTCATAGAACAGCAAGCTGTCTCCAGAGATTTGTGATAGGCATCATCCACAGCCTCTTTTCTATTGGTGCTCAAGGATAGTGCGACGTTATGTTACAGAAGGAAGGTGTGACGTCGTGTTACAGAAGGAAGGTGTGACGTCATGTAAAAGAAGGAAGATGTGACGTCATGCCATAGGAGGAAGGTGTGACGTCATGTTATAGGAGGAAGGTGCGACGTCATACTACAGATGGAGGGTGTGACGTCATGTTAAAAAGCGTAAAATAGCACTAAACAAAATAAATTGGTGAAAATAAGTATTGTTGTTTGTCTAGAAACTCTTGATCTATTAAAAATTTAATTACATGACAGATACAAACATACTGATACAATTACACTTGACAGAAGTTTTTTTTTGTTTGTTTTTTTAGCGGCCCCCGTAAGGGGAAAAAGCCGCTATTAGGTTTGTTCAAAATGTCCGTCTGTCACACTCAGGACGCCGAAACTAAAAGAGATACGAAAAATATTTTTTCACCATTAAATGCGGCTTGAAAAGTTTGGGTGCAATGGCTACTTTTAGTTTTCTAAAAGCAAACCGTCTAATTTATAAAATTAATTCTGCAAGCGATTTTTTAATAACAAAACACCAATTCTAAAACAATTACGTAAATGTAAGGGAGGAAATGTTACTATAAGAAATGTATTTCACATATAGATATCACGCACATTTTTTTAAATAAACTTTTAGCAGCGGCTTTCGTGTACTAGCGTAAATCCCGGAAATGACATGATTCTAAACTAATTTCTTAAATTTAAAAAAAAATCAGATTTAAAAAAAAATTGTTTAGTGCCCCCATTAGAATGAAAGAAGCATATTTTTGTGCGTTTTGTCTGTTGGTTGGGCTTTTGAAAATATGAGTTAACCTTTACTGTTCTTTCAGAAATATTGCGATAGTTTAAGGATGGGAGCATACAGGAATTGAGCCAGGGACCAACGATAAATCCGAACTAAAGTCTAGTGCGCAAACATCAAGATAAGGCAAGTTTATACCCTGCTCGCCATCCTCCGTCGTCCAGCGAGAAGTTAATTATTTTCAAATTAGAAAGAACATCCTAAATATCTTGCGAATAGGCGGATCTGACAGGGATCCGACTCCGACGGGGGCCGCCTCTGAGTTTTTGTATCACACAAACTCTCTTTGTAATCTTGTTTTACATAGTTTATATCAGCTTATATCAGAGATAGAGTGAGTTGATATAAGCTTTTGTAACAGTCTCTCTCATCTCTCTCTCTCTCCCTTTCTCTCTCCTCCCCTCTCTCTGTCTACTCTCTCTCTATATCTTTGTCTGTGTCTACTCTCCCCCTCTCTTTCTTTCTCTCTCATACACAGTTACACACACGCATTGTTTACCCCCCCCACACACACACACACTTAAAAAGAACTGAGACTTCTCTTATTACTCTTCGATTTGTTTGACCTTCAGCTATCAATTCTATCTCTCTCATTACCTTCCTCTCTACTCCTTCTTTCTTCTCCCTCTCTCCCTTTCTCTCTCACTCATTCTCTCATTCCCTCTCTCTCTCTCTCCCTTTCTCTCTCTCAATTTCTCTCACTCATTCTCTATCCTTCCCTCTCTCTCTCCCTTTCTCTCTCACTCATTCTCTCTTCTTCCCTCTCTCTCCCTCCCTCTCTCCTGAACCTTTTTTAGTAACCAGTCTACAGCCTATATACTCCTCATTTCCTAGATAGCCTTTGCTGTGAATTCTCTCCCACCATTTGTTGTATGTCCTTACCACATTCTCTTGTTTTCAAACCTTCGACTCAGTTCAAAGCTGGCCGTCTGCTTCCGAAGACCAAACGATTTTTTTTTTTTATTTCTTGTTCAACTCTGCTCTCAAGGTCGGTCACATCGACCCGTAGACTGGTTCGACCGGGGCAGCCCCTACATATCTCCACTCGCCAGTCTGGGTGCAGGGCCACTGCCTCCATCGAGCTGAGCGCGAGGGTGGAGGGGGGAGGAGTTGTTCTAAGGGTTAAGATCAGTCGGGAGATGGAAATGGTGGGGGGGTGCTGACGGGTTGTTTTTGGAGTGGAGCGGGATTTAAGGATAATCGATTTGATTGAACAATGGGTTGACAAGTAGGCGGGAGAGGGTGCGGACACAATGACCGATTTTTGAAAACAGTAAACCTTTATTATTATGATATATGTATATAGATATACAAAAGGGGCAGACATGTATTATTAAAAAGTAAATGGGTACAAAGACTAAAATAGCAGTTGCAGGGCTTATTAACAGCTCATTAAGTGAGTAATTAGGGCACCATGGGAAAAAAAGGCTCCAATGTTAAGCAATATTCGATGGGAAAAAAACTATAAATTGTACCCGAAACTCGTCTGTAAATAGTTTGAATGTTCCTTCAGAATATCACAAACAAATCTAAACCTACTGCAAGGATGTCAAGGGGTCAGGCTTCAAACCCGGAACCATCGAGACCAACTCCAGAGCGCATTCCACTCAATCAGCTGGCCATTCTGACCCTGTTACTGATAAAATTTGTTTTTTCACAAAATGCATTGATTTGTTTGATTGATTTGTTTAACAACGAATCAATTCTTAATTTGATTGATCTAGCTGTAGTGTTAGTGTTAATTATTTAGCATTTCGTTTCAGACCAAGAATAACATGAGTGTCTTTTTTCTTGCCGAGATGACCTTCTGAACGCGCATTTGTAATTAGAGTTCATGGTCATGTACTAAAACCCAAGTCATGAATGTTTTTACAAAGCTTATATCAACTCTGTCTGTCTGTCTGTCTGTCTGGTAAAAGGTAATACGCGTTATTTCTCCCACACCGAATCCCGGATCAAGCTGAAATTTTGCACATTTATTTCTTTTATATGACAAAAGTCAATTTTTAAAAAAACCCATTACTTAATTGAGGGCGCGGTGGCTGAGCGGTAAAGCGCTTGGCTTCCGTACTGGAGGTCCCGGGTTCGAATCCTGGTGAAGACTGGGAATTTTATTTCGGGATTTTCGGGCGCCCTTGAGTCCACCCAGCTCTAATGGGTACCTGACATTAGTTAGAGAAAATTAAAGGCGGTTGGTCGTTGTGCTGGCCACATGACACCCTCGTTAAACGTAGGCCACAGAATCAGATGACCTTTACATCATCTGCCCTATAGACCAGAAGGTCTGAAAGGGGAACTTGACATTACTTAACTATTGGTAATCAATTATTTTGTTTGATATCGAAGATGGAAAAGAAATAGTACTTGACTGATTGGGTTGTATAAGTTGAATTATCCACCATCATACTTTGTAATTTGCCGCTTAAAATTTTGAAGCCAACAATAGGTAGCTGTAAACCTTCTATTTTCATAAGTGATTCGCAGGCACAATGGCTAGCGTGTCGGCTTTAGGAAGATTAAACCTTCGAGTTCAAATTCAAGTATTTCAATTTTTTTTTTAAACTGCATTTAAAAAGCGATCACGGTATCATTCAGTCAGATACACGGTCATTCAGTCAGATACACGGTCATTCAGTCAGATACACGGTATCATTCAGTCAGATACACGGTATCATTCAGTCAGATACACGGTCATTCAGTCAGATACACGGTCATTCAGTCAGATACCCTTTTCTTTCTTCCCCCAACCCTTTCTTCTCCTTTCCCAGCTAGTCCTGACTAGTGATAGGAACGTAGCGCATTGAGAAAGCTAAAATCATGAAATTACTCTTAACAAAAAAACAATTGGTAAAAATATTTGTAATCGCACACATTTATCATAGTTAGACTAGAATCTAAATCTATTACAAAGTTAATTACATAACTGATCCCAACTAATAGCTTCAACTACACTTAATATAAGCTTTGTTTGTTTGTTTCTTTTTTTATATTTTTTTTATTTTCATTGTAATTGAATTATATTTCTGAAAAATATTTTTAGGGACTCTATTATCCACAATAACAGTCATAAAGCTTGTTAAACTAATCATGCGTGTCGTGTGCTTTCAAGGGCTTTGTGAATAGTCCTAGCGTGATATTCCATAAGAAAAGAACTTCAGGTCTTGTCAGCACTTTCCCAATTGTTGCCCCATCTTGCTTATTTATTTATTTATTTTTTTACCCTCCGATTGCGATACCAGGCAGTGATGCTGAAATTTGCAGATGTGAGCATGGTAAAATATAATATTTTATAATTACAATTTCAAATAAGATAATGCATTTCACAGAAAAGTAATAACAATGCAATCAATCAAAAGTTGTTTTAATTTTCTTCTGTTTACATTTATATCACTAAATATAGGAATTGATTTCAAAAGAGTCATAAAAAGGAGTGGGAGGGGGGGGTCCTAAACAGCATCAAATGTTGTCGTGACCTAGTCCTCAAAATTATAAAAATTATTTGGCTGAATTCGTTATCGTTGTAAAATTCGCTCGTCCCAAGTGAAAAATAAGAATCTCGAATATTTTTTAGTAGTTTAAAAAAAATAATTCAAAAATTAAATGGGAGCAGACTGACATAAGGGGGTCAGCTTGACACAATTTTAAGCTGACAAAGAAATAGATATAAACACACACACGCGCACAGACACACACACACGCACATATAGATAGACACGCGCGCAAAGATAGACACACGCCTGCACACATAGAAAAGTACAAGGCAATACAGAAAAATAAAATGAACAAAATTAAGGTGTGAAGATGGCTTCAAGATTATTTGGTCTGCTGCTCGTAGTTTAAACTTGTAGATTTAAAAAAAAAGGCTTTTATCGAGAATTAAGGGGGAAAAGCAAAAAATGAAGTGGTTGTGTATTTTGTTAATTGTTAAACCGTGGGCTGAAGAATTTTTTTAATTAGGTAAAACAAAATAATGTGTGACCTTGAGTAAGGAACACTGGACTAGAAATTATTATCACTGTTTGTACATGTCACCAACTCAAGTGCTCAATTTACATGCACTTTGAACTTTGACTTTTTGTGACTTTTTTTCTCCTTTTCTCTCTCTCTCTATCTATCTATCTATCTATCTATCTATCTATCTATCTATCTATCTATCTATCTATCTGTCTGTCTGTCTGTCTGTCTGTCTGTCTATCTATCTATCTATCTATCTATATCTAAATCATCCATCCATAATCCTATCACCCATCCAGCAGTAGTCTCTCTTGCTGTGTCAGTCTTTCTCTCTGTCTCTCTTGATTATTCGCTTATTTTTTTTTATTTATTTTTTTTGTTACATTCATTCCAGGGAAATCATCAAATAAGTTTGACAAACATTTAGTTTTAAACAAGAGACACGTAAGTGGACTATCCAAACAGCTACAAGTACAAGGTCAATAGTTCATTGATTCTTAAAATATACATGATTTTGGAAGTGTACAAATGGAAAAAAAAGACTTTTTTTTTGTTTGTTTCAAGGTTTATTTCTGGTGGAGAAGAGGCAGACAATCGTGTCTTTGAGAATGTTTGACATGCAGAGCAGAAATTGTGCAGACGACTGCGCGAAGGCGTCAAGGTCAGATTCTCTCTTACGTTCAAACTTTTTTTTCCTTTCAAGGTCAATATTAAGTGGAAAAAAAAAAGCGCCGCCAAAATAAAAATTAAATAAGGAAAAACATTATGCTTAATTCTCTCTCTCTCTCTCTGTCTGTCTCTCTGTCTCTGTCTCTCTCTCTGTCTGTCTCTCCGTCTCGCTCTCTTTCTCTCATTTCTCACTGTTTATTTTTTGCCCTGGCCCCCACGTCTTTGCTTTTTGTTGATGTTTAAGTGAGTGTCTTGACACTGTAAATACTATCATCCTGTAATTAGTTTATATTTATATATAATTTCATATGATCCAAAGGTCAAGGTCAAGGCTATCGCTCGACGTTTCTCTTACTTTTGTCACGACACAAGAGTCCAATTACTTTAACGAACCTGATTCATTCTTGGACCTTGATCTATTTGATCAATTTTTTCAGACACAAGTGATCCATGTCCTGTTCTTGTGCACTGTTTCCGATGGCCAGTTTGATCTTCGAATTAGACGCCAGACTCTGCAAAACTGGCCTGCAAACATATTATTTTATCTTCAATTATCTCCCCTTCTCTTCCTCCGTCTCTTATTTTCATCTAAGTCTCTTCATCTCTCTCTCTCCATACTTCTCCATATTCCTTCCTTGTCTCTCTGTTCTAAATCGATTTGTTCCTTCTATTTATCTCTCACTCTCTCTCTCTCTCTCTCTGTTTTACTCTCTGTAACTTCTTGTGGTAAAAAAAAAAAAGATCCCTCTCAATCTCTCTGATTCAGACACAACATCTACCCCTCTCATCCCATTATCTATTATACCCCCCCCCCCTTAGCCCTACGCCTGTTCCCCTTTTCTTTCTGTCCCCCCCCTTTTTTTTTTCAACATATTCAATTCCGGCCAGTTGGATAGAATGCTTTGACCCAGACAGGCTAAATTCTTGCTCTATCCACGCCAGAAAAAGAAGATTGAAAGAAAGAATGAAATATTGGTGTACAATATATAGAGTCGCTATAACAAAATAAAAATTGCTCTTTCCATGTTACACTTGATTGGTCAACAAGTGACTGCATATTTTCAAACCCTTTTGTCTCCGTTTTTTTTTTCTATTAGGCTTTTTATTAATAATGCATAATATCAGATAAGGCCATCAAACAATGTGATGATTCAAGGCCACCACATTGTCACTGTGAAATGAATTTTGTTTTTAATTGTAAAACTTTCCATTTTTAAAAATGTCAACATTATGAACTAATCGCTGTTGGTCGTCTGTAAGCGCCTGGGACTGTTGTCGAGATGGCTTCAGGTTCTATTCCAGCCATTCATCAAGCCCTCAGTTCTGCAATAGGCTAGAGCTATAATGTTCATTCGAGAAGGAATATATGCAAACTTGCAAGTTAAGTTCAGTCATGCTGATCTATGTGACTTCAAGTTCAGTCATGCTGATCTATGTGACTTCAAGTTCAGTCATGCAGATCTATGTGACTTCAAGTTCAGTCATGCTGATCTATGTGACTTCAAGTTCAGTCATGCTGATCTATATGACTTCAAGTTCAGTCATGCTGATCTATGTGACTTCAAGTTCAGTCATGCTGATCTATGTGACTTCAAGTTCAGTCATGCTGATCTATGTAATTTCTAGTTCAGTTATGTGACTTTATGTTTAGTCATGCTGATCAATGTGACTTTAAGTTCAATTATGCTGATCTATGTGACTTTAAGTTCAATTATGCTGATCTATATGACTTTAAGCCCAATTATGGTTTTAAACCGTATGTAATATTTCTACTTAACGCTTTTGTTCTTTATCGTTTAACTATGTCTAATACAGGCAAGTTTAATATAGAAAGAATACTTGAAAAATAAAAACAAAAACTTACGTAGAGTGAAATTTCATCAATTATTGTGAACCAATCATGTAATTAATTTTTAACAGATCTAGACTAACTGTAATCAATTTGCGCAATTTCAAATATTTTTACTAATTGTTTTTTTTTTTAGTGCAACTCCCATGCTAATAGCATTCTCAGAGGAAAGAGAGCGGTGGCCAATGAGAGAAGGATACATTGCTGCCTTTTCTAAAACGAAAGATTCTGGTCTGAATTCGAAAACGAGACTCCATAATGGAAAGCCGACACGTTGGCCACTGAGCTCTTCAAGTACTAATAAAAAAAAAAAAAGATTTTATAATTAGTTTAAAAAGGTGTCCATGCTGCATTTTCAAAAGCTGTTTTAAAAAAAATGAAACTGAGTTTGACTGTCTTCCATTTAGTTAAGTATACTGTCGACATAAAACACAATTATCACACGCATGCATTTCTATTAATACTTAGAAAACTTACTTTAAATGTTTTTCATTCAAATATGCGTATTCGTATTTCTTATCAAATTTCCTGTTCAACACCCTAACACAGAAACACTTCTTTGTTGTTCCCGCCCCTCCAGCTTGTACAAATCATCCAATAATAAAAAAATAAAGCTGCTATGATTAAATCTGTTTGATGACACAAGAAGGGCAGGGTCCTTGACAAATCATACATAAATCCACCCAGCACTCTGACA
>JADKLZ010081101.1:12703937-12714718 GCA_021533235.1 Biomphalaria straminea
GCAGGGTCCTTGACAAATCATACATAAATCCACCCAGCACTCTGACACAAGAAGGGCAGGGTCCTTGACAAATCATACATAAATCCACCCAGCACTCATCGCCATTTTACCCCACTCCATCCCTTTTTTCCTTTTTAAAAAAAAAAGAAAATTATAAAAATTATATCGTCTGCTATCGTCCCTAACAACACCCGCGCTAACTCCCAGACGTCAGCCCATGCACGTGCGCGATTCAAATATCGTCTGCAAGTCTAGACTGTTGACATCTGCCGAGAATTGAAAACGAGATTATACATATGACTTTTTTTTAACACATCTAAACCAAATGGAGCTGATAGAACAAAATAAAACTTTATTCGTTTAAGACTGACAAAAAATCCAGACATAATCTGTTAGACATAGACAGAACATTTGAAAGAGGTTAAAGGACAAGCAGTGAGAAGAAATATATATAAAAAAAAAGTCGCCAAAATTTTTCACAATCCACAAGGGTGGTGTAGCTGCCATGGGAAAGCATAGACGCTCATTTTCAATATCTCTTGTCTGTCCTGGAAGAACGCGTTGAGGAGTATTCTGGCAGAAGATCAGTGTCAATGAGAGAACCCATGTCAAGATGATCTTTACGTTTGGCTCATTACTTTCTTCGTCGTCTTCTTCCTTCTTCGTTTCCACGTTCTCATTATGAGGTTCAGATGACGTTTTTATTCCTGACTTGAGCTGCGAAGTGGATCAGGTAGCCCTGTCCATAATTTTTACAAATTCATTCTCAACTCATTCTGTCTGGTAAGAAGTTTGTACCAGTTCTCTCTCCGACACCAAATTTCGGAACAAGCTGAATTTTTGCACAATTATTTTTTTCTTACATGACAACACAAGAATCAATTAAAATCGTAATTAATTATTTTGTTTGGCATCTCGAGCAAAGGAAAGAAATTGTTCCTGACTTAGATGGTGGTATAAGCTGAATTAGTCCCCTTGATAGGAAGACGCCTTAACGCAAGTTTGAAACAAACAATAAATAAGTGTAAAATCTTCAGTTTTCATAAGCACCCCACTGACAGGGTGGTTAGTTTCTCGGCTTGAGAAGGCTTGAGCCATGAGTTGTTGTTTTTTTAAATAAATGCAATTAAAGCATGAAATTGCGCTAAACAAAAACCATTGGTAAAAATGTTTCTAATCGCAGATTTGTTGCTGTTAGTCTTGATCTACTAGAAATTTAATTACATGACAGACCCAAACTAATTGATACAGTAACACTTTGTATACAGGTAATGTAAAAGTCCAGATTAACTCTAATTATATTAATTATTTTTGTTAGTTGTTTTCTTTTTCCTCTTTGACCTAATTCTAAAAAAAAAAAAATGGTTATTTCGAGAACGATCAATTCCAATACAACATTAACCACTAAACTTTCTCTGCACGTCTTTTTTCAACCAAAGTTAACAAAGTAACAAAACCAGAGGTCAATCCTTCAACTAGCTGACATCGATCGATTTTTAACATCGCATGTAATGCGTGGCGTATTCTTGGCGTATTTGCTGAAGGAGGTAAAAAAACAACAACAACAACAACAACTGACCAATACGCTGTTGCAGAAAGGTTTTCCAGTGAAAATTGTGTCAACGATATTTGAAACTCACGAGCAAGTGTAAAATACGAAATGCCCTTACATTTGAGAAATTCGCTAACGGCTAAAGGACAGTGGCGTAGTTATGAATTGGCCATCATTTGGGGGCCCAGTGGCCTGACCTCTTGTGTGGGGGGGGGGGCTGTTTTTTGCGTAATATTTAATGTTTTAAAAAAATTCGAACACTCATTTGGGAGCCCCTCCCCCGATCAAGTGGGAGATTTTCATATTCTCCCCCCCGCCCCCCCCCCCCACCAGCTACGCTACTGTTAAAGGAAGTAATTTTGCCAGATATGCATCATATTCAGTTCTTTCTATTGTCGAAATGTTATTTAAACTATTTTAATTCGAAGTCACCTACAACAACATAAACCGTACGTATCATACTGTACATGGATATCATAGTTATAGACGAATCATTCCTTAAAAAAAAGTCTCAGAATATTTAGAATAAAATATTGCTCATGTAAAGTGTCTATGACATTTGAGCGCTCTTTCTCCGTGTTTCTACAATACTTCTATTCAGGTCAGAACTTCGTGGAATCTGGACTGCTTATCTCAAAAAAACGACTCTAAAGATTTTCCTGTAAAATTAACAGTTGAGATATCGCTGAGTGGCTCGTTGGTCACATGGGGGAAACTATAGTTAGACCGTTATAATTTTTTAAAGTATAAAAGAAATAAATAAAAATGTTTCTATAAATTGGATTTTAAAAAGTGTAGTAGGCCATACTGGACCGATAACTGAGTTGTTTATTACATTTAAAGTACATAAAGTTTATTGTTAGATTATCTAAGCTGTGCTTATAATTTTACGTAGATCTAATATAGATCTAGACTAGATCTTAAAAACTTCTATATCAGATATGTGTAATGAAGGTACTGTCAGGGGGAGGTATTACGAGTGTGAATATGTTACTTTGATATTTTGGTATGATAGTTATAAACCCTTGTTTATCTACCCCCCAGGTTATGAACATGAATAGTCTTGCACATGTTATGAACAAAATGGTCTAGTCTTCTTTGAATGTGCGAGAGAATGTGTTAGTCAGTGAGGTCTTGTCCCCGATCCAGGAAGGTTGACGGTAGCTATTGGAACCAGTGACATCTGCCCATGTGGAGTATCACCAGAGAATGCCGACCACGTCCTCCAACACTGCGCTCTTTACCAAGAGGCCCGTACAAGGCACTGGCCCCAAAACACCCCAATAGAAAGAAAACTATACGGAGAGCTCCCTGACTTAGAAACCACTGCGCAGTTCATCTCATATAATGGTGTAGTGATCTGAACCCTCCAACATAACAATGAGAACGAAGAAGAAGAAGAAGGACGTTCGCTTCCTGGACTGGTGTTTTTGTATTTATATTTCATGGATTATTATTATTAGATATTAATATCATATTAAAGTATTATTTGTATTCAGGGATATCTCGAGTTGGAGTTGAAGTTTATTAAGTAATAATTGTTCTTATTTAAGTAACCCCTAATGAGCCAAGCCAAAGCAATGAAAAAGAACCCGACATGTACCAATAATTTCTTACACAATGCCCACTGGCCTAATGGGGTAGTTCCAGATTTCTTCTCAGTCACGTGGTTGTGTTGTTTACATTAATGACCTCATTGATTTCATTGTAATTTAAAAGTGAAACTAGTCTAGATCTAGATATCTTTAAGTAATAAAAACTATGTTACGATAATTCACTAATTTTTATGATTATTTAGTAGGTCAACTAGATCTAGGCTAGCACTAAATCTAGATCTACAGCTTATCATAGGAAGATATTGCCATTATTGCCATGCATAGGACCACAGTCACGTGACTTTTTATAAAGAAGGTCAGAGATTCGAAACTACCTCATTGGTAAAATCGTTCGATCAAGAAGCAGGCGGTGTCAAAATCATGTGTTCGAAATGTAGTTTGTGCTATTATCTTTTTTAATTATTTATTTTAGTTGAATTCTGGAGGTGTAGTCTTTTAGAAAGATGTATTATTTAAAATGTATTTCATGTTTATCTATTCCCCTGGTAACTAGGACTGCATCTTCGTCTAACTAAATCCCAAAATTCTTGGTGTCCTGGAGTCGAACAGCTGGACTGGTACATTTGAAATGATGTGATGCAGTATTTTTGCTTGAACGTTATAAAGAAATTCTTTCCTCCTAAGTTTCAATATTTCCGGTTTTCACGTCTAGGTATAGCTTCAAATTTGTTTGCCAGTTGCCACCCACATTATTACCTCCCCCCCCCCCCCCAGCCCTTATTTTTTTATTTCGCAGGCGATGTTTGCAGACGTCAAGGCTTGAGTAACGTAAACACACTGTGGGACTGAGGCCATCTTTACCTAGTTCATCTCAAGGGCAGCCACTCGCGGCAGACGATGACGTTATTTTTAGACCTATAGAAAAAAAAAATCTCGCGGTTTGGGGGAAAAGAGGGGGGGAGAGGAGCTGTGAACCAATGTTGATGCGGGAGGAGGTAAAAAAAAAAGATTGTCGGGAATGGGAGGGATTAGAGAGACCTAGAATTTAGCTGGGTGTTGACGAGACCCGCGTTTCTTTCCATGACGTCATACAGTCATTTATTTTTATATTTACAAAGATGTTCTGGGTTTCGACCGCTAGATATTTTCGGATACGTCCCGGAAAAAAAAAGGTGATTTTGAATCGAGAGAATTCCGACTACGTCACTGGCTCCATGGCCCCCCCCCCCCGGCCAGTTTTTTTTTAAGTATAAATATTTCTAATAGCCAAATTTAAAAATGTTTTTTTTTTAAATACAGTGACATCCTTTTGTCTCTCCATCCCCTCTCCCAACTTTTCACAAATAAAATAAATAAATTAATGAAAAATTCTTTCTATTCCACAACTAATTTTGTCATTTATTTCAGAATTTCCTAGTTCCGACTAGACTCTACAGTATCAAATAATAGAAACATTAAAATATGTATTCCTGTATCGTTAGAGTGTAAAACAATAAAGATAATATCATACAGATATTTCATAAACTAAATAAAAGTACTGTCTGTTCCAAATAGTCAAGGCCGTTCTTCAGTGCTACACACTTTGTAGAACTATTTTTTTTTTAAATTTCAGTATTAATTAAAAGCGAGTTTCCTTTTTCAGCATTTTTAGCAGCCCCGCAAGGGGAAAAGACGCTATTAGTTTTGTGTGACCTGTCTGTCCGTCTGTCTGTCTGTCCGTCCATCCGTCCGTCCCGTTTAGATCTCAGAAAGTGGAAGAGAAAATGAAAATCGGATATCACAATATTTTAGATCATTCAAAGTTCTGATGCAACGGCTACTTTTTTCTTTTCTAAAAGCTCAAAATCTAATTTTTAAAAATCACTTATGCAAGCAGTATTAAAAGAGAAAAAAACCTAATTAGTATGCATTATAAATGATATCTACTTTAAGACAATTAATAATGTTATAAATTGCATTGTATTTCATTATTCATTTTATTGCAACATGTAAGTATTTACTAGCTAAGTAACCAACTCATAAAAGAGGTGTGGCATTTGCGTAGAACATCGGCTTTACAGGGCAAACGCTGAGAGATCAAAGCACGGGAGATGTATATTGTGACCGCTGGGGCACTACATAAGATCTGTCAACCTTCTATCTGCATTCTTATCTGTCATTTGTCTTTGATATAACTTTATTCGGATGTTCTTTCTGAAAATATTGAAACCTGCCTGGGTGGATCACTTCGGGGGCCGATTTTAAGTTTGTGTTTCCACACAAACTGTCTTTGTAACCTTGTTTTTTTTGTTTTTTTTTTTCATATTGGAAAACTGCGGATAAAATAACTTGAACATGTACACTGACTTTAAAGTTCAAGTTTTTGTCACAGTAAGTGACATGAGGAGGCGCGATGGCTGAGCGGTAAAGCACATGTCTACTGAACCGGCGTCCGTGATTCGAATCCTGGTCAAAACTGGGATTTTTGTTGGGGAAAAGTAAAAGCGGTTGGTCATTGTGCTGGCCACATGACACCCTCGTTAACCGTAGGCCACAGAATCAGATGAACTTTATTTCATCTGCCCTATAGACCACAAGGTCTGCAAGGGGATTTTTTTAAAAACTAACATGTGAATCTAAAACAAAGTACTGGACACAGTAAGTGACATGAACACTGATTTGGTGGATCGATTTAAAGATTTCTCTCCATTCTCAAACAACTGCAAGAGGGTTACATCAGGCACAATGATTGCCTAGCAACTCTTATCTATATACGTATGAGGAAAACAGCTAGTTGCAAATGGGTTCTAAGCGTGACACAGAGTCTTACTAATGTCTCAAGACTCACATATTTGAGACCCAATGAGAAGACCTTGTGGAAACGGCTACCAGAGGAAGAGTAACAAACCGGACAAGAGTCCGCCTCTTGCACGGCGCGGGGTTGAAAGAAAGCTCCTCCTGTCACAAAGCCATGCGCCGTTCCTCAAGAGAGCGTTACAATAATGGCGTATCCTGCACGGTTAGCGTGGTATAACATAGGAAAATGGCGGCGGCCCCCGGTATTACTTGGCATTTGGCCATGATTTATAGTCCATGCGTCCGGAGTGCCAGTGGTATTGGAAAACAGCAATGTCCTATAGGCATTGACTCGGGTCTCTTCCAGACAGACCTGTGGTCAGACAGTTTTGTTTTTTTTTACTGTTTGATATTTGTTCGTTCGGACGGGTTCAGACAGGGTTTTTTTTTTCAAATTTACAGCTCGAAGAGCCTGCGGCTCAGCTCTTAGACTATCACACATTCTCGCTCGGAGACAATGCCTTGTAAATTCAACGTTCCTTTGACCTTGTTAGCTTTGTGTTAAAGCAGGGGTCTCAAACACGCGGCCCGCGGGCCGCATGCGGCCCGCGATACTATTTTGTGCGGCCCGCGACCACGTTCGCGAATTTTAAAAAAATTAGATAAAATTTACAATGACCACATATAAGCCGTGAAATGATTTATAACTGCACAAATCAGTAAATGAGGTCAAACTGTCGCCCACCGACCGCTCAGGCCTTCAACAGAAGCTGGGTGAACGGTGGCCTGATTCTAACCGCTGGACCTTTTTCTGCAATACACTGCATTATGCACCAAGAAGCATTCTGTGGCAAAAGTCTACAAATGAAAAACGTGAAGGATGTTGTCGTGAAGACGGTGAACTTCATACGTGCACGGGTTCTCAACCACAAACAGTTTGTGTCATTTCTAGCTAATTTAGAAACGGAATACGGAGAGTTGCTGGATCATACGGAAGTCAGATGGTAGAGTCGTGGAGATTTTTTGAACTGAGACGGGAAATAGAATTGTTCATGTTAATGAAAGACATACCTCAGCTCAGTAACCCAATGTTTTTGTCGGATTTTGCTCTTTTACTGACATCACGAACAACACAATGAACTTAATTCACAACTACAGGGCACAAAGCAGCTGATGACCGTGATGTTTGACCGCATCAAATCATTCAGATGCAAGCTGACTTTGTCGGCCTCTCATCTGGCAGATGGAAACCTGGCTCATTTCTTTTTTTTTTTCTACAGAGCATAATGGTTGAACCAAAGCGCCTGGAAGACTACGTTGACATCCTCTCCAGACTACTGAAGGATTTTGAACACCGCTTTCAGCAATTCACTGCTCTCGAACCAGAGTTTTTCCTTGTTGCCACTCCTTTCGCAGTTGACGTGAGAGACGTTCCAGAGGAAGTCCAGATGGCACTACTGGACCTGCGGTGTGAAACTGTTCAACAAAACAGCTCTACTCTGAAGACTGACTGATGAGCATCTGAGAGCAACCTTACGGCTTGTCACTACACGCGACTTCAGGCCTAACGTCGATGGTCTGGTCTCTACCAAACGCTCTCAGCATAGTGGCCAGAAACATGAGTGACGAGACATATGCAGTAGGACTAGTAATTAATTTTTAAATATATTTTTTGGAGAACTACAGTTTCTGCTTGTGCCTGTGCATGTAATAAACTTCACTAAATGTAACTAATAATTATAAAAACTTTATTTTTGCATTGACAGTAGTGTTCGTAAAATTTAATGAAAAAACATTCTCTTTTCGTGGTGCGGCCCGCTGACTGGTTGTTACTTTCCAGTGCGGCCCACATGCTGATATGAGTTTGAGACCCCTGTGTTAAAGCTTATTTCTAATTCCAAGCACTATTCGGAGTGCAAGAGTGCGTTACTCTGTAATGATGACAACAACTCTACAAGGGTAGATAATACGTCATTGTCACGTGAACAACGGAAAGACTGTGACCTCTGTATTCTGACTGAAAGCTGAAGCGACATTTGAAACATCACTCTCCAGTGACGCAAAGACGCGGTTTATTTCTGTGGTTAATTTCAGGTTTCGTCTTGATTTTCGCGCATTATTTAAAGACGCACGAGGTTTAAAAATAGCCGCAGAGGATTCTTTCAAAGCCATGTGCGTAATGTAGGTGAGTCGATTGGAGTGCGGTGACGTTGGTAGGCGCGGGCTTAAAACGTCAGTGACGCGCGACGCGGTTTACGTGAGTTGGTATCGACAAAACTTGACATCAAACTATATCGAAGGGTCTCACATAGCTACGTATTGTGCCTCAAGACATCAAAATAATTGACCTGTAATTACTGTAGCGCAAAGTAAGTTTCCCAGTAATCTATGGTGCAGATGACGTAATGCTTATTTGTTTATTTAGACAACAGTTAACGAAAACCTCCTTTCCAGTGTTAATGTCAGGTAATCTTTAGGGTTAGGGTTAGGTAGACTCAGGGACGTCCTTAAAATCTAAATCTTTACCTGGTAAAAGTAAAAAAAAATAAAGTTCCCATACAGACATTGCGATCTATTATTGTTAGTGTGGCTCTTTTTTAACGAGGGTGTCAAGTGGCCAGCACAACGACCAATCTTTACCTGGATTCGAACTAAAATCACTCAGTCAACTCGGCTCCACTAACTTGATGACAGACTTATTGGAAAAGGCGTATGTAAATTTCTTCCAAAACCAAGATTTTAAATTAATGATGTTTGCAATAAGTGATTTATGATGTTCACTCAGAGTATCTGACCATAGTTGGGAGAAAGTTCAGGCTATTGTTTGCTGTGTCGTTCTAATGGACATTACTCGTGTTTTTAGTTAATCTTCATTATGTCCACCTCATGGTACTCTTTGTGTTACAGAAAGCTTTAATAACTTGACCACCTCATTCCTCTTCAGCTTTGATTAAAACAATGTTGGTTGTAGAAATGTCTATGAGATACAAAACTTAAAGCCATTCAATTTTGAGGATGAAACTAGCAGAACTTTTAATTTTGAGGCATTGATAGACGAATCTTGCATGATGAACATTATGAACTGACGAAAACTTGTAATATCGTTGCTAAGATTTTGTGGGTGTTAGCAAACTGATGATGCTGTGATCCAGAGGCTTATCCCGAGCAATGTATCATTCCTGTTCTTAAATGATACACTCTTTGTCTTCATTAAGACTGACGTGACCTGGGACCACTCCACACTGCTGCACACTAGCAGTTTACTATGAAGCCTGCACTTTGCTAAACAGAGGCCTACAAGACCTGCGAGCTCTTAAAACCGATGCTTGGGTACTTCTGGAATAATTTTAGAATCCTTGATGCTAAGTTAATTCAGTTTAAAAAGAGAAGAACGAGAAAAAGGCTTGTGCGTATTTGGAAGCAATACGTCGGGAATGGATGTCATGTTTTGTTTTTTAAGTTGTCAGCAGCAGCTGTAGAGGGTCGATCAAGTTATCTAGAGAAATTATTGGACATCACTTAGTTCAAAAGTCTAGAGCAATCAGAGGTTCTCAAATACTGTGTTTTACTTATGTCTGGGTTAAGAAGTTGTACAAAAACTGTTTGTAGATCTCTATATTGGTCTCTGCCCCTCACAACTATCTGCAGGTTGAACTGTCTTCAGGTCTTTGGTTGGTCTCTGCTCTCACAACTATCTGCAGGTTGAACTGTCTTCAGGTCTTGGGTTAGTCCGTGCGACTCTGCCCTCACAACTATCTGCAGATTGAATAGTTCATCATGCTCTTCTTTAGATTAGCTGCCTCTCCCATTACAACAAAACATGGAGCTACTCGCCCCAGAGTACCCTTCACACAGTGCTAATCTGCAGTTACAAATATATTTTTTTCCTCTTCCTTGGAATGGCTTAACAAAAGCACAGCAACAATAACTTCATTGGTACCTACAGCCTAAGACTTCTTAACTTAAAAAACGGAGTATCAATTAGAAGAGCTCCCTTTACAATAAAGGACGACATATGTCTCTTTCTCTCCCGTTTTTTGTATTTCACATGGGCGGAACTTGTAATCCCCAGCTTTCATAACGACGAATTTCGCCACTGGTCTGAGCGGTGCGCACATACGATAATTGGAGTGCGCAATTTCTAAGCACAAGAGGATTAAAACAAGTCCTCGAAGCTGTTCTAACATCGGGAAAAACGAACCTGGTGAGTGGCTCTAAAGATGTCATGCTCTGTAACTAAACTGATTTCCGATGATCATGTTTAGAAAGATAAAAATAGAATCTTTAAAAAAAAACAACAAACAAACAAAAAGCAATTTCCTGAGTTACAGTTACTCGACCATCTGCTCGGAGAGTTGTTCGTTTATCACGTGCTTATTGATTGAAGATGGCGTCCCTCGTCACGTGATCGTGCCCACGTCACAAAGTATTCGTTTGAAGGTCAGAGACGTACGCATATCCTCCTACGACATTTTCTACCCCTCCCCCCCCTCTCCAATTTTCCTCCTCCTATTAGAAGATGTTATTATTATCATCCAACTTCAATCGTGACTAAATTTAAAAATCTATCGACTCTTGGTTGGAAGAGGAAGCGCTGGAATTAGTTCTCAGATACAACTGTTGACATTATCAACTCGACATACGTAAGTGACAATTGATGGCGGGGCGGAGGAGGGACGTCGAGGACGTTAGCGAAATGGCAGAAGTGGCGCATAGCAACGGTTCTCAAACACTGAGTGCTCAGTATAGGGATAACTAGATCTGAGAACGTGTTGTTTTTTAAAAAGAAGTTTTCTGTCTCGTACTGGTGCAGCCTGAGAAAGTCCAGTTTATAAGATTCATTCATTCATCTATTCATCAAACTCCAAGTCCAGTTTATAAGATTCATTCATTCATTC
>JADKLZ010081101.1:12763266-12773912 GCA_021533235.1 Biomphalaria straminea
AAAAAAGAATAGATACTTTCCAGAAAAAAAAAAACAATGACTTGGCGCAGTCTTGGTTATTGATTAACATGAAAGGTTAGATTGACCTAGGAACACGCGTAAGAATTAATTATCTTCTTTTCTGAAGTAACGTCTGTATTTTATAAGATAAGATAAAAAAGGAATATGGACATTTCAGAAAAGAGAATAGGGACATTTTACCTCCAAAAAAAAAAAAGATTTAAAAAAGAGAGACATCAGAAATGAGAATGTGCTAGGTTAAGGGGTTGGGACATCAAGTGTTGTTTTTCTCAGTTTTTTTTATGTCTCTCTCTCTCTCTCTCTTTCTCTCTCTTCTGACTCTCTCTCCTGTCTTTCTCACTTTCCTGTCTCTCTCTTGTCTCTCTCTCATGTCTCTCTCTCCCATGTCTCTCTCTCTCTCTTCTGTCTTTCTCTCCTCTCTCTCTCTCTCTCTTTCTCTCTTCTAGTTCACTTTGTCATTTAGTAGAAATGAAGGCACTATGATATTAAGAATCTACATAAAAACTAAATGTTATATAATTGTGAGTTGTTGTTTTTTTACTCCTCCGTTCTGGTTGTAGTTATTGCACCGCCTCTAATCAAAACTGTTGACTCGTCACCGCCTGTTTATCCTGAACAAACGATCACAAGGCCGACTGGGCGAAGGTCGCATGTTACAAGGTCGTGTCTCGTTTATTCTGAAAATATTGTCGTCTGCAACGGATGCGATCTCCGTTGAATCATTGCGCCCTTTCAGTGTTAATTACGCTAAGCTTGCGCATTAACAAAACACACAAGCAGCATTAAAGCAAACACACAAACAACGTTTATCACAAACATGTATGTAAGACGATTTGAATTGGTTGAATTATATTCTTTCAATCAAATAATCTGAATATTAATTGAGTAGTAGGCCTACATTATGTCTATATGAGTCATGTAGTATTTTGAAAAAAGATTTGAGTGGGATATCAACTTCCGTTAAAATAAGTTTGGACTGGATGTGGGAATGACTGCATACTATCAAACAAGCAAACAAAATAGATTATTATTATTATTAACTCTTTCTCTCCTAACTGACGATACCAACGTTGATTCCGTCAGAATGTGGTAATTAATTACGGAGACAAAGAGTTAAGTTAGAAACGAACGAGAATTCACACTCTGGCGCTGCCAGGATCGAGTTTTGTTAAAGAGAATCAAAATTCATTGCAGTCCCTTTATCGGCTTCCACTGAGGAATTTTCTGGTGATGTGGCAGGTCAGCAGCAGTACCGCCCAATAAAAGACAAAGAGATTGTTCCTAGGAATGTTAAGGGCCTTGATGGTATATGTGTGATCAGCTATCATTATCCCCTCTGTAAATATAACAATGGTTTATATTGTTATTTTAGACAACTTTCATAAACGTTTAATCTCCAAGCCTAGGTGCCCATATTTTCTTTGATTTTCTATTTCAGTTTTTTTATTTCAATTTATGAGACAGTGGTACGGCGATGTCAAAAATTGTAGTCTTTTTTTTTTTTCTTTTTTTTTCAATGAACAGCAGATCAGGGCGACTAAAATGTATCGTTTTGTCGGTCACATTAGGCCTAGTACAATAAGTGACCAGTAGACTCTAGAACCTCTTGTGACGAGTATTAGTAATAAGGAGAAGTATCCTTACCGATCACGCTGTGTGTCGAAGTCAACTGTTGGTGTATTAACTTTGCAACTTGGTTATGGCGACATAGGTAGGCAGATTCTGATAGGGCTGAACATCCTGCCATTATGTGTTCAATTTGACTCACCAACATTTCCACATTTTCAGCATTTGTCAACAACATTGAGTTTGTACACGTTATTTCTCCGACACCCAATCTCGGATCCAGCTGAAATTTTGCACAATTATTTCTTTTACCTTTTAAATAATTAACTAATTGTTTTGTTTTGTTTTTTTTTGTTTTTGTTAGGTACTACAAAAAATGTGCAAGGTTTCAACTTGATTCGGGAATGGGTGTGGGAAAAATAACGTGTGCAAAAATTGTACCAGACAGACAGACAGACGGAGTGAGTTGATCTCAACACAATTGAAAGTGGAAAACGCAATAGTTAAACAATTCCGTTAAAACGGAAGTATAAAAGATCCTCAGATGTATTTGAAAAAAAAAAAAAAAAAACAGGACTAACATCCTATTAAACAACAAGATGAGAGTAATGTTGATGTTTTGGTGACTCATAGATCATAACAGAAAAGGTTTTCGTTGTAGTCACAAGGATACTGCGTAGTTCCACGGCATCTAAGATCTTCAAAGTCTTCCTCGAAGAAAATGTTCATGCCATTTTCAATGTCAATGCTTTAGGTCACTTAGAAGTTATCATCCAAGTACAGGAATGTATGTTCCTTTTGTGTCACCTTCATATTCTATACCATTATGTTGGCTTTACATGTTTAAACCTTTCCTTCAGGAATGATGACAAGCGGGCCAAGTTCTAGTCAAGGGCCACGTCCTAGTCAAGGGCCACGTCCTAGTCAAGGACCACGTCCAAGTCTAGGGCCACGTACAAGACAAGGGCCATGTCCTAGTTAAGGGCCACATCCTAGTCAAGCTCATGCCGGACGGTAGGGGATGGTCACGAGCAGTGTTCAAACTCAGAAGCATTGAAAATGAACAGTTTGGAATGCCTACCACACCACCAGGCCTCCACCCTCATCTGAACTTTGCATTGGTTCTCTCAAGACTTAGTGTTAAAAAAATAAAATCGGGTTTTATATTCTAATAATTTTTTTTTTAAATTTCTAATATGGATGACTGGTTTGGGTTTTTAAATTTCTAATCGAGTCTAACACTGTTGGGTGACTGGTCTAGGTTTTTTTAATTTCTATCTTCTGTTATTAGTTTTAAATTATCGCAACCCTAAAGACTGAAAAATCATATCACCTATTTTCTTTTTAAAAAGTACATTGAAAGTCAAGTTGTCAACGTTACAGTCACATAATTTATAGTATTCCTTCGCACGCATCAATGTACCTGGGTCAACTGACCACAATGATCAGATCAATTCTCTTTTATGTTGAATTGACTGTTGTCCAAAGTTGGAACTCATCTCTTTATATCTTGTATACTAAAAAAAAAACTTTTGAAAAATAAGTTTGTCTACTTAAGCTAAGACAAAATACAATCGTGCTCACTCTACAGGTAAATTATTTCCACGCACGCACACACACACACAAGCAATGAAGTACTCACGTTATAAGTAGTGGCCAGAGCTGGGCGTGGGCGGAATGTCAAGGCCGCAAGCAGTAGTTGATAACTGTGATAAGTCTACGGCACAAACATAGACACTTGGGGAAGGGGGGGGGGGCAACACAAACGGAGAAAAACACCATGTTGACAAAAATATCTTAGTTCTACTGACGCACACACGCGCGCACACAATTGTTTTTCTACCAAAGACAGGAAAATAAAAAAGATATTAAACTAAAACAACAAGGGTTGGACACGAGGTAGTCGCCGCCCGGACCAGTTCATTGCTAGTCATCTCTCGTGAGTAGGTGAACGAATGACCTTCGAAGCAACGAAAACAAATAACATGACAATAACACTCATTAATTTCCCCTCTCGGCTTGCTATCATTAATGAGTGTGGCGCAAGAATACAATCTCAGGAAAAAGGGAAGCACTATAATTCGTGCAGCGGTGTGTACCTGCGCGTCTTTATTACGGCTATCAAAGTTTTTTCCCTTTGTACATAATATTAAGTAAACTGTTTTGTTTTTCCTTTAATAGTACTGTGTCTAAATCTGAAATTAAAAATGTTTGTTCAACAGTGCATCATAAAATGTGTGGTTGATTCTCCCGGATGAAAAAAAAAAGTGATAGTTTGCGACTGTTTTAAATAAAATGTAGACTACACATTAAATGTATATACTTAGTAAACTCTATAGAGCATGCTTTATGCAAACCCTGCAAGGGTTAATACGCATGACAATATATTCAATAGATTATCACTATTCAGGCTCTCTTCAAACTACATTATACGACACAAACTAAAAAAAAAAACTTGACAACTCAGGTCTGCAAAATAACGTACAACTTTACACAGCTAATACTGTACAATTTGGCTCCATGTAGCACTGACTGTACAAATGTTCTACCGTATCAACTCTGTACTGTTGTAGCAAGAACTCTGCTGGCTTCTCTGTACCTTGTTGAACTCTGTCCTAACGTACTGAATCGTACAAATTGTGATCTGATCCGACTCTGATACCTTCGCTCTCTATATTGGGTCCCTAATGGCCTTGTTGAACCAGAAGAAATATTACATAACACTTCTGGGTAGTCACCTGACAAGATCTGACGTGACTGGCCTCATAACTATTTACAGCATAGATCCTTCCAGAACCGTCGTGTTGTTACTCATCGCGGCTGACCGCAAATACAGCTAAGCCATAGTCGGGATACAAACTCACGCCCTATTGATAGGCAGCCATTCGGCCATACATCCCACCATTCACCATTTAACTCGAACAGCCACTAAGCTTCTTCATTGGCCTCCAAATTTTCGACACTTCCTGGAAAAATACTCTATGACATCAGCAAGTGATTTTTTTTTATTTTGAAAAAAAAGATATGTGCAGACACTAAAAAATCGAAGACATCGAAATTTGAAAAAAAAATTTTTTTTTGGTACACGAGTTTTGCCGGGGGTTCATGTCCCCAGAAGTCACAAGTCTAAGCAATCTGGCAGACGACAGAAAAGAAAATGCAGTCAGTGTCGAGGTCACCGTAACACAGACATTCTTCCAACCTCTGGGAGACTAGGAAAAAAACTATCCAATGATTGAATGTAGCTTCTTTCTTCTTTCTCTTCTGAATTATGCAATATTATTGATAAAGAGTTAAGAAATGTAGATCACAAGACGAGACTTGCTGAGTAGCAGTATCACTAAATGGAGTGGGGGGGGTGAAAGTAGGTTAAATGGGTCACCAGGTCAGTTTAGACATCTAGAAACGTTAAAAAGTCTAGATGGTATCCAGACCGGATTTAGACTTAACAAGGCCCTTAGTTATTTGAGATATGGGTGGGGGGGGCCTTTGTAATCAACTTAAAGCAATTTATTCCTCTAGTTTTTTCTTAAAAGACAAGTGGGGGCCCTAATGTGTAGCTTATGTTGCCAATCAGTAACTCCAGCACTGATGTTATCATACAGAAAACGGCTTTAAAGTAAAGACCAACACGCCATGTATGAATAATATTAAATACATGAAGTCCATTGTGACCAAACTTTTAGAGCCTTATGCATTGCAAACACAAATGTCCTAGACAGCATAACCGAAAAAAAAAATTATCGAGTCCAATGGAACCAATTAAGGAGCGGTTTTATTATGCACTGAGGGGCCGAAAAGCACCTAATCACTGGCCCGATACGGCCCCTAGATTCCGTAATTTGATCATTTATTGATCCTATGCTCTAGATATTAAAATGCAAAATGTGAGAGCCTCTTTTTTTCATGACATCATTCTATTGCACTGTCAAAATAGACACGCACATTTACAGACATACCAATGTATGTCCGATCGTTTTGTAGACTGATCGTTAGAGTTGAAACGAAGGCGTTCAGTTTGAGCATAGTATTTAGTATTTATCAATATTGTGAAGTAATTTAGTGTGAAAAAAAAACTGTACTAATTAAGTTAAGAAATAAATTTCATTTTGTAACTAATAAATGAAAAGTGGGCTGTAAAGAAGTTCACAGTCAGGGACTAAAAACAAAAACGGGTATTTTCAGGACAAAAAAAATTAAATATACGAATTTTTTCGCGCATCTTCCGGAAAATGCAAGTTGCTAATTAATGTGTGTAGAAGAAAAAAAAGAGTCAGAGTTTAATTGCAGATGTTGTCAGCTTAGAGCTATGTTTTTTCAAGAAGTACATTTTCATTACTGAAATTAGTTGTTGTATAAGATACCATTAGTGATCTGAACCCTCCAACATGTAAAATGAGAAAGAAGAAGTTACAAATAAGTTCAATCACGTTAAAGTTTAGGCTAGAGTTTTCCTTGTGCTTGTAGTGTAATCAACGGTCATGCCTGTGTCTTCCATGCTGAAGTTAAAGGACATCCGAGTCTAGCTGTGACATAAATATCTATAAAACAAGGCTGGGTTAGTCAACGATCCATTCCCTGCCATCTACAAAAGGAAGATACCTTCAGTACTATTGTTAAAAGTGGACAATGTCCTGTGGAATCGCCACATGCTGGATCCAGGCCCCTTGAAGCTAACACATTACCCAACTCAATGATGGGTCGTATCTTAACAAAGTTCCCCTTTCAGACCTTGTGGTCTATAGGGCAGATGATGCAAAAGTCATCTGATTCTGTGGCCTCCGGTTTACAAGGGTGTTATGTGGCCAGCACAACCACTAACCGCCTTTACTTTTCCCAACTAATGTCAGTTACCCATTAGAGCTGGGTGGACCCCGAAATTAAAAATCCCAGTCTTCACCAGGATTCGAACCCGGGACCCTCGGTTCTGAAGCCGAGCGCTTTAACACTCAGCCACCGCGCCTTATCTTAAAGCAGTAGAATGGCACGCACCTCTAAGATAGTACAATCATGACCTCCTTCAGAAATTACATTGGTTGGGGGGGGGGGTCCACTATTATTCGATAGTGCAAGTGGAGTAGGCTGGGTATTTTTTTTATTCTTGGTCATTTCCAGTATACTGTTATCCACACAGGAGAATATGGCCACAACAAGATGGTTTGTAGTCAGAACTTTCCTTCTCCTACAAGGTTTGCATGCCCAAGTCTGACGTGTCCCATCAACACAGAGCACATTGGTTTTGGGGCTGCCAGTGGACTGCCTCTCACTCATTCTTCTGTCAGTTTGTAGAAAAACTTATGAGAAAATCACAAAGGCCAGGAGCCTGATTTGACTGTCACAGGCATTGAAAGACGACTTAGGAGGCATCGTTAGGAGGCCCAGGGGGATTGACCTCTTTGGGGCCCCTGCATTTTGCGTAATAGTTGATTTTTAATGTAAAGACACGCATTTGGGGGCCCACCTCAAGTGGGGACCCGGGTGGATTTTAAAAATCCCCCCCCCACCCTAGCTACGCCACTGTTCACCCCCAGGTTGACGGTCCTGATGGCAGCACGCTATTTTTCCTTCAAAGAAAAAAAAACAAACAAACATTAAACAACAGGTAAGCAAGAATAAGTAGGCTAGAAGAAGAGGTTATATGTCGATAAAATTCGAGTTATCTTAATATTACTAGAGCTGCGGTGTTTTATTTCAAATCTTCATCGTATTATAGTCATGAAAAATAAACCTTTTAATCTTTATGTAAAGCAAAAGTAATAAGCAGTAAAACAAAGATTGATCTACTTTGGAGTTCAGAAAAGCTTACAAATATAGACCAAACGAACAAAGGGTAAAATAACTAGATCTAGATTTGTTAATTTTTATGATCAGTATTTTATACTGTAAATGTTGAATTTCAACAATCTTATTAGAAACTGTTTTCTTTTAGCATGTTTAGTAGTCAAAGAATTCTTGTCGTTCAACGCTCGAGAGTACGAGAGAGATTGTGGTTGCTAATAACGAATCCATAACAGACTGTTGCAATATGGAATTGTATAGACCTACTTAAGGAGACATAACCTACATTTGTGGAGTCGTTAGTCTCGTGACTTACTTTAGGAGCAGCCATGACGACAGGTCAGCTTGATCTTATCCTGTATGGATTCATGGTAGCATACAGTAATATATTGCAATCACCAGAATGGTGTAGATTTAAAATCAAATACCGCCGTCTTTCCGACTTTCATTTCGCCACGCAAAGGTTATACAAGCGCGAAATGGACTGATAGGTCAAAAGTGCACTGCATGGGTTTGAATCCAAGGAAAAATTCTTATGAAATTTATCTAATTTGAAAATAAAAAATATTTATCGCTGAAAGAAAAATTTCGGACTTGTTAATTTCTAGAGAGAGATCCAGATAATTTGTGGTTGTCCATTCCTCTCAATATTGACTTTGTTTTTTGTTTTTCATGTAGTGGAGAGAAGACTTGCGTGGAGAAGGAAGTAAATATGGCTGACGATGTTAACAGGAGGGGGGCGGCTGAGGTAACTGAGTGGTAACAAGTTTTCTCCCAAACCAAGAGGTCACAAGTTCGAATCAGGGTGAAGACTTTGATTATGAACTTCTGGATTTCAAGGACTCTCCTGACCTCCCCCCCCCCCCCCCCCAAACACTATTGGGTACCTGAAATCAGTTGTGAAAAACAACATCGTTTTGTCATCTAGCAGACCACGTGATACCCTCGTTGACTTGCTGCAATTAAAAAAAACTAAACAAAATGAGCGGGTAAACGGGTTAATTCACTCTATAATGAAGGTTAGAGTTTCAAACTTGGAAAGAGGTCCCAATAATGTCCTCAGTCCCCAAATCAAGATCACGTGATATTGGACACACATTTTGATGTCAAATTAGGAAGACCACAACAAGGAAGACTTCTTGCTAACTGATAACACACCAGGAAAAGGAGAACATTTGATTAATTTTAGTTTTAGATCTCGAATTTGATATCAAGTTAATTGAACTGTACACCGCGTATTCGTTTCTCAGTCGTCCAGGGGCGTAGCTAGGAATTTGGGGACCGGGGGGGGGGGAGCTTGACCTTTTTGGGGGCCCTGCATTTTGCGTAATATTTACCTTTTAATGTAAAAAGACATTAAATTTGGGACTCCCCTTAAGTGGGGGCCCAGAGGGATTTTCAAATACTCCCCCCCTCTCTGCACCCTACCCTAGCTTCGCCACTGCAGTCGTCCAAAATATCTCCAATTCTTTGTGATTAAAACTAACATCCGCCCTGCAAGTTCTATTTCTATTTCTTTTAAAGATATTAAACCTAGACTGAAATATTTCAAAAGCCTGGCATTTGTGTACACTAACATTTCTGTTATGTTTTAAATCTCTGAGAAAACGGAAGCGCAAATTATTTATTTATTACTAGCCGGATATGACCCGTTGCCTGCTGGGCATTTTTAATTTTGGTATGAATGATCTAGTGGATTGGATTTAGATCTATGCCAAATATGGCGAATATTGCATTATTAAAATTTGTAAAATATTTTGCAACGAAAATAATGAAAAGATGGGTTCACCAGTTTAGCCATCATATCAATTATAAAATAATGTGAAAAAAAAACGGGTTTACCCGATTTGGTAAAAAGTTTCGTTCTTCAATAGAGATAAATGTAATTATTGTTTGTTTTTTTATTTCAGGGCTTTCCGGTTGTGGGAGGGACATTAAACATACACTACGGTTTCCGCCATGATCTAAGAAACATTTTTACCAAGTGTTATCAAGATTGGTCAAACGGTTCTGATTTCTATGCAGGACATACATACACACATACACAGTGTTGCATACATACTCAATACATTGTACTTTATATATTATAATTCAATTTTCTCTTCGGGTTTTTACTTTTGATTTCAATAAGATTGTGCGGGTGTTAACAAATACATTCACAGCTATGGTAGAAAGGGACGGCCTAACAGTTCAAACATAGTTCCAAGTCTTTTGATTATTAAAATAAACCTCTATGGTGTTCTTTATTTGTCCTATTTTTCAACTGAAATTTATGTTTGAAAAATATATTTTAATGCAATGTTTGTTTGTTTTTTTTAAACAAAGTTGGGAACAGCTTTTGGGAACATAACAGTTGAAAAACGTTTCTTTGTTCAACAATTCTCTCATGCAGAAGACTGTTTCTCAGAAAGTTGAACCCATTCTCCCCAAGGAGAAAGCTGAGATGTAGGTGAATGTGGAAATGAGGGACCTATGGTTGCCCACTCAGCAACCCATTAGGCGACACGCCTTTTGGGAGCATTTCTTTTACCGTCTGCATCAATTGATGACTCAGCCTTCTGATTCACGGAAAAGAAAGCACACATTTCTTAAGTTCCTTGTGCGTTATTATTTAAATAAAGGATAAATGACGTTGGCTATGTCGGGACAACTTGACCAGGGACATTATCTTATTTATTACCATCCGTCTTGATTTTATTGTTACGCTAAATATTGTTCAAAAAAGGGGGGGGGAGGGAGGGAAATCTGCTTCGTTGAGCCGCCACACTAGTGCTAAATGTGTCTGGTACATTCTCACTATTCCACATTTCCAATGCCTCAAATCATCTTGGTACCCGATGCGTCTGACACAGTCTCACTATCACTACACCAGCTCTATCATCTAAACTCTAAAGTTGGGTTTCTCTTCGATATTTCAAAGTCATCAAACATTCACTACAACTTTATCTAACACAGACTCACCACTCAGGGAGAAAGGAAGAGAGAGAGAGAGAGAGAAGAACAAAAGTTTGTGGGAGAGAGTACAAAGATAAAAATAACAAAATAGAAGAGTAAAAAGAAAGAGCATTTCTGACAAAAGACAGGAGAGAAAGAAGGAAGAGGTAGAAAGGCAGAGAGGGAGTTATGAGAGAGTGATGGGAGAGAGAGAGGGAAGAAAGGTGGAGAAAGAGGGGGAGAGATGGGTGTAGATCGAATGGGAATTATAGAGGAGAGATAAAGGGAGAAGAAGAGAAATTAATGGGACAGGGAGGGAGAGGAAGTTAATGAATGAGGGGGGGGGG
>JADKLZ010081101.1:12776834-12787385 GCA_021533235.1 Biomphalaria straminea
TATAAAGAACGTCCAAAACGCATAAAACGAAATGTTTCGAACCCTAACCATTTAATTGTAGTTCAATGCGCAAACCACCAGGAGAAAATTACACATTTACAGTCGTATATCTCAATACAGAAAGTTTTCATTTGCACATTCCGTTATAGACAATAAATGATTGTGTAAAGTTGGCACTGTAAAGTGACAACTTGATCCGACTATGGCAAGCGGAAAACATGACGTGTATAAAATTTTGTACCAGACAGACAGACAGACAGACTGAGTGAGTTAATATATAGTTTGTAAAAAAAAATACATTTATCATAGAGCGTGCCATTTTTTTAGAAGAATGAAATAGAGTACTTGTACATTCAATCTTTTTTTTTTCTTTAAAAAAAAAAAGTAATATGCAAATTCTAGTTTTAACTCTTTCTCTCCTAACTGACGCTGCCAAATGTTGATTTCACCGAATGCGGTAAATAATTACGGAGAGAAAGAGTTAAAATATATGTTTTTATTTTGTGGAGGGTATATGTCATAGACCGTGAGGGGGAGCGAAAGAAATGAGCTACTTGTTAAGCAAGTGTGAAGGAATCCTGAAGCTAGTTTTAATGCAGTTACAGAAAAGCATAATGTGCGTTTTGCCCTGAATCTCAAAGCAACACGGAGACTATATATATTGAGAATGAGAACAGCGTGAGAACCGTCCCCAGCTACGGGGGTTCACCACTTAATACAAGGCTCGGACAAAGCTCTTCGATAGCCAGGGTCATCTCGTAACACAAGCCCGGAACTAATCAAGCCGGCGCAGGGCGTCGCCCTCTTCCCCCTCACGATCGCACATTTTTGGTGTGTGTGTGTGTGTGTGTTCTGGACCACAGCTGTCTGGGCCGTCATTAGGGGTGCACTTCATTTCAGGGTTAGTGTTAAGTGGCAAAGGTCTGGGGGGGGGGGAGTAGGGGGCACGTGCGTAGCAGCATTGGGAAGGGGGGGGGAGAATTTGAAAGAGTTGTGAATGATGATACGTGTGTATCTGGTCTCGGCGTTCTTTGATGAGCTTAGCGGATCGTAACAGCGGGTACTGCTGGTGGAAAAAACAACAACTGAAGACATGAGAAAAAAACAACATCAGACTATAAGCTGAAAAGCCCTAAGCTCTAAGTTCAATAACGTCTAGACCAGTGCTTCCCAAACTTAACCTCAACGGAACGCTTCGCACATTCTGAGTACTTAGCGGAACACTTTGCTTGTTTTATTTAGAGTGATTAATACACTTGGTGGCCTACTATTAATTATTCCAGTAGCTCGTGGCACACCTATTCAAGGCCTCGCGGAACACTTAAGATGTCGTTCGTAAATGACGTCACGCACAAAATGACCTTTTTGACCCCCCCTCCCCCTTGTCACAAATTCTAAGTACCCCTCTCCCCCCTCCCCTTTGCGTCACGTCACAAAATAGAAAAAAAAATATTTATTTCAAATTATTTATTTCTCATCAATTTTTCCCAAAGAGGTTTCATGTGCTCATCGATAGTATACACGGGAAGATTTTATTCTTCTGCTTGAGGAGCTGACTCGAAAATTAAATTGTCTTCAATGAGATCTTCATCTATCCATTTCACACTCTCCTCACCTGCGTATACCAAAACTACAAGGACTTCGTTGTCTTTTAAAAAAAAATATTTTATTTGTTTTTTTCTGAATTTTAAATTTGTGACGTCACAAAATCGCTACCCCCCCTTTCCCCCTTTGTCACAAAACTGTCACATTTTCTCACCCCCCCCCCATAGCGCGTGACGTCATTTACGAACGAGCCCCTAAGTTCACAGTAATACAATTTGGGGAACACTGGTCTAGACGATGTCTTAAGCGCTCAACACTCTTCGGTCATAATTGCGTGGGAGGATATTCTTTGAATGATGTGTTTTAATAGTACTCACCTAACAGCAGTTAGAGACTCGAGATCCATGTATTGGCATTGTAGTGTTAGAGTTAAGTCCTCGTTAATACGCCGAAGGTGCATGTCTCTGAACTAAGCAGTCATCAAGTGACAAAATTTAAGTCTTGTTCATGCAAGGCTAGAGGGGATGACGTCTGGTCGTGGGGTAAACGCTTCGGACTATCGTCACGATGGCCCCGGGTTCCAATCCCTGGAGTCCCTATGGACGTAAAAATCTTCACGCCTGAAAGAACGCACAGAACGTATAAAACGACATGTTTTGAACCTTAACCATTTAGTTGGTAGTTCAATGCGCAAACCATCGAGACCAATCGTTGTCGTAGGAATCAACACTGACCTGTGATGTGCAACGAGCCATTGGTCTCCACTGCCCACAGGTTGCGACATTGCAGGTCAGCGTTTAGACCTTCTATGACAATAGGTCACGAGACCACAGGTACAGCTAGCGCACTGACATAGAAAATAAACGATGAGACTCCCGGAAGTGACAAAGTTTGCCTTTGCGCTATCATTGAGCTCTAAATATTGAGAACCGCTGGTTTACATTATGAAGAGGAAAAGGGCGTGGACATAAGGTGCAGAGCGACTGAGAAAGAGGGGGGGGGGGAGTAGCGGAGGGTCTGTTTGAGTAAGTCTTACTTGAAATATGTAATACTCTCTGACTCACGATAGTAAGTGCAGGCCTCTACGCACACGCCCCATTGAAAGGTGCAACTCTTACATACAATGCTGGATTGCATTTCAATGGACTTTTTAAAAAAAATGTATTAAATATTGAAGGTATCGTCTGTTGATACTTTTCTTTTTCCGAAATCCGGAATCGATTACAATGGATGAAACGACGCCGGATTTAAATTATCGAAAGCGAGTCTGAATTATCCTAACGTGTTGGAGTAGTTACAAGATCTTGAATTTGGAGTTCATCAAAGAAAAACAATTTTTTGAATCAAAACAAATTTACTGTTTTACAATTTCCACATTTCAAATTTAAAATGACAAATGGTCTAGAGTATTCTTCAATCTTCTAGGATATCTCTTATAGAGCTGCATTTCAATGGTATTTAAAAATGTATTAAACATTAAACGTATCGTCTGCTGATACTTAACTAAAATTTCGTGCAGACGATCAGTGGGTGGAACTCTATAAGAGACTGGGCGTTGATGGCGAAAGTGAGCGCTTCGCTAAGAGGGGTGAGTAAGTCGTCTCAGATTTGTCATGTGTAACCAAACGATATTCAAGTTTTCTCTTGACTGTAACAACTACGAATTACTGGTGGGGCCTTGAATTGTTGCGTTTCTTCGAAACTTTCATATGACTTTTTTTTAATCAAAAGAATAAATTAATACTTGAGAATTCCAGCACACATATATTTATTCTTACTAAATAAATAACAAAATACTTGAAATTTTTTCAGCTTATGCTCACAAAAATGTTTAATATGTATAATAATATGTATTTCATTATAAAGCTACTACTTTTCTACGATGATACTGGGTTTTCATAAGAGTGTTGAACATGACTCATGGCAGGGAAAAAAAAAGCTAAATATCTTTCACCTCCGATGCTTAAGGCAGATCTTTAAAATAAGGAGGTTTTATGTAAAAAAAAAAAAAACATTGATGGAGTGCTAAGAAGAGCAGGGTGCCAGGACATCAGCTGTATTATCAGCAGCAGACGCCTTAACTGGCTTGATCACGTTCATAGACGGCCACAATGTCAACTTCCACAAGACATTCTGTATGGCGATGTAACAGAAGACAGGAGAGCCGCTGGTCGTCCACTTTTAAGCTATAATAATGTATGGGGTGGCGAAAAGTAGCACCGAATAGATCCACATGGAGAGCGAGCATAAAGGAAGGGTCCTGGATTGCAAATGCCATACACAGCAGTAGTAGAGAGAAGGGGGAAAGTGCAACGTGTCTGGTGATTACAGATGCCCAACCAAGTTGCTAAGAGAAGGATGTTCTCTAGAGACGTTCAATGTCACAAAATAAGATCAACGGCCTCCCTTTAGTCGCGAAGCGACTATGTATCATTATATGGAAGTGATATGAATACCTGGGCATTAGCTATTTGTCGGATTGGTGTCAGCGGAGTCGCTGGCTTTGTCAGGGTGTAGCACTGATTGCTGCAAAGTGCCTAAAGAAAGCCGGCTCCTAATTTTTCCTCAGAGTTCACTCCCGAAGCCTTTCCCATATTGGGGTATGGCTGTACGGTTTGAATTCAGAGGTTTTCCTTTCTCTCTGTGGGTAACCAGCCATAGCTAACGGCCCCCTCCTCCCAGATGCATACAGGTTTAGGCGCCAGTTACTCGTCTTCGCCCCTTCTGCTGTTAGTGAAAACAGTTCCGCCGGACTCAATATCTGAGCCACATATGAAGGCCAGGAATTAGAATGATTGACATATGCTAGTTGAGACGCATGCCATTAGGAAGCACTTTATAGGCAGTGGAGTGCTTATATTCATTACCACTTCCGGCGATGACAACCTTGAGGAACCAAGATACATACTACAATAAACACAATTTGGGCACTGCACTTTTCAGCAGCGAACTCTCGTCTCGTCTTACCCATAATTCTGTTTCATAAACAAATTGTTATCCTCAATAACATATCATACTTCAACGGTTCAACCGCTTCCATAATTCAAATTTAAGACCTGCTCGATAAAAAACAAAACTCGATGGTCGTTTATCAATGAATGGGTGTTATTCTTGGAAAGCGCTGCACGTAATAGACCAGCGGTTCTCAACCTTTTAAGCTCGGCGACCCCTTTTTACAATCCACCACTCTGCCGCGACCCCTCACACACACACACATACAGCAATAGAAGAGTAGACAATAGCAATCCATATTTTCGATGGTCTTAGACGACCTCTGGCCAATCGTCAATCGACCCCCAAGGGGTTCGCAACACATTGGTTGAGAACCCCTATAATAGACCATTAACTAGTAGGAACTCCTATTGAAACATGATAGTGGAGTGAGCATCCTGGTTCACTGACCGCATTATTACCGAAAACTAAGTTCAGTTTTCCTACTTTGCGGCCAACAAACAACTTGTTTTTTGTTTTTTTCCGGGGTTTCTCTTCCCTGTTGGTCATTATCATCAATGTCGCTTTGTAGGGCTGCAAGGGAGATAAATGCCAGTCTCGTACGCTAAGGGTAGATAAGTTGAATTTTTTTTCCTGATTGCCCTAATTACTTTTCACGATGTATACTTTTGTGTGTGTTATTTTTAACATTTCCTAATGAATGAAATACAAATAAAAAGATTTCCATAAATTAAAGTAAAATCTTCCTCTGCCACTGTCATTTAAAATCATGTCCTTATTTACTTATTTCCCCGCTATTCCTACTGGATCGCCAACAATACATCTCCATAGACCACTGCTATGGTCTTACCATTGTCATTAGTTAGTGTCCCCAGGTACTTCTAGAGTACTCTTCCTCTACCCTTGTGGGTTCCACTTCAATGTCCGCCTTGTGATGCTAGTTGATGATCTGTGTGTTCCTTCCAGCTCCTTCTCTTTCTGGTTTCGTTTTCTGGTTGCTGGCAGCTTCATTTCACCACTACGCTTCACGAGTCGTCTGCGAGAAGAACTTCTACTCAAATTCTAGTCCACTTCCTGTACCCTGTTTACAATTTATTTTTATTGTTATTTATTATCTGCATCAATCTTTTATATATATTCACGGAATATTTTGTGTATTATCGAGGTTTTGTTTTTGTTTGTTTTGTTCTTCTTGATGTTATATCTCAATGATACGGATGTCAAGGGGCCGGATAACACAGCACCACGGGCAGGATATGACGCAAAGCCCGTAGGTTAAGCAACCATTGATTTAGTTTAGTTCCGCAAGGACTCTCTGCAGGTTGATTATTTTAACTATTAACAAAAAGCCAGTGGTATGCAAGATGTTATTAATTACTAATGAGCTACCTTATAAATCTGATTTGACTCTTTTTTTTTACAACGTATTCATATTGGACAACATTTTTTAGTCTATTGCATCCGTACCTTTTTATTTATCTATTTTAATTTAGTAAACCTGCAAATAATATGCATTTGAATAAGATTTAATATAGAAAAGCTCTTAGAACTTGTTCCATATTTGTTCCGTTTAGTAGCTTACATATAGCCACAATAAGGATCAGACACGATCAGAGTGCCTCGCTATTGTCTGGATGTTGGAGAAATTTTCCTCACGAAAGTAAGCAAAATCGATTCGTTTTTCGTTCTTCCATAGATAACATATTCATTACTTCAAAAGAGTATCTACAAGTTTAAAAGACAGGATGGGTACAGAGTAGTTGTAACGTGGTCTATGCATCAAGGTTGCCACCAAAATGTAAACGATAAATTGTTATCTTCGAGCATATTCACAGCTACATAAATACTAGCGTAAAGGGAGATTAATGGTTTCTGCTATCTAGCCGATAAGTCCAGCGGGTAATCGACACCGAAGCGCCATTATCCCAAATTGACCGTTGGAAAGGGCTTTATCCGATCTTAAGTCCTGACAGTTTCACAATGGGAGCGGCCATTTTTTTATCGTAGCAGTTCCATATATGTATCGCACGACCTCCTGATTCTGTCATATCGGGGGAATGGCTTCTTATTCCTATACGACACATTGTAAAGAAAGCTTGCTTAGTAATGGACAATCTCCTGGTAGAGCGGACTTGATGGAGCAGGTTGACAGGTCTCTGTTCCATCCTATCGAGGAAGAAAAAAAACAAGACATCCTCCAGTTTCTGGTAATAGAAAAACTAGAGATATTTGATTTCTGTGTTTGTGAAAACCTAGGATCCATTCATTTTTTAAATTTTAAACTGAAGTGCACTTTTGTTTATCTTTTATTGAATTTGAATTATAAATTGTATTATTGTTTGAGTATGTGTTCAATATATTCATTATTTCTATTTTGTTAAGACACAATTTACAATACTTCTATTTAAGGCACTCCGTGGAACCAAGAACCTGCTCGCTGATCTCAAAAACGACTCTAACGATTTATCCAGAAATTTAAAAGTTGATGTGTATCTCTGGAAAAAAAAATTTCTAGCTCGTTAGCCGAACTCTAGTTCGACTGCTGTAATTTTTAAATTAAAAAAAAAAATTAACACATGTACATTTGGCTGGAGACCTAGGTCTAGAGCCAACTTGGAGTGGTATAATTTAAAGTATCAATTTTATTGAAGTTAATAAACGTTGCTCACATTTTTGCGTAAATCTAATATTGATTACATCTAGATTTAGAAGTTCCAGACTCTGGACTAGTTCTTAAGAGTTCTAAGACAGAACTTAAGATCTAGTGTTATATCTAGATGGCCATATAATGAACATACCAGTATATAATCGCACAAGTTTGCCTTCCCAGTTGGTAGTATCAGAAAATACGTCAGTTTTAGCTGTTAACGGAAGCAGGGTACAATACCAGAACTGAAAAAAAAATGAGAAAAAAAAGAAGTTTGTAAAAATTGTTTTATTATAGTTGAAGTTTAATAATGGTACCTATAGTCTAGTCTTTTTTTTTTTTTTTGGAAATTGCTTTTGTATTGAGGCAACATTATGTTATATCTTCACTTGGACACGGATACAATGGGATAACGGTTAGTCAGGAGTCACTTCTAAAAATACTTCCTCGTTTTAAACTCCCCAATTCCATTGTAACAGTGGTTAAGTGGTCGCTTGCTAAGAATGTGTTCCAGGAAAACAAAGTGGTCATGAGGTGACTTTAATTAGAATCCTTGAACGGCTATCACGTGAACAGAAGTAGGATGTGAAATACATGTGACAGCTCAGGCTGGATGGTAGACAAGAATCTCTTTAAATCAGCGTATCAAGACCTCTAATAATACATTTGTATTAAACACTATTCTGATACCAGTTCTACGTCAGGGTTTTAAGATTTTTATTAGTTTTTGTTTTCATTCAACACTACCATATGCAGAAATGAACTCACTCTGTTTCTTCTCTGTTTTTTTTCAATCGAATTTCCGACCACTTCTCCTCATTCAATCGTCATAAACTTTGGCATGTAAGCTCATGCTCCACAACAAGACATGAATCAATTTAATTTAAACATCGTCAGTTAATCAATTAGTCTAACTAATTATTTTAGTAAAAATTAACTAAGCCAAGGCGAGGTTTCTTATTGAAAATATTTTCTACTCTTCAGTGCGTTTTAATAAAGGCACTTTTTAAAATCCTTTTTTTTTACTATATAGGCCCCTATATATATATATATAATAATAATAATAATAATAGGCTTGTCTTCGAGTCCGAAGATTAGTGAGGAATACAGTGTTTCCCGTGGCTGTGCAGTCCCAGCTGTGACCTACATATTTTGCCACATCCAGGGCAAGCAAAACCATTGTCCGCAGGTGGTCGGTTTAGATTTTCTTTTCGTCGTCTGCGTTTGTCCTCGGCGGCAGATTTTCTTTTGGTCTCAAATGTGTATCCCGCGGCCTTTGTGAGTGACCTCCAGCTGTCTCGTTCCGTCGCCGCATGCAGCCAGGTGCTCTCCTCTATGTCAGCCAAGGAAAGTTGACGCCTAAGCTGGTCTTTGAAGCGTTTCCGTGGAGCGCCTCTGTTACGTCGACCACCTTTTAGCTCACCAAAAAAGACTGCCTTTGGCATACGTTCGTCTCCCATACGGGATACGTGCCCTGCCCAGCGTAGCTGTCGGATCATAAGAAGTCCCTCTATACTGTCTATACCGGCGTTCGCAAGGACATCGCTGTTTGTAGTGCGGTCTTGCCATCGTATGTCCATGATGGAGCGCAAGCACCTTTGATGAAAGCGCTCAAGGAGTCTTAGCTGTTTTCTATATAGTGTCCATGTCTCAGAGCCATATAGAAGGGTTGAGAGAACCACCGCCTGGTAGACATTTACTTTTGTAGGTAGGCGGAGCGATTTGTTCTTCCAAACTCTCGCCTGAAGGCGTCCAAAAGCGCTACTGGCCCTGGCCAGACGGTTATCAACTTCCCTTGAAAGTGAGGCGTCATTTGACACTATGCTACCAAGATATGTGAAGTCGTCTACCACGTTAAGGGGATGCCCGTTTACTGTTATCCTTGGGGCTGAGTATGTTTCATTGGGTGACTTCTGGAACATGACTTCTGTTTTCCCGAGGTTTATAGATAGACCGAAAGAGGCGGCAGCGTAGGCAAATTCGTTTACTATATATATATATATATATATATATATATTACAATTTTATAGATCCAGATTTCATGCGTTTAAAAATCAGCAGTTCATCTAGACTAGGTCACGGTCACTCGACAGACAACCGAATAGATCTAGGTCCCAGACACATACTTTGGTCACCGTCACGTCGGCCATCATAGAGAGATTATTAAACGATTGCTAATAAAAGAAACAAACAAAAGTCGTTCATTTCAATTAGAAAGTAACATTTTTTTTGCTTTATTTGTTTCAATATCTTCATATTGAAGATTGATACATATATTATATCCCGGCACAACCCTAGCCCAACTCTAACACAAGGCTCCCGATAGGTGACAGAGAGCAGGAATAGCACCTGTAGCCTACGATCAACAGTCCAAAGCGACCAGGCAGCCATTTTTTGTCAATGTAGTCGATAATCTCAATAAATGATCAATAATCTATTATAAATATTCAGTAGTTTAGTTTCAAGGTATAAAAGAGATGTTTTAGTAATGATGGATCACTTTTTTAAATAATTTTATTGCTTATTAAGACTTGATTGCGTTCCGACTGTTTCAATTCTCTTCCCGCTTCCCGTGTACATCCTGCCTATAACCAGGATTTAATATAAAGTTTTATTTAAAAATCTTATTCAATAGCTGTAGGGTTTGTTTCACATCAAGAATATCCACTATTGGAATATCACTTGACGCCTAACTTTCCCGTACACCTACAAACACGGATATCATATCAACTTCAGATTTCCAGAATGTCCGCTATCCGGATACTATTTCCAAAATAAAATTTTTGAGAATTCGTTTAGTGCTTTTGTACTTCAGCAGTAAATTTGTTTTCATTAAAGAAAAAAAAAGTTTATCCCGGAAATATAACAAGAAATATCTTTTAAAAAAATCAATATCTACTTTTTGAAACTGATAATAGTCTATCATTTCTTATTCTATTTTAATTCTTCTTTCTTGATTCATTATATTGCAAGGCCCTAATGGCTCCATTCAGCTTTGAACAATCAAGTTCTTTTTTAGAAGGAAGTTCGGTAACTTTTATTTAAGTCGTGAGACGTTTTATGTATATACATTTCATTGATAAAAAGACGTAAGCCAAATATAGTTTTAAGATAATTAATCTTTCCTGATAAAGTATAACTGTCAAACCAGAGTTTGCCTATGTGGCAAATTAGCTAGTGATTATTTTCCGAAAGATATACACCATCAACATTCCTTTGAGTTTTTCGTGGAACATAGGACCTCATCAGAAACACGCCACTCTCCATTGGTCTCTTGTTAGTTTTTTTTATGGCTTCCCAGCTCTTTCCGGTCCTCTCGGCTTCATCTAGTATGCTGCGTCGACATGTTCTTTTTGGTCTTCCTCTACGTCTTGTTCCCTGGGGGGTTCCACTCTACGACCTGCCTA
>JADKLZ010081101.1:12794802-12806971 GCA_021533235.1 Biomphalaria straminea
GTGAAGTGGATTGCACGCGGTCCAGTCAGGGTAGGGATAAGGATAATAAGTAAAAATTAAGATTTTATGTTAAAAAATAAATTCGTCTTTGCATTACAATTTTGTTTATTTTAAGGACATTTGTATGAGTTTCAGGAGATTTCCTGGAGCGTCTTGAAAACAAAGGAAACCACGGGAACCCTATTAAAAGTTAGAATGGTTTTATTTAATAATTTACACATTGAATTGGCGCGAGCTTAATAACCATCATGGACATTCGATAGGCTTACAGCAGTAAACTAAAATATTTCTTTGCAAACAAGAAAAGAAAATCTTAATTGAACACACTCGGACAATGGTTATGCTTGCCCTAATTTGGCAAAATATGTAGGTCACATCTGGGGCTGCGTAGCCACGGGAAATATTGCATTCCTCATTAATTTTCGGATTCAAAGTCAAGCCTTATTATAAATATTATTTTGCTGGTAAATTATTAATACCATGTATTCATGCTTCAATGTTTTAATGTCCCGTACCAAAACAAAGGAAATGGTGATAACATAGTTTCTCTACGCCTTACTTACTCACACTGAACATGCTATCTAGCTAGCGGCCAACAAGTTTGCGTACGCTGCAGCCACATTTGATTTAACTATAAACCTTAGTAAAAAGCTTGGAGTTTGGGCGTGGTGACGAAAGGCCCAAAAGAGATTTGAATGGAGGGTTGGGCTGTATCACAAGTAGCACCACTGGTATGGATGGATGGATGAGCTTCTTATAGTCCGACAGTCTGGCTGTGCAGGGCACGTATCTCGTATGGCGTAACAGAGGTGCCCCACGGAAATGTTTCTTTAGAAAACTAATGAAATGATTTAAGTCTATTAAGAAAAAGTGCGCCATTTCAGTTTGTCAAAAAGAGCCTGCTGTACCCTATAACGTAGAGATTTGAGTCACTGGATGTTTCGTACTAAAGCCATAATGAATACACTAATTTAATAATTAAATGTCTGAACGTAACCATCTGAGAAGTTACAGAGTAAAGACTTTCTTCCAAGTCAATAATAGTAGGCCTACAATAGTTTTACGCTAAAAATGGATTGTAAAATTATAAGACGGACGTGAGCTGTGATTTGTCTACACTTAAGAGACTAGATATTTAATCGTCATGTACAATTACATTTAGAACTAAAATAACACTAAAGCAACTCTTCAAAGTAGTAGTCTTTATCCGATCGTTAATTTTCGTAATTACGAAAAAAATCCCAAAATGACTTCAGGTATATAACCTTCCTTGGGAAATTATTTAACCGAGCAAGGCTCGGCCACCTGATATTGCAATATAAAGTACATTTTCTTTTTCGTATTATTATTTTTAACTTTCATATTCTGGCACTTCCAGAGAAACAAAATTCATAGTAGTCCCCTCATCCACTCAGGAACTTTCTGGTGATGCTACAAGTCTGCATCACGGGGTCCAATCGCAGTGATGGGAGCTCATGCGGTCCTGCTAACTATCGTAAAATAAAAAAACGCAAGCTAAATCTATGGCCATATTACAAGATCTTCGGGGCTCGCTAAGACCTTCCTTCAGGGAACAGTACCAGGAAAAAGAAGAAGAGGCAGACAGAGAAAGCGATGGGAGGACAACATAAAAGAATGAACGGGCATGCCATTGAATGAGGTTTTAACAAAGGCCAGAGAGGAATGGAGAAGGGTGGTAGACGAATCTTGCGTGGTGCCTCAACGGTCCAGCAGACTAAGGGATAGGTCATGGTTAAGGCAACGGGTCTGCAGCAATACTGCCCTCTGACAGGCAACGAGAGTCTTCTTATAAGTGTTTCGAGCTTCGAATGTCTCTGCGAGGTCAGTTGTCACAATCCCTCGTTTAAAATTATACAAGATATATTGTTATTTGAGAGCTGCCGTAGTCGCTACGAAAGTCTAGGTTTTGCGTATTTATTTAGTTTTCTCTTGCAGTTTAAAAAATTATTATTATTATTATTATGTTAGAAACGAACGAATATTCATTCTCATGCAATGTGCGGTTTGATATAAACATAAGAAATAGAACACAAAGTCTCACCAGAGAGGTTCGCATTTGTATCTGGACGGGGGTGGGGGTGGGGGGGGGGGTCACATAACTTTTCGGTCTCTCCGTCATTTAGTATTTTCTTGTGCTTCATCTTCTTCGACTTCAAATATCGCGGCTATTTTTTTTTTAATGAATGATCAACAAAAAAAAAAATTTTTTTTAAAGTTTAAATTGCGTTAGATGGGTAGATCTGGTTGAAAACAAATTTCTTGTTCGTCTGTCCAGTGAAAGAGGCAATGTTCCCGCTCTTTTGAAAACAGTTCATTTTTCAACCGATCTCCCCCCCCACACACACACACACACACTTACTACAACAGTACACGTATCATTAAATATAGATCTTTATTTGAACCGGACACTCTATGTACTCGTTGCATATCTAGTGTCCAGATCTTATCTAATGTTTTACATCAAGAATACGGAAAATATAAAAAAAAACACCCTCAATGCAGGATTATTTGGGGGGGGGGGGGGGGGGGGAGAATATTGTTCACACAGCCTCAAGGACAGGTGTCCTTTTAACTTGTGAGCGTGTCTGTGTGTGTGTGTGTGTGATATTGTTGACGTACTTCCGGTGTTGCCTAGTGTTGACGAAAACATCTTTAGGCACTAATGTAACTGGAGTGGATAACAAGCTAAGCGCTTTGATGAATTACGTTCTGTAGAGATGTGTGAGTGTGTGGTGTGTGTGTGTAGGATACAGAGAGTGGAAAGTTACAGAGTAGAAGTACACGCAACCCCTCCATAAAGTGTCCAGAGTCGAGTACTGGATGAACTGTGACTTCTGATGTGTTAGATATTGCATAGGTTTCAAAGTAAACTACATACAATCGTATCTATCTATTTATCTGATCTATTTATCTGATCTGTTTATCTGATCTATTTATCTAATCTATCTATCTATCTATCTATCTATCTCTATCTATCTATCTATCTATCTTTCTTTCTTTCTTTCTTTCTTTCTTGAGCTTACATAATGTTCCTCTCTGAAAGGAAGTTTACACATTCTTTACATGTTGGCTTGTTTCACAGTTTGAATACTTCAGTCCAGACACTCTGCACATCAGAGTAGAGGGAGAGTCATTCGTCCAGCAGTTATGGAAGTTTTGATGTGACCGGAACCAATTCTTATCCTTTTTAATTATTCATGATTCAATGCCTGGTACCGAAGTCTGCCCAATAAATCACAGCGCCTAGTCGTGCTGTATTGCGCGCTGGATTGTCCTTCGGACTTCTTGATAGTCCTGGGTTCGTATCCTGCCCGCTTCCATTCTCAGTCGTCCTGAATGAGGTTTGGACTAGGAAGTAGATTTCTTCAACTCTGAAGGAACATCCGAAACATGGAAAACATTTTACAAACTTAATGTTATATTACTTGTGAGTGAAGTATGAAAACGCTGATCGGTCAGATTTTAAAAGAAAAGTTATTTGCTAAGTGTGATAGTTATATTTTAATTGTATAAATAATAAACAAGATGTTAGCATTTATAGAAACAGCAGTAAGCTTCTAAAATAAGTATAAATAGCCAATTGGCAGTGATCAACGGGAGATTCTAATTCTTTCTTGTCTATTGGAGAGAGCTATGTTTAGAGAGTATTTACATAAGCGTGTAAATACAAGGGAAGACAATAAGCGAGTCAGACAATAAGTATCAAGCTTCATGTCAACTCTTTATCAATCTGTTAGTAAAACTTAGTTCTATTGTATGCTAATTATGTTAATTATATTATTTTATAGTTTGTTTTAGAAGAATTAAATTATCATATTTCTTTTTTTATTTCTTCACCAGAGCAAAATGATACAGAATTGAAAGTTGAATTTCCAGAATTAACTTCCCTACATATCCAGATATACTGACCACATTATAACACTATAAATCACAAGCATTTGAAAATATAGTCATGCAGTGTTGTGTATGTACGCTTTTCACGTTTTAATGGTTCTAGAATTAGATCTAGCGACACTAAACTCCAGAGTAACGGACGTCAGTTTGAATTGAATGCATAGAAGAAAGAACCAAGTTAGCATCATTTAATTACACAAACTTGATTCAATTCACAGAATAAAACAGTCTCAAGATACATAAAGATATAAATAAACGGAAAGAAAAAAAGTATAGAAATAAAGCAGAGTTACAAGTGACTGCAATCTCTCCATTTATTCTCTTTTCATATCTTGCAACCTTCATTTAGATCTAAGAAACTAGTGAACATTCTGTCTAGACGGCTGCCTGGTCGAGCGGTTTGCACGCTGGACTGTCGTCTGGATTTATCGATGGTCCCGGGTTCAAACACTGCCCGCTCCCATCCCCATCCCCCGTCGTCTTGCTGGAGGTTTGGACTAGAAGGTAATTATCTTCAACTCTGAAGGAACATCCGAAATATGTAAAACATTTTACAAACATACGTAGTAGGAAATAGAATAATACTTTTGGCTTCATAAAATTTATAGCCACTTTTAATTTTCGTAGTTGAAACCAGGGCATGCTAGTAAAGAAGTCTGGCCAAACCTTTGCAGTATTAGCTTGTTTTATGATAATGTCACTAACCAACTTCCTCCGTTCCTTCTTGGCAACAAGCGAGGCCGTGACGTGTCCAACGTGAATCTCGACATGCGCAACGATCAGATTAAAAAAACAACACAACTTGCAACATGTTTAGAAAATGATATTATTCACACCTCTCCTTTCCCATCAGTTCTCTCTTTTTTTTCCCCTTCTCGTATGATAGTACATTTTGAAAGCTTATCTTATCTTATATAATACAGACGTTACTTCAAAAAAGAAGATGATTACGTCTACGCGTCATGCATTCAGTCATGCATATTTACCAGTGACTTAAATTCTGCCAAGTCACTGGTTTTCCTGGCTAGCTCAGGCAAACCATTCCATGCTCTAATGCAGGGGTCTCAAACACGCGGCCCGCGGGCCGCATGTGGCCCGCGAGACTATTTTATGCGGCCCGCGACCACGTCCGCGAATAAAAAAAATCAGATAAAATTTAAAATTAGATAAAATTTGCAATGACCACATGTAAGCCATGAAATGATTTACAACTGCACAACGTGCGCGACGTGTTTCAAGAGCTGGAAGCTTGTATTGACAGGTCTGGGCTACCGTGGGAAAAACTGGTTTCAGTGGCTTCGGACGATGTACCAGCAATGAGTTCAGAGAAGGTTGGTGTTATTGGAATTAATGATTGAGAAACGGAATCAGCGCTGCTTGGCTGGACTTTTTGCAGCCATACTCTGCATTCTGCACCAAGAAGCACTGTTTGGGAAAAGTCTACAAATGAAGAACGTGATGGATGTTTTCGTGAAGACGGTAAACTTCTTACGTGCATGGGGTCTCAACCACAGACAGTTTGTGTCATTTCTAGCTGATTTAGAAACGGAATACGGAGAGTTGGTGTAGCATACGGAAGTCAGATGGTTGAGTCGTTGAAAAGTGCTGCAGAGATTTTTTGAACTGAGACGTGAAATAGCATTGTTCATGGCAATAAAAGACAGAGACATACCTCAGCTCAGTGACCCAATGTTTTTGTCGGATCTTGCTCTTTTACTGACATCACGCAACATCTCAATGCACTCAATTCACAACTACAGGACAAAAAAGCATCTCATTACCGTGATGTTTGACCGCATCAAATCATTCAGATGCAAGCTGACTCATCTGGAAACCTGGCTCATTTCTCTTTTTTTACAGAGCATAACGGTTGAACCACAGCGCCCGAACGACTACGTAGACATTTTGAAATTCGCTTTCAGCAACTGACTGCTCTCCAACTTTTCTTCATATTGCCACTACGTTGATGGAAATACTGGACCTAGATACAGTGAGACACTGTTATGAAGTAAAAATACGCTGATGTTGGCGCTCCACATTTCTATGAGAGAAGTTTTCAAACTTATTCTGATCAGCTGCTAGAATTCTAGCGATGTTTGGGAGTACGTACGTTTGCGAACAGTTTTTGTCCAGAATGAAGATAAAAAAAAAAACAGCATTACGATCAAGACTGACTTATTAGCATCTGAGAGTGACCTTGCGGCTTGCCACTACACGCGACTTCAGGCCTAACGTCGATGGTCTGGTCTCTGCCAAAAGCTTTCAGCTGAGTGGACAGAAACATGAGTGACGAGCCATCTGCAGTAGGTCTAGTAATTATAGTTTCTTTATTTTTTTGAAACAACAGTTTCTGCTTTTTTATTTGTGACAGAGACAACGTCAACTTATTTTAGTAAACTAAACTGCCTGTGCATGTAATAAACTACACTAAATGTAATTAATAATTATAAATACTATATTTTAGCATTTAACAGCAGTGACAATAGTGTTTGTAAAATTTGATGCTGTGCGGCCCGCTGACTGGTTGTTACTTTCCACTGCGGCCCACATGCTGATATGAGTTTGAGACCCCTGCTCTAATGGCACTAGGGAAGAAAGAGCATTTATACAGATTTGTCCTAGCATATGGAACGAGGAATGTGCCTTTATCTTTTTGTCTTTCTGAGTATTTTATTAAGTTTTGTTTTTGTATTTGGAGATTATGGCTCAGTGTTTTGTGTATAATTGCTACTTTACTCTTAAGTCTTCTATCCTGAAGGCTTTCTAAATTTAGTGATTTTACTAAAGGTGTTACTCTAGTGAAATGTGAATATTCGTTTGTTATGAATCTCACTGCTCTATTTTGTGTCTGTTCTAGTTTCTTAATGTTTTCTTGAGTTGAAGGGTCCCAAACAGAGGATGCATATTCTATTATTGGCCTAACCAAGGTTAAATAGCATTTTAGTTTTATGTTCTTATTTGATTTATAGAAATTTCTTTTAATAAACCCTAATGCTTTGTTTGATTTTTTTTATAGTTTCATCAATATGGGGATTCCATGATAGTTTTTCATTTATTATAGTTGTGAGTGAGTCTGGTGTGAATGAACATTTTGTTTCTATTTATAGTTATAAATGTTTTGTTTGGTATAATGCACAAATTGTAAGACAAATTTCCTTATGGACAATAAAGATTATTATAATTATAATTATTATTATTATTATGATAAAAGAACGAGCATTCTTTCTCTGGCGCAGCCAGGGTCGAGTTTCGTTAAAGGGAACAAAATTCATTGTAGTCCCTTTATCAGTTTCCACTGAGGAATTTTCTAGTGATGTGGCAGGTCTGCAGCAGTACCGCCCTCTGACAGGCAACGAGAATGTTCCTAGAAATGCCAATGACCTTAAAGGTATCCGTGAGGTCAGTTGTTATTATCCCCTTGGTTGATATAACAATGGGATATATTGTTGTTTTAGAAAGCTTCCATAGACGCTTAACCTCCAAGCTTAGGTTCCCATATTTTCGTTTTTTTTTCCAACTCAGTTTCTCTTAAATTATGAGAAGTGGTACGGCAATGTCGATAATGGTAGCGGCTTTTTCCTTTTTATCGATGAGCAGGAGATCAGGGCGATTAAAATCTACTGTTTTGTCGGTCAAAATAGGTCTATCCCAGTACAGCAGATAATCAGTAGACTCGAGAACCTCTTGTGGCGAGTATTTGTAATCAGATACGTTTAAGAAGAAAACAGCCGAGGCCATAAAAAATGGATGTAATATGTGACGTCACAAAAGTGGGAGTAGAAAACGACATTACAATTAAAATAAGTCGCAAAGGCAACTAGTCATGTATAGCCTTAACGACTTTAAGATACAATAGCGAACGTTAATTTTTACCTTGTAGAGAACAATGCAAAATAAAAAGTGCATATACTTTTTTCTGTATGTTACCATTGAGATGATGATGAGAAGGCTGTTATAGTTCTAATTTTGTTGTTGTTATTGTGGTAGCTGGACAAGAAAACAAAAAACGAATTAAAACGAATTAAAAACCCCAAATTGTTACATTACTGCGTCGTCAACAGACATCTTCTAACGACCATGACAACAGTGTCACGTGACGTGTCTAAAAATAAAACATCTCGCTTATGACGACGCCAGCGCTCTGTTGCAGATTCTGACATAGTACTAGTAAAGAGTAGTCTACCCTAATGGCTTTTTCTTATAACGAAAACAACTATCAGAAGGGACACAATGGCGGGTGGTGCTGTATTTGTTGTATGGGAGGCTAAATGGTGTGGCGAGTTCGAATCCTGATTTAGTCTAAGAATTTTTTATTTGATTTGTGTCCAGCTAAGCTGTGTATGTCTGTAGGCAGCATGGGAGACTTTCATATATCCACACAAGAAATTAGACCAGAGCGCAGGGAGTATGTTAATTCATTAAAAAAACACGCTATAAAAATAATAAAATTAAAAAAAAGACACAACTTTGTAGAACTTATAGAGCAATTTGTTTTCTCTTAATGACTAATGAATGTTGAATTCAAACAAAAGGAAACATTTCTTTACTTCGCCAAATTCCCACCCCCCTTTTTTTTTCCTCAAGAAAGAATTCTGGTTAAGTGAATGTATAAATTTACTAGACTTTATAATAGGCCTATTCTAATGATAGCCATTTAGATATAGGCCTTGAAGACGATGCGCAAAATTTTTTCGTAATTATTAATTTATTTAACTCTTTAATGATGAATAAATGCGGAAATACTCGAAGATGTACATTCTAGTTTTTATAATTTGAAAAATTTTAACAGTCAAGCTAGAGTTTCTGATGTACAGCCCACGAGCTAGTTATTCTTTTCCCAACGATATACGTCAACTGTCAAAATCGTTAGAGCCGTTTTCGTAATCCGTGCTCAGGATTTTCCACCCAGAAGTTTCCACGAAGTCACGTGTTAAATATAGGCATAGTAATAAAAACTACATATTAAACAACAAAAACATTATATATTTTTATATTTATATTATATATATTTATGATATATTTTTATACAAATTATAGAGCGATTTTTTTTCTCCTAATAAATAATGAATGTTAAATTTAAACAAAAATGGAGCGGTTTTTCCCCTGATGACCATCGAGCTAGTTGTTTTTTTTTTTACCAAACAATATACATCAACTGTAAAATGTATAGGAGATTTCTTAGAGATCTTTTTGACATCCGCGTCCACCTAATTTCCTCCATGAAGTTCTTACTTATTATTGTAAAAACACATACGCTCATGAGGGCGCTGAGCGGTAAAGCGCTTGGCTTCAGCGCTGGAGGTCCCGGGCTCGAATCCTGGTGAAGACTGATTTTTAATTTCGGGATTTTCGGGCGCCCTTGAGTCCACACAGCTCTAATGGGTACCTGACATTAGTTGGGGAAAAGTAAAGGCGGTTGGTCGTTGTGCTCGCCACATAACACCCTCGTTAACCGTGGGCTAAAGACCTTTACATCATCTGCCCTGTAGACCACAAGGTCTGAAAGGGGGGAACTTTTTCTTTACTATACGCTCGCTAATAGCTCGCGAGATGCACTCGATTGAAATAGAATATGTCACTCCACCAAGTCATTGCCCACCCTCAAGTGTACAAATACATTCTGCCAATACTGTGCCTCTGGGTGTGTTAATCTCTATTTCTATTTGATAGTGTACTTGATGGCCTAATATTGCGCAGGTAAGCTTACGTGATGTCACTACATAACTGACATCAAGAGATGACTTGTTTCCGTTCAATTTTGTAACTTCTGAAGATGTCAACAAAGAAATCTGATTAAGATTTATTTTTACAATATTTCTATTCAAGTCGTAACTTCGTGAAAGCAAAAACCTTCTATCCTGGACACAGATCTCTAAAACGGCTCTAATGATTTTGTTAGAAAGTTACTGTATAGTGTTGGGAACAAAAATAGAAAAGGGAAATAAATCTTAAAGCACTGAGAGCTATGGCTATATGTGTGCAGTTCTTTCCTTACATAAGCTTTGTACTGTTTAAAATAGCATTTTAAATATTTTTTTCAATTGTAAAAATATAATACAGTAATACAACACAGACAATGGTATATACATTTAGTGACCAATTATGTCGCCTAAGAGCATAACATCTTGATATCAGGCATGAGGTAAGCTGAATTCTAATATTTGGTGTTGCGTTAAGCCCCTTTCTATGTTTTGACTTTCTTGCAACATGTTAAGAAAATCCTGCTTCGCACAAATACGTTGTATGAAAGTGAAGTCAAGTGACATCAGCTTGTTTTGAGATGTAGGAATCTTCAGACAAACTGGAGCACAAAAATTTAAACGGTTGGTCTCTTTTTATTTTTTAATTAATGTCAGAATCTAGATCAGTTTTCATGATGTTGTTATAGATTAGTTTTCGTTACCAACATTAGCAAATGTAATCAACTTTGTATATCTGTATTTACATACGTATTGAACAAATATAAAGAGGCCAACTAGCTAGTTACTCCTATTTCTCATGAGACAACTAGTGTTCCAATTTCTAAGGAACACAACGTTTTTACCAGTCGTTGACTTGTAGCACCAAACTGCTGGTAGACAACTAAACTGCTGTAGGCGTAATATACCTTAAATACTAAAACTTCAACTAACTTAAATTACTTACTTTTGTGAGCAAACTAAATAACACTTTTATTTATAAAATAAAGAAAATCAAGTGGAAATGAGATAAAAATAAGTGTAGCATAGACGTGAGTCTTTCTATTCTTTAACTCTTTCTCTCCTAACTGACGATACCAATGTTGATTTGGCCACATTAAATTTAACTTAATTTTTGGTTTTATTAACTTCAATGTGTGGAAAATAATTACGGAGAGAAAGAGTTAATAAAATCTGACTCACTATAATAACACAACCTTTCAGTCTTACGTTCTGGTGCCGTCTGTTCTAAGATCAAATGACGACAATGCCACCTTTCTTGCATCATTGAGAACCAATCGCTAACTTCTTCACCATACACACTCCATAACAGACAGTATGTGAACCATCTCAGTTTAGCCTTATATTGGCGTACTATAGAATCTTTCACCTCGGCATGTCCAAAAAAAAAAAAGTTATTTGTTTGTTTGGAAATATCACTAATGTACATGAGATCTGAGCAATGGCACGTAGTGATTGTAACAGGATTTGTTCTCGACTTAGTGTGGACGATAACAAACACGTTGACAAACAATAACAAACATCAACAACAAACGACATCAACAAGGTCAAGTCACTGATTTGAAACTTAAAAGAGCTAGTTCGTCGACCTACTATTATTGTGTAAGCACATTGCCGAATAGTGAAAATAGAGAATGCGATCATTAAATGTATATAAAAAGATGGGAAGGTTGACAACATATACGAGGGAGGAGGAGAGGAGTGGCACATAGATTTAGAGGTAAAAAACATGTAGTTAAAAAAATACGACACTTGAACACATTTTGTACAGGTCATGTATTCCTATTGGGCGGCACGGTGGTCGAATGGTTAAGCGCTTGACTTCCGAACCTGACGTCCTGGGTTTGAATCCCGGTAAAGACTGGGATTTTGAATTTCGGGATTTTAAGGCGCCCCTGAGTCCACACAGCTCTAATGGGTACCTGACTTTAGTCGGTGAAAGTAAAGGCGGTTGGTCGTTGTGCTGGCCACATAACACCCTGCTCGTTAACTGTTGGCCAAAGAAACAGATGACCTTAACATCATCTGCCCGATGGATCGCTATGTCTAAAGGGGACACTTTCCTTTTACTTTATGTAGTTCTACGGTAAATGGATAAAGACAGAAGAATAGAGACACCATTACATAAGGTGATTAATTATTAATCATCAAGTCAATTTGTGTACACACTTAACTCTTCGTGTCTATGACATTTCCCCTAGAAAACATGTTTGCATTTTTACTGTTCTTATCAGGAATTTATTATAAATGCTGCTAAATCTGCATAGATATTATAGATGTTGATATTCTTTTCTTATAGATTGTCTATAGTTATAAGCTCAAAGATATCTGCAAGGTCAGTTGTTACCGCCCCTTTGGGGGATATCTCAATGGGGTCTATTGTCATTCAGGTGGGTTCGCTTGATTATCAGGCGTGGGGTTTTTATATTGCATTCTTTAGTTCATTCTTAGTTTTGTTGTTTTTGACAGATAGTGGTACTGCTATGTCATTGTAGCTGATTTTTTTTTCGTCAATATATAGTATATATATATATATATATATATATATATATATA
>JADKLZ010081101.1:12812384-12834932 GCA_021533235.1 Biomphalaria straminea
GGAGGTATTACCCTTGGATAGTTTTCTTTTTTTTAGTAATTTGATTAATCTGTCTTCCACTTGATAGTTTTTGTTGTTAGTGTGAAGAAGTACGAAGACATCTGAACAGTTTCTACAAATGGTGGAGCTGGATCCATGATCAGTCCACGTGAACTGCTCTGAGATAGTGAGTGTCAATGTCCAATGCTAAGCCTGTATTTTAACGCATTTCCTTTAATTTCAGTAGCAAGGGACCTTAAACGTTCACTCTGGCGCCTCTGTGCATGTTTGTTTTTAGTCAACTTTGTTTTTTAATTTATTATCAGTAAATAAAGAGTTATACTTATAGGTTCCCCTTACAGACCTTGTGGTCTATAAGGCAGATGATGTAAAGGTCATCTGATTCTGTGGCCTACGGTTAACGACGGTATCATGTGGCCAGCACAACGACCAACCGCCTTTACTTTTCCCCAACTTATGTCAGGTACCCATTATAGCTGGGTGAACTCAGAGGCGCCCAAGGATCCAGAAATAAAAATCCCAGTCTCCACCAGGATTCGAACCCAGGACCCTCAGTACAGAAACCAAGCGCTTTACCGCCACCGCGCCTCCTATTATACTTCTACTGCATGATAAAAAGGTTCTCAAAATACTTGAGCATGTGAAGAAGCTCTTGCTGGTGTTTTTAAAACCAGAAAATGTTATTTGTTTCCTGTTCCAACAGTACGGGAATGATCTTATTGTAAACACATGTGCTACTTAAACAAAAAGAATCATCCCTTAGCAATGCTTGTCCCACTATCTTCCATCCGTGGAATTTTCTTTTTTTAAATAGAAATTGTCAACATTTATTTTTCAGAAAGTCGTCGTCTGGCGACAATGGAAATTTTAATTTGTATTTTTTTTCAAGTCACTTATATAGAGAGCATCTAGCATGTCCTGTGCGCTGTGGTCAAATCTCTTTTGTTGACCAGTGGATGAGGGAAGGGGGTATCTGGGAGGTTTCCGTGCCGCCTTTAGGCGTTCAGCAAACACAAATCTGCTTGAGTCGGGATTCGAACTGGAGCCCTCTTGTTAAATGGCTAAGCCACACATCATGTAGCAACCAGAGTCTGTCATACACATATTATGTTATATTAATGTGTTGTATTGCTTTTTTTCTTCCTACTCTAGTCTATGCCTAAAAACCGTTTAATCTAACGATGTCTACTTTTTTTTTAATGTCAACACAATTTCCATATGGAAATAGAATTAGTAATTGACATGCTAATATATTGCGGTACTTTATTTTTGTTTTCATTTTTATTGTAGATTATTGTAGACTTTACGACTGTGATTATTTGACTCAGTATTAATCACAATCCACAGACAAACAAGACGTAACACAATGAACAGTTAAAATCATAAAACAGACTCAGATGTTTAAAAGTCAAATTTGAAAATAATTTAATTTTTCTTTCAATAAATAAGACTAAAAATACATACATCTACATACGTCTGCTCTGCATCAAGAGAACACGTTCTAGTCAACATTCAAAAAAATAGTAACCAATCATTTCAAAGCCCATCAATCTGTGCCATTGAGGGCAGGCAACTCTTCAAAAAAAATTTGTATCACACATTTGCAAACAACATTAAAAATCTGGCTCCTTTTATGCCAAATAGAATTTTGGCAATCAATCTTTCGTACAGTTCACTGCTTATCAGCATAAGTTACAAATTCAAACAAAATAATTATTCAATAAGTTAATGAATATCTTTTTTTAAAATTTATGCAAAGTGATGAAAGTTGTGAAACTGTTACATGTTTTTATTTATATTAGACCCATTTGAATCTCTGATAGCTCCACCATCAAATTTTTAGATTCTTAATAATACAATACCAACATTCTGGCATATTTATACCATATTCTAATAGATTCATAAGTATGTTCTATATTAATTTTTCATAAAGAGGTTCCATTCAAAAATACATTCTAGGGTTTAAGTGTGCTAGTATGAATTTAGAATACCAAGAACTACTTCATAAATTAAAATAAAATGTGCTTTAAATATTTGTCATCTTTAAGTTAAGTGGAGATTATATACAAAAACTATTTCTGAGCAAAGACAAATAAATAACAACGCAGAGTAAAAATTTGTTTAAAAAAACAATATAACATAGACCTAAGAGAGAAAATAGAAAATTTAAGAAATTCAAGTCTATTAATGTGAAAGTTTGCATTGGTATTGCATCTAAATCTTCTGATCTCATTTGCACAACTGCTGTTACTGTCATCTCTATCTTGCTTGTCTCCTCCCTCTACAGCCCACCCTACAGGTACTTTTTTTTAAATCAGAAATTTCTATATTTAAGTTAAAGAGACAAAATAATGGGACTAAAAGAGTGGGGAGTGAAAAAAAAAAACATAAAATAATACTTTTTTTTAGGTATTTTGTTTTCTCAATAAAGTATAAAATTTTATTTAATAAAATATTATTCGTTACAGAGTTGTTTTTTAATAGTAGTTGATGCTTTTAAAATAAATACTGTCTTTTGATGTCCAGCTACTATTATAAAATTTATAACAGAAATTCAAACATTTACTGAACTTCAGTTTCATATTTTAAAGTTTAAATTAAGATAAAAACTACAACAAAAAACACTTGTAACCTCGCCTATAACACTTCAATAAATTTCGACAACAAAGAGGAATATATCTATACATATATCCAGTTGCAGAATAAACAAACCAATGAAAAAAACAACAACATTCACTGACTCACACTAAATGACCAATCAAAAGTGATGATAAGAAATCCAAATGTAAGTCAGCCAATCACAGACATTTCTATACCTGAAGTGTAATTTATCACCAACAGACAAACAGCTAAGTTGCAATAAAAAGAAAATTTAGAAGAAAAAAAAAAAGTGAAACCCAAATTTCCTTTTTTTTTTTTGTTGCAGACCCTCCTTCCTGAAAAAAAAAAAAGAACCACCAAATCATTCAACAAGTCTGAATACATAGACAACAATACAGAGATTTTAAAGTTCTGAGTGGTAGAGTTGCAACTGGCTGTGAAGATTCCTTTTCAATACTTTCATTTAAACATAACATTCAACATCCAATTGGTTGGGTGCATCCAATCCATGGGTACATCCAATACATGGTCACATCAATGTTTGGGCACAAAAAAAATATAACATGTATGCACACTTATTTTTCCAGGTTCTCTTGCACTTTTTGTGTTTAAATAAGATTTTTTGTTAGTACTTTTTTATTTCAGCACATTCACTGTCAGACTTGGCTCGTTTCGTGGAAATGTTTGTTGCATTGTGGTTGATAGTTAATAAATATCAAAAATGTTTTTTTGTCTTAAAAAAAAAAAAAAAAGCATAAACAATAAACAAATGGAACTCCTGTTGAATTATGGTGTCAGAAGAAATGGGAAGTGCAAATAGGAAGGGGCGTGTGTATCAACATCAATGTTCATACTTTCAGAAAGTCTTCGGGGCTGAGAATATCAACATCAGAATGTTGTGGAAATATCCAAGTACAAAAACTGATGTTTCGCTTCCAATTTGGTAGGGGGTCTTTCCCCAAGTATTTCCCATTTTTGTAACCGTTTAAAGACCTTTTTTTTTTTCTTGATGGAAACAAAAAAAAAAAGATCTGGTAGACTGGCGTTGTAAATGTCCAACTGTGATATGTGTAGAAAGATCAGAGTTCACATTTTAGCATAATGACTTGAGAAGTGTTCTCCAAATATTATGACAGGTTCTGAAGCAGCTCTTTGAGCAGAACTTCCATGTCTGTGTTCTTGTTGAGGTGCTTGCAAAAGAGGGTCTCAAACATCTTGCTGTTGGTGCCGAACAGTGAGGGCAAGCACATGAGCAGCCGAGAGTAGTGCATCACCTCCTTGGGCCGGTGGAGTCGCACGTGCTGCTGCAAGAGCTGCTGGGCCAAAGAGTTGAGCGAATCAATTGTAGAGGGGTTGGAGAGACCAACGTAGCCTGCAATGAGACAAAAGGAGGGGGAAAACATTAAGTCGTGTCTAGTTTTAACATCAAGGAAACAATAAACGGAACACAAAAGGCTAAGTCATACAGCCCAAAAACAAAAATAAAACGCAAAGAAAACACACAGAGAACATTTTTTGAAGTCAAGAAAGGAAAGAGAAGACCTTGAGGTGTGTGCCTGTTGCTTGACATTGAGATGTTTGCAGACGACCAGCCCAACTCCCCAGTTTGTAAGAAGAAAAAAAAAAAAAAAGCCACACAAACTATTTCCTATGTGAGCTTGTTGGAACAAGTTTTATTTACAAAGGAAGAATGTCACCCCCCCCCTCTCCAAGGTTGTTGTACTCAAACTGTAAAGGCTGGATTTCTTTTTTTAAGTCACCAGGCAATGTCGATGGTCAGGACATATAAGGGGGGGGGGGGGGGGATTGGGCGGACGAAGATATGAGAGGTATGCAACTGTTTGTAGTGGACGATTGCGTTTAAAGTCTTTTTGAAAATAGATTGACCAGATAAAACGTCCTCGGACTCTTTTTGTTAACTTTTATTTTAGGAACTCTCTCATCCTTTTTATCTCCTTTCTTGTACAAATAAGGAATGACTGGGGTTGCAGGCATGTTGGTCTTGTGACAATCGGTCGGCATGTCCAAGCAAGTGACCCCCCCCCCCGCCTTTTCCCACAATACCACTAAGTGTTTTAAAATAAGCTTTGAGACAAACAACGACTGCGATTCAACGACTTTGGACCACTCGAGCCAAGGTTGGCCTTATTGACTTTGTTATTTAAAGCCTCTGAAAATCGATCGATTACAAGGTTAAAAAAAAAACAACAACACCCCATCTATATTTGGAAACCACTTTTACAAAGTAGTTAAAATGCATTTTAAAAGAGGCAAAGTCCTTTTTAAAAACTATTTTAGTACTTTTTTTTTTCTTTTCCCTTAACAAAAAAAATATCTTCATCTTATCGTATGTATGAGACCTGATTTTTTTTTAATACGCTATTTATACACAAGCGCATAGCACTGTAAAGTAATGTATTTTTAACAGGCACATTAGCAACAAGTCTATTAGAGCTATAAATAAACAGTCTCTTCCGTTGAGGCCTGTCCACACACCAACATCTACCCTGCACTTCATCTTTGCCTCAGCAGAATGGCACTCACACTTTTCCAGCCAACATCCAGGGTCAGACTAACCCAAAGCATGGCTCCTCCCCCCCCTCACACACTTAAAAAAATGAATGTGAGTTGTCAATAAATTCCCCCCCCCCCCCCATTTCTCTTCCCATCCAGACTTTATATCTCCCACTCAGAAGCGCGCACATATTGTGAAATGCATGTTACGTAAGTACGTGGTACTAAAAAAAAAAAAGAGAGAGGGGGTGTACTTTATTTGGCCAAAACTGGGTGACCTTATACTTGGGAAGTTCCGCTACAAAAATGTATTCTAGTAGAATCTATTTAGGTGTTGGAGCTGCAGCCTTGAACTGAACTAAAACTAACCTCTAAGCCGCACGCGAGTGTCCTTAACAGAGAGCGTTGACCTTACGTCTGGGGGCTAGCACGATACAATTCACTGCCCCTAAAAAAAAAAAATATCGCGCCCCGCTCCCTTCTTTTTACCTCGAGATGAAACACTATACACCTTCAAGTCTTCCGTCTCTCTCTCCATTGCTCGTCCCTCCCCTCTCTCACTCAAACCATCTCCACACACACACACTTGCTCTATTCCTCTTCAGGTCACTACGCACCAGGGTCAGCAGGTCGCACGATTGACCCTCGCTGACCAGAAAAGCCAATGCCTTCGGTAAACACCATGGTGGGAGGGGGGGGAGAGAAAGAAAGCTTCAAGGATGGGATATTATATATCTAAACATTTCTTATACCAAACGTCTATTTCATCTTCAAATCAATGTATGAATAACATTATGACGTCTGAATTCACCCCCCCACCCCCCTCTATTTATTTTTTCGAACTAGAGATCATTGTTTGGAATCTATTTGTGCAACCAGGAATACCACCGAATCTGCCCCCCCCCCCCGTTTATTTTGTTAAGTCCAGTGCACACATGACTGGTCGCGAAGGTTTTTAACGTTTGTCGATGCAGGACGAAAGAGAAGGGGAGAGGGTGTGAAAGTACAGAAACCACTGCCTGACCTTTATCCTTGGATGACCGGAGTCTGTGCGAGCTATCCAAGGTCAGATAATCAAGCCCGCCGCTCCCCCTGCTTGATCAAATGTCGACATTCTAACACCACACCCATTTTCAACTAATTTTTTTTTTTAAATCCTGTAGTGTTTTTCATATGTTTGTATTCTATTCAAGAATGGCTAGATCTAGTTGTTTGATATAAGGTTGGGGAGACATGGTTATTAATGCGGGAGAAGTGCGTTCATTATTACTATAACCTGAACTATAATTGACAGAATGGTGTGTTTGATGCTACGCTAATGTAGAGTCATATTTGTGATTCTACTGACAATATCAATCACATCAGTCATACATTTTGGAGAAGGGGTGTGTGTGGGGTTTTTTTTAAAGGTTGTGGCGATTTAAAGTAGCCACTCTGTAGATAACGTAACAGTTTTTTTTTTACTTTTTAAGTAAAGTATTCCTTTCTGACCTGTGATATACAGGGCAATAATGTAAGGTCATCTGTCATGTGTCCATCGGCAATCTGCATATATATTTTCCCCGAATAATTTCAGGTACCCAAGGTGGACTCAGGGGCGTCCTAAAAATCCCGTAATTCAAAATTCCAATCTCGATAGTGATTCGCACCAGAGACCCTACACATCTCCGCCCATGGCTGTCTAAAGTTGTGTAGTGTTCATTTTGAGTGTGTGGGAAATGAAAAAGTAAGAAAGGAGAGAAAGATAAAGAGAGCAGGTAAGAAATAGGAAGACTCTGATTTCTAATCTGCCAAAAAATATTTAAAACCTTTAGTATAAATGGATGCTTACCTGCGTTGAACAGAACCAACATCCGGAGAAATGCATATTCCTTAGTGTCCACTGACATCTGTTGGCATTTTTTAATAAATGTCTGCACACCTTCCACCGATTTCATAATGGGCTCATCCTGGGATGGGTTTGAGTCACAGTTGGAGGATTCTACAGTGGGAATGGGGGTGACAGCAAATTGGAAATTGCTCTCAGCCATGTAGAGCAGCATAAGCCGGCTCCAAGAGTTGAGTATCAAGGTGACCTTGTCATTGTGGCACAGGGCAGCGAACTCGGGTATAGACTTAGCAAACTGGACAATTTTCACCAGCCAGTCGGACACTCTCGCGCTGACAGGCAAGAGGTTTTTCTTGGCGAGTTGCACTTTTGTGTTTCCCGTGACCTGAATTTTAGAGTAAGAGTCTGAGGCGGGAGAGTCACAGCTTCTTTCGGAGCTGAGGTTAGGGGTCGAGGAGCTTAACCCTGTTGAGCCTTGGAACTGCTTTCCAACACTGAGGAGATTTCGAAGTAGGGAGAACTCTTCGCCGTTTTGCCCTTCCCCTGGACTAGGTGGGAAACTGTGCATAGGGGGAGAGCAAGAGGATGGAAATGAGAGAAATTCTGAAGATGCACTGAGTTTGGCTGGAAGTGACGTCGACAGCATTGGAGAGCTGTCTTTTGAGTCTGAAAATGCGGAGGTGGCTGTCCTCTTTCTCGATGTTCGTTTGCAGCTCAGGTCGATGGGCTCTGTTTGAATGTCTGAGTCTTGGGATGCGTTGGACAGTGGTCTTGGGCTGTAGCTCGGAGAACTGTGGTGGCTGGGACAAGGGCTGGGGACGTGATGGTGAAGTAGCGGGAGGGCTGTGCTGTCCAGTTCCATGCACTGGATGTGACCTGAGAAAAGTGTCGAGCTCGCCGGAGACGGAGAGGTGGACACTGGCGAAGATCTGGATGAGGCTAGGTGAGAGTACGCTGGGGGGATCTCCCCTCTGAGGACAGACTGGAGAGTTGTGGAGTGGCTAGAGATGTCCATGGCGACGCTGTGCTTTGAATGTCGCTCAGGGGTAGGGGTCCGGGATGGAGTGTTGGCCTCAAAGGAGTAGCAGGAGTATACTTCGGCAGGAGATGTGAACATACGTTGCATCGCTGGTGCAAACATAACCGAAGACGGCGTAGAATAAAGGGCCCGAGGTCTATGCAACACCTCCATTAACGTGGTATATCGCCTTCAACAAGGGCTGTAAAGGGAAAACAAAGTTTTAAAATTAAATCATTTTATGATATTTAGATTTAGATCTAAGTCTAGACAAGAAATTAAAGCTAACTTGGATCTTAATACAGATCTAGAATTTTTTTTATCTGAAAAATAAGAGATACAATATCTGAATATCTAGAATCTGGAACTACATATATTCTAGAAATCTATTCTAGATCTATCTTATGACTTGATATATATATATATATATATATATATATATTAAAAATTATATATTAATCTATAAAATAAAATAAACGCGACCAGAACATTTGAAATGTAAAGCTAAATTGTATTTATAAAAACAACATTGAAATATAAAATATAATTCAGCATGAAGTATTCATCTAAATCATAATTAAATGTATTTTAACAGTATTATATTTAATATTAAAAGTAAAAAAAAAAAGATCTAATTAGACAAATGTACATTTAAATTCATTTTCCTTGTCACAAAAAAATTGACTAGAGAGATCTAAGATTCTTCTAACGAAGATATAGATCTAGAATTTATCAAACCAAATCACCCTTACTTCGGTTTAAGTCACCAGAATATAGCATGCATTATTTTATTCTTACGTAAGGGAAGTAACCCAAATATTATCATGCCAAAAGCATAAACATTCGAAAGATATGTTTTCAAAATACTTACCAATAAATAAATAAATAAATATTTCGATCTCGGTTTTAAATCCGTAGAAAAACAATATATTTCACACAAAAATAATATAAAATCCACTTAGAACAAGTGATACTATTATTGTAAATAATCCAATCAGTTTAGCAGTTTGTACACAAGTCAGTCGGTCACCGGCTCTGTAACTCAACTGATTCTGATAGAGGAGTTTGAAACCTATTTAACGGATCCAATATTACAGTCTCGCTCGTGGCTCGTGACACGACATCTAAAGTGCAAAACGGTAGCCAATGGGCTCGTCACGAGACCAAGCGGTTCCCTCTCTCGTCAGCACGGCTGCTAGCCTCCAACAAATTTGCATGAATGGGTGACGCAAATGGTTTGGTCTCGTGGGGAGGAGAGGAGAGGGGGGGAGGATTTTTTTTTTTTTGCGTACAGCCGAGGAGAGTTGGAGGGGTGGTTTATTTTTAGCGCGTACGCGTCTGCAGACCCCACCCAACCCCCATGTCCTTCTTCCTCATTTTTTTTCTCTCTCCCCCCCCCCTCTCTCGCTCGCTTTTCGCGGTCGTTGGCACGGCCCGGCCTCTCACCGACACAGTTTTAGTTAAAGCTGTTGTGTATTTTCTCCCCCTCCCCTCCCTTACCTCTCTCTCTCTCTAACCCCAAGGACACCACGACTTCTACCGGGAATAGACGAGTCTAAGCCACTTGAATTGCCGAAGCTGTAGTTTGGCTTTGCCCGCATTCCCATCGAGTCATGGCTCTATTTATAGAAACACCGCGTCTCTCTCATGGCCTTCTTTCGCTGTATATCCTCTCTATACAAATCCAACCTAGCGAGGGCAACAAGTACTTTTCCACGAGAGGAGAAAAACAAAAATACTGATCATTAAACGAGGCTTACAGAGTTACAAAAAAACTTACATTTTAGATTAGATTTAAAACACTGAATCCTCTTAGCTAGGAGGAGCCGTAGAAATAGACACACTGACATCTAGTATGAGAGAGGAGAGAGAGAAAACTATCGGAAACTGTTGACCTGACTTAATGACGCTATGAAGAACAGCAATGACCTACCGACCTGATTTAGAGGTCAACATGTACGTTCAACGGCTTAGGAAAGAAGAAAAAAAAAAGATAAGTCTTATTTAGGCTATCATGAGATAGTATTTATGAATATTCATAAATTATGTTTTCGTCTTCCTTGATTCGAATCAGTTCATCATTCACAGGTTAGTGGTTTGAACAGTGACCCCGTTTAAATTAAAAAGAGGGGGGGGGTTAAACATGACAACACCGTAGCTAAAAATAAAGAGAGGTTTGAAACTCGAACTTTTCTTTCAGGGTGGAGGGGTGATCGGGGAAGGGAGTGGGGGGGGAGCTTTATACAATGTGAGAATAGTTGCTACCAAACAAAAGGAGGCCATTGTCATTGGTAGATAAGGGAAATCCTTGAACCCATGCATACATACAGCACACATAAAGTCAGTTATCTGTGTGTGTATGTGAGTGTTATTGATAAATAAATGTTTTTAAAAAATTCCCATGATTGGGTCACTTTCAGCGTTTGAATGCGCGCGCGGTCTGGTTTGGTCCAAAGGTCAGTAATTATATCACGTCAACTTCCAGTGGGTGGCCACTCTTGAACTTGTTTTGTTTTCAGTTAATAGTGTGCACCAATAAAACGTTGACTTGGCAACGCATTCCCGTCATAAACTGATGACACACATAACTAATGAACCCGGCACATAGACCAGATGGTCTAGAAAAGGAAGAGAAAAAAAGGGGGGAGGATGGTGGTGGTTTCCAATGATCCTACTGAGAAATACTTGTGAGTTTCAAATATCCTACACGGAAATAGACCAGTAGATACAGTATGACTTCATCTGAGTATTCTTTTTTTTTTTTTTTCAATTATTAAATTTCGTTTCATACAAAATCCCCCCTTCTCTTTTTTTGTTCAGATGCAGAATTTGTATTGCCCACCTACGCGCCCCCAGGCCTATCCTGTCAGAGCTATAATTAGTGCACACGAAATGTCCTTGTGTTGCCCTGTATGGTGGCCATGGATTAGATCGATCGATTATAGGGCGAGATATGGACTGTACATAGAAAAGGACAGAGAGAGAGAGAGAGAGAGAGAGAGAGAAAGCTAGCTTTTCCCTTCCTCCTTAATATTTCTCATAATCCTCCCCTCTTCTCTCTGTCTCTCTCTCTCACCTTCCTCTTAAATTTAATAAAATGCTAATTTTAGACAAGTCACGTTTTCTTTTGTCTGACATTCCTATCAAATCGTATATGGACAAAAACAAATGCTCCAAAAGTTACTCTTTTTACCAATTTCTTTTTTTTTTTTTTAAATTTATAATTTAATTCGAAATACTGAATTCGCGTAAAATACTCACCAAGAGACAGACTATCAGTGGGATTTAAAAAAAAAACAAAAAAACTAATCCTAACTCTAACCCTATTTTTCCTTCCCATCACCCCCAAATGTCAAATGGTAAATCATTACTATATTACGAATGAGTTTACTGCGTCAAGACGAAATCGGCATCCAGCTCGCGGCACCGTTATATAAATAACTCTAAACTGAATATCTTTCTTTTTTTTTTTTTTTTTTGCGCGCGCAGACAAGACAACCGTCACTACGGCAATTAGAATAATATTCTAGCAGAAGAAAGACGTCAACTCAATGTCAATATGCCAGATGTAGGTCTCATTGATTTTTTCTTTCTTTTGTTTTCCTCTTTCAAGACCTCTGTTTGCTTAAGGAAAGACGAAAGAGGAACAGAGTGAAGAAAATAGACCATAGCAGACTGCGTACGTCCTAGTTTTCTCTCCCTTTGCTCCGCCTACAGCAGTCGATAGATGCTATTTTTAAATAACGTGCCTCTCGGGCAAAGGGAAATAACTGTAGAAATGTTTTGTGTGAAAAATACAAACTCACGATTTGTTAAATTAAAGAAAAAAGTTTGTGTTCAATTCATTATAAAGGATAAATAAAATAGCAATATAGGTTATAATTGCAAGACTTATTTGTAATGGGAACGCTCACACAAATCCACAATAATTACTGACATTGCATAATTACCATAATGCTATGATGGACGGGGCAAACTTTTGTTATATTTTATTATGAAAATCATTATGAAACTGGAAATTGGTGAAAGATGACCAACAATGAACTGCAACAGACTTATGTCATTACAAATAATTATATAGTTTGTGTACATCTTGAAAACAACAAGATAGTTCTTTTATTATTATTTATTATAATTAGATTATATTATTGTTAGATGAAAAACGAACTAACGTTCATTCTCTGTCTCTATCATGGTCGAGCTTCGTCATAGGAAAACACAATTCATTGTAGTCTCTCTAACAGTGTCCACTAGGAAATGTTCTGGTGATGTGTAAGGCCTGCATTAGTAACGCCCTTTTCAGGGGGTCCGAGTGGTCAGCTGTCATTAACCCATCAGTTGATATAACAACAGGACTTATTGTCATTTTAAACAACTTTCATGAGATTTATATCCCCAAGCTAAGGTTCCTATATCTTCTTTGTATTGTTTTTCCATCTCAGTGTTGTTGTTTTTTTATGGGATAGATGTTCGAGATTAAATAGTCTTTCGCTTTTTCTTTATGTATATTTAATAAAAGTTTGTGAACTCAAGACCCCCTCCCCACCTTACTACTCGACCACTACGCCATACAAAATATACATGTATATTTGTAAGTGGGCGAATAAGAAAGCTAACAATGATACAGATTTTTTCTAAGTATTTATATATATATATATATATATATATATATATATATATAATCTGTATAATGCAGACTTCCAAATGTCTTCAAGTTTTAGAGACACACATCTATAAATTGTTTATTAAAGCAATTGGAAAGAAAAGACATCCAAAGTTTATGCCAAATGGCAATCTTAAATACTGAACTATATAGTAGTATTAGTAAACTATTTAACTATATTAGCAGCGTATAATTGAATATATGATATTCAAGAAAGGATATATCACAGCTTATTAGCAGAATGTACGAAATGTAACAAAAATACTTATCAGATATTTTGTATTGATTAATAATAAGTGTTAGTATGGTTTACTATTTAAGTCACATTATAATTGTGTTATAAAAGTGTTATAGAGTTTGAACATTGTGCCTGGTTGTTCTTTTAATGTTGTAATTTTAATGCTTTAAAGTAGTATATGTATATCATATATATATATATATATATATATATTAGAGAGACAGGGAGAGAGAAAAAAACCATAGGAGATTATGCTAATCCAATTTTGTCTTGTTCCTATTTCTCGAAATTAAAATAGAAAATTTTAAACAAAAAATGTCAAGACATTTTGTTCGGAACTTCGGATCTACGGGTAGCAGATAATGTAAGGCTCATCTGTTTGTATTATATTGCCGATGGTTAACGAGGGTGTCATGTGGCCAGCACGACGTCCAACCGTCTTTACTTTCCCATATGTATGTCAGATGCAGATAAAAGGTTTGGTGGACTCAATGGCGTTCCATAAGTCACGATGGATTCACCCGGGATTGAACTCATGACCCACCTATCCTTACTACTCGACCACCACGCATTATACAAGTAGATAAATAACTGATAAATAGTAGATAAATAACTGCAAATAAAAAGTAACAGCTTTTACTTACGTATCAACAGCAAACAATATCAGTTACTTTTCCAGTGTTTGAAAATTAGCAGAAGTACATACATGTATAACAGTTAACAATTACTCTATTCCGCTGAAGTGTACATACCGTTAGTAGTGTCATACAATAACTATACATCAAACTAATATTAGCTTTATATTTGGTTTATGAACAGTTTAATACAAATATTTCAGTTGTAATGCAGTAATGCAAAGGCAAGTCATGAGATTTATACTTTTTTTTTGTATTGCGTCAACACCGGCTTAAAAAGAAAATACATCAAAATAATAGCAGACGATTGATTTTCCCGGTTTACGTCTGCTCCTACGACAGCGCGTCTTTCGCGCGTCTATTCCAGAAATACAATTGGCGGGTGAGAGCTTCCGCGACGTGAATTACTTCGACCTTTTACCGGTTTTAGAAAATTGTGGCGCTAAATTAAAGTAGCCTGTCAACAGATTGATCTGTCCTTACGACTTACGCCAAGGACTTGTGGTACCGTATACAGAAACGCTAAGACAAGAAGTCTAAGGTGTAAATTTACTTTTAGGGGCGACAGCAAAAACAAAAAGGTGGGAATAGGTGAATTGGGTCCAGTGAAGTGAGGCCGTCAGGTAAGAGAAGGCCGGAATGACAAGGGTTTGTCACTCATGCGTAATGGTTTGGCCAGTAGGTACCCGCCCTTCTGCAATCAAGGTCACAAAGCGTACCTCATTGAACAATAGAGTATGTGGGGGGAAGGGTGTGTGTTGGTTTATGACACTCCCAGGACAAAAAAATCTGTAGACAACGTGCGTCATTGGGGCAAGTAGCCACACGGAGAGCAATGGAAAATATTTTCTAGTGTTACTTACTAGATCTAGGTCTGTTATCTATTTAAACAACTCTTAGAACTGCTCATAATATTTTTGTTTTGTTTTTTAAACGCCAAAAATAAAATAAAATGTCGGTTGTATTAAGTCGTCTAGTCATCCGAATTGAGGTCAAAAAAATAAAACCAACATTTAAAAAAAACAGACTGTGGGAAGGGAGAGCCGGGGCGATACGAACATCGCACTGATGGGCGGGGCTAAAATTTTAAGCATAGTGCTGACGTCATGACCTTGGACGGCGGACACTGCGAAAGGGAAAAAAATCCTATTGAAACGCCGGTTAGTCTGTTGCCTTTTATCTCCCCTATCGATCGGTACCTAAACTAATCTAGGACTAGGGGGAATCACACTAACAACAAAAAAATCCATTTGCAAACACCCTAATTGTTTAGATTACTAATCGGTTTAATTAATTACATATTATGTTAATAGCCAAACAACATAATACAAAAAATCTTTTTTTTTTGTTTACTAATCTAAAATTTTCTTCCCTTTTACTGCGCAACGAAGATAGGACCAAGCCAAGGGCACGGCTGGCAGACGGCTTCTGGTATTCGACGGGAAACTAGGTTAGGGGAGGAGCCAACAGCGACACGACTAAAAATACCGTCTGCGTCAATGCCAATAGCCTCCCCTCTTCCCCCCCTTTTCTTTAACTCTCTCGGCTATAAATAATTTAGTCTACGTGAACAGAGAGTTATTTGTGTTTACGCTGTCCAATTAATATCGTCTTAGAAAAGTTTAAATGTTGCCATGTGTCCGTTTAGTGTCGTGTTATTAAGACGAAGCAACACAAATATTAATTAAAGTAAAAAAAAAAAGAGGGAACGGGTTAGGGAAATTTTTTAATAAACCTTGGCTAAATGTTGTCATCTTCGCCGTCTGCTGGAGTCAAGGAGAAATAACGTCCAGCATTTACAGTGAAGTTTTGGGGAAAAAAAAACCAGAATCCACCTGATATCATTCACGAAAACTCTCTTGTTCTTTCCCTCGTCACGGCTCGGCGCACACAATAATATTGATTTAGATGTTTCTACAAGAGTTGAACAGTTTGGCGCTTTTAATAATAATAATAATATAATTAAAAAAAAAACGAACTGATTTTCATTCTCTGTCAGGGTCGAGCTTCGTTAGATGGAAACAAAATTCATTGTAGTCCTTTTAGCATTGTCCACTGAGAAACTTTCTGGTGATGTTTGTTTGTTTGTTTGTAAAATGTTTTACATGTTTCGGAAATTCCTTCAGAGTTGAAGATAGTTATTACCTAGTCCAAAACTCCCGCAGGACGACGGGGGATGGGAGCGGGCAGGGTTTGAACCCGGGACCATCGGTAAATCGATACGACATTCCAGCGTGCAAACCGCTGGACCAGGCAGCCATCCTATGTGGCAGGTCTGCTGCACTACCGCCCTCTGACAGGCAACGAGATGTTACAGGCCTTGAAGGTGTCTGTGAGGTCAGTTGTCATTGACCCCCTAGCAGTATTTATTTTATTTTTAGACAACGCTTGATAGCCAAGCTTAGGTTCCACATTTTCTTTGGTTTTCCATTTCAGTCTTCCTTATATGTCAATGATGGTAGCGTTTGTTTATTTTTTTATTTTTTTTTTGTCAATAAACAGCAGATCAGGACGATTAAAATCCTTTCAGAATAGGCCTATCCCCAGGGCCGGTCTTAGGCCACTGCAACCTATGCCGTCGCAGTGGGCCCCGCACTTTCATAGGCCCCGCGCTAATTCTATGAGTAATTATTAATTGCAAAATATATACGAAAAATTCCTGGAAATGTTTTGCACTTATTAAAATCTGAAAACTAAAAAAAAATCATGAAAAATAGACAGAACCTTATTTTCTTTTATAGTCACTAGCATATAAATATTCCATAAGTCACAACATTCGTACAATAAAGCTAACTTGATCGCAATTTTGTACTTAGAAAAGAATGAAAAAAATAGGAAAGCCGAATTTATTTTCTTATACAAAATCTTAATTTTCACTTATTATCCTTATTCCCATCCAGACTATAGGCCCCGCGCAATCAGTTTCGCATAGGGCCCCGCAATCGCTAGGACCGGCCCTGCCTATCCCAGTATCATATGTGATAGGTTGACTAGAGAACATAGTGGCAAGTCTTTGTATTTATTATTATTATTATGTTAGAAAAGAACGAGTATTCATTCTCTGCTAGAGTCGAGTTTCGTTAAAGGGAAACAAAATTCATTGTAGTCCCGTTATCAGTTTATTATTATTGTTTTAGATTTAAGAATGTACTATAATAAAAAGGGAGAATAAAATACCAACATCTTGAGAGAAAAACCATTCTGTTGAAACACTGCCAGCATAGGAATGTGGACAAATATTCTACTTACGTGTTACACTGAGCTGCAGTTGGAAATTAGGTTAACGACCTCAGAAAACAGTAAAGGTAAAGGGAGATGGGGGGGGGGGGGGAACAAAACTGGACCCCGGCTTCATTTTAACTTCCAACTAACTCACGGGGCGGGGCGGGGAAGGTATATACCGCCATCATCAAGTCAGTCATCCATGTAGTACTCTAACAGTGTTTTTAGTTTTCTTCTGTTTTAAATAATGAAGTTAAAACAGCACAAACTGTGGGTACAAATTGCAGGCTTAAACTAAAATATAGTAGCCTAACCTTAACCCTGATACATATCAAACCATCAAGTTTCTAGATCTATGGGCCCAGATTTTTTTCCGGAAAGAACTTTGTTTTGCTGCTTGAGACACGTAAGTCAAACTGGAGAAAGAAACTTGTGAACAAATTTTGTGAACCTACTTAGAAACATATAGGCCTACGTGTTGTAATTATCTATGCCTTTCTTCTTTGTAATTGGCTTATGGAAGCTTGCCTACATCTGCCTGTCTGAACAAACTTCTGTCTGGGAAAAATCCAAGCAGATATAAATTATTGCATCCCTATTTCTAATGTCTCTTATCCCATTAGTTGGGGAAAAGTAAAGGCGGTTGGTCTTGGGGCTAGCCACATGACACCCTTGTTAGCCATAGGCCACAGAAACAGATGACCTTTACATCGTCTGCACTATAGACCACAAGGTCTGAAAAGGGAACTTTACTTTACTACATATCCCTGGACGCTCGGATGAAAAGTGAGGCCAAAGGACGAGCAGACCGGGAAACTTCCCCATGTTTCTTATCTGTACTACATCAGCCATGCAGGTGTCCGCCATAAAAAAAATGCATCTAGTGGAATGGTGTGTGGATACTGGATAGTACATGTTTGTTGGGTCTTTCCGCCAGAAAAAACAAGAACATTTAACAAATACCCAGGATGATTGATGGCCACCGTAGTGAAGACTGCTTCTCTTTTGACCCTGGGCTAATGATAAGGATCACTTCCTAAGCCCTGAATGAAAGCTGTCTTTCTAAGAAGGTTCCGAGCAGATGCAAATTCAATTCATTTTTTTCTACTTCTCCAAACATAAAATACTTGCAACTTTGACTCAGAGAGCCAAACCGAGGGTCTCCGCTAAAGAGAAAACGGCATTCCCGTCAAGTGCAAGGAATTAGGTTCTGTTCCACATCAACAATTTTTTTTTGTTTTGCCACAAAGCACAAGTGCTACAAAGACAGTAAAAAAATACAAATAATAACAAATATCAGGTGGCCGAGCCTTGCTCGGTTAAATAATTTCATATACCCGAAGTCATTTTTGGATTTTTTTTTTATAATTACGAAAATGAACGATTGGATAAAGACTACTAATTCGAAAAATTTCTTTAGTATTCTGTTTGTTCTATATGTAAATTGGTACGTTCAGACATTTAATTTTGGAATTAGTATATTCAATTATGGCTTTAGTACGAAACATCGAGTGACGCAAATTTCTACGTTATTGGGGAAAACTTCAAAGACTTTCTTACAAGCCAATAATAGTAGGCCTACGATAGTTTTACGATAGTTTTACGCTGTCTAGACTGTAAGAGGACTTAAGAGACTTGATATTTAATCGCCATGTACAATTACATATAGAACAAACAGAACACTAAGACTGTCAGACCATAAGAAGTTCATACCGGCTTTTGCCATCCATCTATCCCAGTGGTGCTACTGGTGCTACAGCCCATGGAAGGATATGGCCTGCTTTTACACATCCCTCCATTCAGATATCTTCTAGGCCTTTCGTCACCACACCCTAACCCCATGTTTTTTACTAAGGTTTATAGTTAAATCAAAAGTGGCTGCAGCGTACGCAAACTCGTTGACCGCTTAGAATATTGTGTGTTGGTTTCCTTTTCGAGTCGATGTGAAGCTCGAAGTCGCAGATCCTCAAGTTTCCTTAAACGCTCCTCATAATTTTCTAGCTTGACGATATTACTAATGATTGCATTTACGAATAATAACGTTATGTCAATAAAATATTAACTTCACGTCAATAATAATAATAATAATAATAATAAAATTATTATGTTTATATAAATAATGTTTGTCTAAATGAATCTATATAAAAGACCTTCTAAAAAAAAAACAAAGATTTAGATCGAACAAAATTATAATAATATTTGTCTTCTATAAATTTAGAGTGGAATTGGCAATGCTGTTACATCTAGATCTAGTCTAGGAAAAAAAGCGATTGAAATCTGGCTGAAATCCTATAGCTCAGACGTAGACGTCTAGATCTATTTGTTTTCTTCTAGAAATTACAACAGAAAACCTATTAGATTATTATTAGATCTCTTCAACGCCGCAAACCTCCTGCTATTAGGGAAGAATAACGGCGAGCAACATGGCGGTTTTTTCGACGGAGAACTGAGAATCTAGTTGTAAGTCTAGAATCAAGACCTAGATCTAGACGTAGATTGTTTGTTTGTTGTTTTACATGTTTCGGATGTTCCTTCAGAATTGAAGATAGTTACTTCCTAGTCCAAACCTCCCGCAGGACGACGGGGGATGGGAGCGGGCAGGGTTTGAACCCGGGACCATCGATAAATCCAAACGACAGTCCAGCGTGCAAACCGCTCGACCAGGCAGACATCCAGATTCCAGATTCGGCGTCCATATCTTTCTTTTCGGCCTACATTATATATATATTAAAAATATACAATTAATCAAATTCTTATTTTAACGTGCCTTATAATAAAGGGATCAAGCGATTAATTTGTAGAAACACTTGGAAGCACTTGAGCGTCTTCAGATAACCACGTGCTTGATTGATGTTCACTGTTTTAAACCTTCAACTACGGTGCGCAAATATCTAGTTGTGTCTATTCATTCAAACGCGATAAAACTTGTTGCAAAGAAATGCTTTAGTGAACGGATGTAAGCCAGTGACGTAGGAGGTGTCAAGTTTTTTTTCCCTTTGACGTCGTGGGAAAAAATTTCATTCATAAATTCTCCATGTCATTCATAAAACCTTCAAACCAAAATAAGTTTTTCCATAATGAGACATTTTTCAAACCGATATAACGGTCGAACTCGAGTTTTCCCGATGTGGCCAATGAGCTGAGCATTTTTTTCTCACTAACATTTAGATACGTTGAAATTTTAAAGAAAATCGTTAGAGCCGTTTTCGAAATAGAAGGAAAATATATATATATATATATATATATATATATATATACAAGAATTGCTCGCTTAAGAGTATAGGATATACAAATAATCAACATACTCAAGATAATCAATATGAAAAACAAAAGAAAAGTAATAATAATTTAAGTGTTAAAATGGTTTATCAATTATAAGAACAATAATAAATATCATAACCATCAGATCACACTATTCACAAACATTGAACTGGTTTATCTAACAGTTAACTGTACACTAACTAGCTTCACTCATCAACCTATTCGTCTTCTCCAATGAACGGAAGAGGAAAGCTGTCTTGGTTATTGAATCAAATTGTGTGTATGTAAGAAGAAGAACAAAAAAAAAAAAAAAAAAAAACAAGATTACAAAGAGAGTTTGTGTGATACACAAACTCAGAGGCGGCCCCCGTCGGAGTCGGATCCCTGTTAGATCCGCCTATTCGCAAGATGTTTCGGATGTTCCTTCTAAGTTGAAAATAATTAACTTCTCGCTGGACGACGGAGGATGGCGAGAAGGGTATAAACCTGCCTTATCTTGATGTTTGCGCACTAGACTTTAGTTCGGATTTATCGTTGGTCCCTGGCTCAATTCCTGTATGCTCCCATCCTTAAACTATCGCAATATTTCTGAAAGAACAGTAAAGGTTAAATTATATTTTCAAAAGCCTTTAGTGTTTTTTTTATGTAACCGTGACGGACGGACCAACCAACAGACAAAACGCACAAAAATATGCTTCTTTCATTCTAATGGGGGCACTAAACAATTTTGTTTTTAAAAATCTGATTTAAAAAAAAAAATAGTTTAGAATTATGTCATAGCCGGGCTTTACGCTAGTACACGAAAGTCGCTGCTAAAAGTTCATTTTAAAAAATGTGCGTGATACTTCAGTTTGTAGAGTATTTCTTATAGTAACATTTCCTCCCTTACATTTACGTAATTGTTTTAGAATTGGTGTTTTGTTATTAAAAAATCGCTTGCATAATTAATTTTATAAATTAAACGGTTTGCTTTTAGAAAACTAAAAGTAGCCATTGCACCTAAACTTTTCAAGCCGCATTTAATGGTGAAAAAATATTTTTCGTATCTCTTCTAGTTTTGGCGCTCTGAGTGTGACAGACGGACAAACGGGCATTTTTCACAAACCTAATAGCGGCTACGGGGGCTGCTAAAAAAAACAAGGCTACTAAGACAGTTTGTGTAGAAACACAAACTCTAAATCGGCCCCCAGGCAGGCTTCGATATTTTCAGAAAGAACATTCGAATGAAATGATATCAAATACAAATGACAGATAAGAACGGAGATACAAGGTTGGCGGATCTTGTGCAGTGCCCCAGCGGATCAATGGATGGGTGAAAGTGAATGTAAAGTTAGATGTGAACCTGGCCTAATCGTTATTTTATAATTTAGTGTTATTGTTCAGTATTCGTTGATGGATATTTATTAAACTTTAGTATCTTGACTGATTTATTGATTCGATAATATTAAAATGTCAATTAAATTATTGCTCTATTTGTACAAGTGATTTATATGTTATTCAATGGCGCGGCATCCATGGCGCTAAGGGATTCAATGAACCCGGGCCCACGATCAATAGAGGCCCACAGCTGGGGCGTAACAACCATGGCGCGAATGAGTTCATTACGCTCGGGCCCATGACTCATGTCCAGTTGGGGCCCACATTAGAACTTAGGAAGAACATTTGTTTGTTCATTTGAAACACTTTTAAGTCTTAACTCTGTTAAGAAGTTGTAGAAACATTGACTTTTAAGACACTATTATTTATATGCAGTCCTACCTGAATCAAATGTTACGACATAATTACGTATTAAAAAAAAGAAAGATACGATCTTTACATTGGAATGTCTTTACATTTAGATTACTCTCTTTTTGTCATACACTAAGTTTGTTTGTAGTGGCATCTAGGCAACCCGCGAATATCATGAGATTTGGGAGACACTAGACTATATATATAGCTCCTCCTTCGTGTTCGAAGATGAGCACATTTCTCATTTCCTATGGACTCGAAGATGGCTGTAGAGTCCAATCCTCGCTTTGAAAAGCCGGCCGCATATGTGGCATAGGTGAGTTTTGTCAGTTGCAGATGGGCCTGCTTTTTCTCTCTGCTTTCTGTTGGTTCGGCGCTCTATCGCACTGGCCACTCTTCTTGCTTCAAAACTTGAAACTCCGAGACTCACAGCTTCTCGCCATGCGGAGTATCTAGAGCTAGTGCTTCCCAGCCTTGAATGTCGATACCGCATTCCTTGAGGGAGCTCTTGAGGGTGTCTTTGTAGCGCTTGTATTGGCCGCCTTGGGAGCTTTTTCCTGTACGTAACACTAGACTACTCTCCAAACTAAAGACATTTCACCAGGTCTATATCAGCTTCAGAACGGTACAAAGTTTATCCGTAGTGACGCACCAGTGTTAAACAAAACAGGCCCGCCACTAGTCGTCTTGGTCAATACAAGGATGATCTTACGACAAGAAATAACCGAGAGACCAATTGTCACAGTAGCCTTGAAGACTGACCAGTGACATGGCAGTCTGTGGTCAGTGGAGCACTCACAGGTCAGTGTTCAGACCTACTAATGGACTTGTAAAAAAAAA
>JADKLZ010081101.1:12834942-12851223 GCA_021533235.1 Biomphalaria straminea
TTTTTTTTTTAAATGAATATTGATTATAAAAATAAATAAAAAAAAAGTGTGCAGCAGATATCAGACATCCAGGTCCCTACAAGAGAGAGAAGTTTGAAGTTAACATCTGTTCAAAAGGAATATCACTATTGTCATTTAGTTTGTTCTCTAAAAGTTTGCTATGCTAAAAATATTATAGCCTACCATTTTCTCTTCAGTGCTCACCAAAGCAAATAAGTTTTTATTATAAAAACAAATTGTAGTAGATATTTTTAACAAAAATTACTTATTCTATAAAGTTTATAGAAGTACATAAAAATACAAATTACAAAGATGCTAGTACATGTACTGTGGTATAAATATACACAAACTTCTTTTCGTTGTAATTTTTTGAATGAGCGTCCTATAATCACATTGTTCATTTAATCTGTGATGACGTAATCCACTATGACTTTGCTAAAGGTTCAAGTCACAAGGTTATAGTTTCTTACGTAAACACTTATCACGTATGCTTTAGTCATTTTGGAGGTCATTTTAGTTTTGTGATTTATTGTATAGGATGGGATTAGCAAAAAATAAAATATAAATATATAAAATATTTAAAAAAAAAAGAAATATTATACGAAGTGTAATTGTATCAATTAGTTTGGACCAGTCATGTAATTAAATTTGTAATAGATCTAGACCAACAACAATTAACCTGTGCGATTAGAATTATTTTGACCAATTGTTTTTTGTAGCGCTATTTCATGCTTGTAGCTTTCTCAATACACTGTGATCCTATCACCTGGACCAGTAGAGAAAATGAAGTTTATTAAAAGCATTTTATAAAATAGGGGGAAACGACCTGAAGCTGGACTCATGGCTCAAGCGTCCTCAAGCCGATATACTGACTAGTGAGGTACCTATGTAAATAGAAGATTGTAAAGTTATTTATTGTAAATTACAAACTTACTTTAAGTGGCGACCTTCGAAGGGGACTAACTCAGTATAAATCACCACCTCAGTCAATTACAATTTCTTACCCTCGTTCGAGATACCAAAGAAAGAAAAAAATATTGTTAATTGTTTACCAATTAGTAATTGAATAATTGGTAAATATTTTATTAATTCATCTTATGTTAGGTAAAACAAAAATAAACAAATAGTTCTTTACTTGATTATTATTATAGCTTTTATATAGCGCTACTTTCATGCTTATAGCATGCTCAGAGCGCTTTGGTCCAATCTCATTTATGGACCAGTGTGTGTGTGTGTGGGGGGGGAGGGGGTATCTAGGAGTTGGTTTCCCGTGCTGCCTTTGGTCGCTCAGTAAACACAACTCTGCCCGAGTCGGGTGTCGAACCTCGAGCCCCCTTCTAGGTAGTCAAGCAAGCCAAGCTCAAGCCGCACTTGGCCTCTCGACCACGCTTCCGACTTCCCACTTGATAGGCGAATGTAATTTCAGATGGATTTAAAAAAAATATTTGGCTTGTTTCACAGGTACCGAATGTTCCGTCAGACTTATAAGTACACTGGCCCTAGTCCAAAACAATTACAGGGTGAATGGTTGAGGACAGGGTTTAAACTTTGGACCTTCGAGACCATTGAACGACAGTCCAGAGCACATATCACACGATCAGCGTCTTAAAAATACAATGGTTCGACATAGTTTTTTAAATAACAAATTGACGCCAGATCAACACCAAAAGAAAAGATGACTTCCTGCAACTCTTAGAGTTTGTATGTTGTTGCTTGCAGTGGGTTGATAATGAAAGAAGCCAAAAAGAGCATCATCAATGTTCATTTCAGTTGGACTAATTACACGTTTGGAGGCGCTGTGGCTGAACGGTAGAGCGCTTGGCTTCTGAACCGGGAGTCCAGGGTTCGAATACTGATGAAAACTGGGATTTTAAATTTCAGGATCTTTGGGCGCCTGTGAGTCCGCCCAGGTCTAAATGGGTACTTGACATTAGTCGGGGAAAAGTAAAGGCGGTTGGTCGTTGTGCTGGTCACATGACACCCCCGTTAATTTGTGGACCTAAGAAACCGATGACCTTTACATTATCTGCCCCATAGATCTCAAGGTCTGAAAGGGAAACAATGTTTTTGCTAACTACAATTCGGTTTAGTGACAATATTAGTCTGGCAGTAATGATTACGATTATCTTGACCCGGACACACTAAAACATTGATAAAACAAACAAAAAATTACAATGAAGAAGGAAATTAGAATGAACAGGTTTTGAAACCAGGATGTTTTAAATCAGCATTTCTTAGAAGAGGTTTGTAATTCTACAATTCTGTTACTAATAGTAATAATTTGATCTATAGGGCGCTGTTAACAAACAAATCTGAAGTTAAAGGCGCTGTAATAAACAAACGTAACCATGCGAGCTAAAATGATAAAGTAATTTTTAAAAAGTTTTAAACAGGTAGGTCTTAATGTTATTCTTGAATGTGGTGTAGCATGTTGTCTGTCTGAGATCAATGGGGAGTGAGTCCCAAACCTTTGGTCCGTGCACTGAAAAAGCCCGCAGACCGTAGCTTTTGAGGGAAAAACGTGGCACCACTAAAAGTGTTGAGTCCGTTGAGCACAGGGATCTCTGAGGGACATATGGAGTGATCAGTCAACTAAGGTACAGGGGAATTGTTTTAATTCAGAATTTAGATACACTGATGACAAAGTGTATAGATCTAGTCGATTCTCGCTCTCACCGGAAGTCAATGAAATGTGCACTAAAGAGTAGTAGCAGAATGTGTCTAGTTTTTCGTAGGGACTACTCTTCTAACCTTTCTCTTTGCTATTCAATGCAGATCGAATGTAGACTTTTGTTTTTGCCCAGCATGAGTGTAATAAAGGTACGTTTATTACATAACATACGGTTATTTCCACTCGATGGATGTATACCATGTATACCATGTTTAATGAGATCTGCTTAGCTCAAGTAGCTCGCTCCTGTCCCCCTTGTTTAGCTGATATTACAGTTCGTGTACACAGTAACCTTGACCGAAATGGATGCAAAAAGGTTGATGTTTTTTACAACCGCAGCTGTGTCCCGGGGTCAGAGGTGAAGATAAATGAGAGATACTTAACCATCTCACTTTTTAGTTTCATACACTGCTTTACACTGTGGACCCAACTTCAGATATAAGTAGAACCTCCAGAAGAACTTTTTGATAGAGTTCCTGAGGTAAGCTTTTAAAAAATGTGAAAACAGATTGAAGATCAACATCAAATACTTCGTAAAACTATATTCAATATAAGTTAAATTATTCCTATCTACCCAGATGGCTGCATGGTAGTGTGGTAAGATGGCGATCGAGGGACTTTATGGTCCAAGGTTCGAACCCTATCCGCCGCCATCCCCGTCGGCTGTGAGGTTTGGGCTAGAATCTTATTATCCTCAAATCTGAACACGCAAAACATTTTATAGTTTAAAGAGGCAGGGATGTAGAAAAGTTTAACATAGATCTGTTCTCTTCATGTTCTTCAAACTGTTAGTCATTGTTCGGGCTCTTCAATACAAAAAGTCGGGTGATTGTCATTAAAAGTAACCTTTGAAGCAGTTTATATTCATCCCGTCCACCTGTCAGTTTCTTACTGTTGACTGTATACAAAACGTATATTAACTTACTATTTCTGGTACAATATTCGTACATATTTTTTTTTTACTTCTCCCACACCCATTTTCATATCAAGTTGAATCTTGACACAATTATTTATTGTACTTAAAAAACACGAATCAATTTTAAAAAAAATAACCATTTAGTTAATTAATTATTAGTAATATCATTGCTTCATTTTATTTGAAATTGAAAAAAGGGAAATAAATTCAACATTATTGAAAAAAATATATGGTTCAACATGTAGAGTTCTTCCCCTTAAATAAGCTCTTTTTTTTAAAAAGTATTTTAATATTTTCGTTCTCTTTAAAGACCAGTTTTGTTTTCTAAACATGTCACTTTAGTCCCAGATCTTTAAAAAAAAAAAACTCTGAAATTCCCAAATGACAATGTGTCAAGAGTCAGTGAGTCAAGGCTATCGATGTACGCAGAACCTAAAGCACTGATTAGATAACAGGGTTCAGTGTCTTCCTTGTTACACCACCCTGTGACTTGAATGAATTCACTTTTTGTGATCTTTATCTTGACTTCGATTAACTGGGTTTCGCTGGTGTAATCTGGGGGCCCAAGGTCGTAGGTGTCATATGTCCCTCCTACGCAGCGCCCGCCTAGGTATATAGAGCTAATTTTATATTTACTGATGATGTTTCTATAGTCTCGACCTATTTTTTTTTCATGTTGTATTCACTAAGACTCAGACGACAACCTCTAAAGGGGGAATAATTGGGCTTATACCACCACTTCAGACAAGTACAATTTCTTTCTCTTGTTCGAGATTGTGGGAAGTTTGAGCTTGATCTGAGATTGGAGAAATAACGTGTACAAACTTTTTACTAGACAGACAGACAAACGGATAGTAGAGATAAAAACTTAACAAAAACTATTGGTCAAAATATTTCTATTTGCACCATGGGCGTAGCCAGGATTGTTTTTCGGAAGGGGGTTTTGGGGGGAATTCCCCCCCCCCCCCATATATATACATACCCGGTATATATATATTTATATCTGGTACAATAAACATGTGTGTCTGTGAGTACATAATTAATCTTTATTACATTCTGACCCTTCATTCTTTCGGAAGACGTTTATTGTACTTTTTTATTTTGTACCGTGAGATTCTCACTGGGGCAGTGTTGAGAACACTATTCTCTTATAACACGGACAAGGAAAGCGGCAGTTCTCTTCAGAGTCTCCCCGTCACAGGCAGTGTCCTGTGCGATACCTAGCGATTGTCACCTGGGCCTGTCTGTCGAGCTGCCACCACGCGTCCGATTTTGATGGCCCTTTCAAATTCTGCCACACTTCCCTGCCCGTGTTACCATTTTTCCACTCATTTTGCCATTTTTCTCTCACCCATTCTTCAACAGTTGCCCGTGACTGTTCAAAGGTTTGTGGTTCGTCCACTGGACCAAGCATCGTGCCGAACTTGGCTAATAACTACAGCGACCAAAATGGAAGTCTACAAGGCATGCGTTATGAGCACGCTGCTGTATGGCAGTGAATCATGGACCACCTACGCAAAGCAAGAGCGAAGACTGAACTCGTTCCATTTGCGATGCCTTCGTAGGATCTTGAAAATCACATGGAAAGAAAAAGTGTGCAATACTGAGATCCTTGCACGAACAGGTATTCCCAGCATCTTTACAGCCCTCAGACAACGCCGCCTGCGCTGGCTTGGACATGTTCACCGGATGGAGGACAATCGCATACCGAAAGTCATCCTCTACGGACAACTTGCGACTGGCTCAAGAAAAACTGGTCGCCCCCACCTCCGTTACATAGATGTTATAAAACGCGACCTTAAATCAGTGAACATCAATACTGACCAGTGGGAAGACATAGCTCTAGACCGCACCAGATGGAGAGAGACAGTGACCAAGAAGGCTATGGACAGCGAAAGAGTATGGGCCTCAGCTCTGGAAGAAAAGCGGACAACGCGGAAACTGGCCAGCTCCTCTACCACTGTAGCGAAGACCACCTTTACCTGCAATACCTGTGGACGGGAGTGTCTCTCCAAAATAGGGCTCCACAGCCACACGAAGAAGTATGCGAGATGAACCATAGTCGTTCTACGACTGAAGGAGGCCAATGACATGGCAGCCTTCACGTTTCCTTCCACACCTACATGCCCTGGTACGTACTGGAATGTCGCCCGAATGTTGTGTTTTCCTTGAAGGCGCCCCACGCACGCCAATGTTTTCTCCAGTGGTTCCGGGCGCGTTTCGGCAGAGTTTTCTATAGCTTGTAGAGCCAACAAGGAATCAGAGAACAATACAATGTCGTTAGGCTGAGCCGTGCCCTCGTTGAGACGCTCCTCGATGTACTCTACTGCATTTTGAATAGCTGTCATTTCGGCCACATAATTACTCACACCTGAAACCGGGCCCAGAATTTCGTCGTTTTCGATCGCGATAGGGAATCGGACCACCACACCATACCCAGACACCTTTTGTCCTAGGTTCTCTCTCGTAGAACCGTCAGTGTAGGATATGATGCTGTTTACTGGGTACTGGGCGATGGTTTTTCTGGCCACGTTTTGGAGAACAGTTTATGGTTGGGATATTGTTCTTTAATATATTGAAAAAAACAAAAACTGTTTTTCTCATTCAATTTACGAGACCATCATTTGTTACATCATGCTCCAAGCCAACCCAACACTTTCAACACAGTTGTTAATAGCAACAAAGAAGTACTGAGTTTGTGTCTTTGACTTAATCTTTCGAGAACGCGCCAATAATAATAATTTTCTTTATTTTAAACTTTTTAGAATATCACGTAGAGACAATGTTCTTTTAGCCTCAAAAGTGAAAAGAATCAGAAGTTTCAATAATTTCTATTTATATTTTAATTTTTTTAAAAATATGTTTGCATTTGTATATGTATGATTTCTGTAGGTGTCCGCGGGTCGCATAAAACACTCCTGTGGACCTCATGTGGCCTGCTGGTCATAATAGACTCACCCCTGGTCTAGATCTATTACAAACTAAATTAAATGACAGATCCAAAATAATTGATAGAAATAAAATTTTTATGGCTTTTTTTTTTTCAAAGTAATATTTTTATTTTTTTAAAATCTAAATTCGAACTCTTGAGCTAAAGGCTTTTCAAGCCAACACGATAACCATTCTGCTGGCAAAGAACGTATGAAAATGTAAGATTGTAGAGTTGTCGAAGGAAAGAAACTAAAATGTAACGAAGATGTTTTATATTCACATCAAAAGGTTAAAACTTCACGTCCAATTAGGATCCAATGCTTGAATGGGCAAATGAAATGGTGAAAAAAATGTTAAATTTATTGAGCTAATTAATTCATTGACAAGATTTAAGCCTGGCTAACGTTGTAGGAGCCTGCCACCGAGACACGAAGTGGGTCAGCCAGAGACTAAATTTAGATAGACGTTGACCTGAGACGTATCATTGCAAGGCCATGCTTTATATAACCAAATACTGCAAGTCGAGTGAAGACCTCATGGAGTAACCTAGTGCACTATGGTACTTGCAGCCTGGTCAATGGTTCTCAAAAAGCTGATACATAGCATACCATACCATAGATAATAATTTGTTTGCTTATTTCATATATATATTTCATATATAACAATTTTCGTTGAAGATTTTCCTCTATGGCGTAAAACTATAGATAGCTAATTTTTTTTTTAAAGCATTAAGAAAACGGCATTACTTACTGTTTGGCAGCTACTACTTATTATAGCAGTCCAGCTAATGATGTCTACATATGACGGGGAGCAAAATGTTGCTAAACTTTTATTGGTTTATTCAACTCTTTGTTGACCCAAGGCTATACATACTGTCAACTTTCTAGAAAAATCATTAGAGCCGTTGTCGAAATCCGTGTCTACCTACCCAAACAACTTTTTGGGCCCATGAGTTTGCTAGCTAATAGGAGGATTTGTAAAAACACCGATAAAAAACAATTTATTGTTCCCCCAGCTTTTCATAATGCACATTGGTGGCTGCCTGGTCGTGAGGTATGCGCTTCTAACTGTCGTGACGATAGTCCCGGGTTCACATCTTTCACTACGTCATACACTGTAGTCCTGCAAGTAGCGCAGACTAAGCCCCGCGTAATCAGTTTCGCATAGGGCCCCGCAATTGGTAGGACCGGCCCTGGACCTCATTCACCAATTGTAAATAAACAAATTTAGTCACGTCATAAGATTGATAAAATAATGAAAATTACGTATCACGTGACAACCCTACATATTGCGTAATTTGTATAGAACATAGCCTATAGAGAAAATGTTGTTTGTTTACGTTTGGTGAATAAGGTCCATTAAGAAAGATGCAATGACCCACCTTTTTTTTCTGGGAAATTACTTATCTTGGTTTTAGGGGGGGGGGGGGATTTAAAGGTTTATTACAATACCTTTATTGAGGTCACTTCTTCACGGAGCAGGGATTCTCAACCTGTGGGTCGCGACCCCCTGGGTGGGTCTATTGACAATTTGCCAGGGGTCGCCAAAGAGCATCAAAAATATAGACTGTTTTTGTCTATTCTTCTATTGCTGTGTGGGTGCGGGGTCGCGGCAGAGTGGGGGATTGTAAAAAGGGGTCGCCGAGCTTAAAAGGTTGAGAACCGCTGTCACGGAGGAACCTGAGTGCATGGATGACAGCTGATCGTAAAAAGTTCTAATGCTTTTTTTTTTAGACATGTAACAGTTGATGTATACCGGTTGCCTGGTCGTGCGATTTGCGCGCTGGACTGTCGATTGGATTTATCGATGGTCACGGGTTCAAACCCTGTCCGCTCCCATCCCCCGTCGTCCAGCGGGAGGTTTGGACTAGGAAGTAAACTATCTTCAACTCTGAAAGAACTTCCGAAACATGTCAAACATTTTACAAACATTTTACCACTGAGAAAAGAAATACTAGCTCATTGGCCACATTCAGAAAAATTCTAGTTTGTATGTTACACTTTTTCATATATAAATATAGACTGGAAAAAGAAAATAACCTCATGTAACTTAAAAACATGTATATCTATTGTATTTGGATTTCTAAATTATGAAAAATTGTATGATCTTCAGTCTTAGAAATTAAACAAAACTCTTAGACATAAATAAAGTACACAAAAATTGCAAGTCAAAAACTTTCTTTTCATCAAACTCTTTTATCGGCCAGTCTATATTTACTTATGTCTCTGGTCATATGTATATGGTTACAGTGTTCCTAAAATTTAAATATGCTTGAAAGGAATTTTATTGAAACAATATCTAAGCTTTACTAATATTTTTTACTTAAATCTAATATAGGGCCTACATTACATTTTTATTCTAGATTTAGAAGGAAATCTATAATTTACGAATTTTAAATCAGTCTAGGTCTAGTATTACATATAGATGTCGATATAATGATAACATCAATAAGTACTCAAAAAAGTATGTATGTACATGTATTCCCGATGGCTGAATTGGTAAAAACATATTTTCACGCATCTGAAGGTGTCAAAATCACGAGCCCGAGACCCGTTACGGAACAAATAAATTTTTTTAAAAATATTTTTTTATATTGTAAGTTATGTAATAGAGATAGTAAAATACAGGAATTTTCTTTTTTAGCAGCCTTTTAGTTTTGTGTAAAATGTCTGTCCGTTCCGTTTATATTTCGTAAACTAGAAAAGATAGTGAAAATACGCCATCATAATATTCTAGTGACAAATCTAGTCCATTCAAAGTTCTGACGCAACGGCTACGTTTTTTCTTTTCTAAAAGTGTAAAATCGAATTTTTAAAATCACTTATGCAAGCAGTTTTTTTTTTTTTCATAAAAATACACTACTTTTACAAGTATTCACTATTAATAGCTACAGATATGATAAGCTTTTTAGGTGAGACGACTATCTACCACATTTTGACCACATTTATGCAAATGGTTTAGACTTTATTTTGCTAAAAAAATTTTTTTTACAATTGTATTGCTACGTTATGTATGTTTTGTCTCAAACACTACTACATTTACCCAAAAATAATGTTTACTTTTTTTTAAAGAGAAAAAATCTGTTAAGTATACATATAAGTTGAACTAATTGAAAACAACAATTAATAGGTAGTTTTACATATTATCGCGTGAACTGCAGTGCAAGGCATCCAACGTAAACCACTGAACTAAAGGTTTTTTGTTTTTTTTTACGGAAATGTTTCTTGCTCTTTTGGAGGATTTGAATAAGAGATTGACAAAACTATTCAATCAATTGGATATTCATTATAAGACATCAGTTAGGCCAGGTTCGCAATAACTTCACATTCACCTATCCTTTGGTTTGCTGAACCGCTGGGGCACCACACAAGATCTGTCAACCTTCTTTCTCCATTCTTCTCTGTCATTTGTCTTTGATAGAATTTAATTCTGATGTTCTGAAAATATTGATACCTGCCTTTTTTTTATCTGCTTGGGTGGACCACTTCGGGGGCCGATTTTGAGTTTGTGTTTCCACACAAACTGTCTTTGTAACCATGCTTTTTTAGCGGCCCCCGTAAGGGGAAAAGCCGCTATTAGGTTTGTGCAAAATGTCCGTCTGTCACACTCAGGGCGCCAAAAACTAGAAGAGATACGAAAAATATTATTTCACCATTAAATGCGGCTTGAAAAGTTTAGGTGCAACGGCTACTTTTAGTTTTCTTAAAGCAAACCGTTTAAATATAAAATTAAATTAATTATGCAAGCGATTTTTTTAATAACAAAACACCAATTCTAAAACAACTACAGTAAATGTAAGGGAGGAAATGTTACTATAAGAAATGCTCTTAACATATAGAATCACGCACATTTTTTGAATGAACTTTTAGCAGCGACTTTCGTGTACTAGAGTAAAGCCCGGCCATTACATGATTCTAAACTAATTTCTTAAACTTTTTAAAAAATCAGATTTAAAAAAAAATTATTTAGTGCCCCCATTAGAACGAAAGAAGCATATTTTTGTGCGTTTTGTCTGTTGGTTGGTCTGTCCGTCACGATTAGATAAAAAAAAAACACTAAAGGCTTTTGAAAAGATGATTTAACCTTTACTGTTCATTTAGAAATATTGCGATAGTTTAATTATCTATAATAGATTGTTCCAGATGTTTATGTCTAGATCTACATTGAAATGTTATAATAAACTAAAACTAATCTTCTATTTTTAAATTTAATATTGCATTCATTCTATTTATTATCTGGACTTTTTTTTTTTATTTTACGTAAATTTTATCTAAATTCCATCCAGTTTATGTAGACCTACATCTCTACAGTTCAATGCTGAAAGATTATCGCTCGTGTGACATATTGTATATATCAGGCTATTAGTTTGTAACCAGTTTGTTATTAAGTTAAGAGCAATGCCTTGTCGTGCGGTTAGCGTGCTGAACTGATTATCTCGACGATCCCGGGTTATGTGTCTGTTTGTTTTACATGTTTCGATTGTTTCTTCAGAGTTAAAGATAGTTTACTTCCTAGTTCCTTCTTCAGGAGGGGATGGGAGCATGCAGGAATTGAGCCAGGGACCAACGATAAATCCGAACTACAGTCTAGTGCGCAAACATCAAGATAAGGCAGGTTTATACCCTGCTCGCCATCCTCCGTCGTCCAGCGAGAAGTTAATGATTTTCAATTTAGAAGGAACATCCGAAACATCTTGCGAATAGGCGGATCTGACAGGGATCCGACTCCGATGGGGGCCACCACTGAGTTTGTGTATCACACAAACTCTCTTTGTAATCTTGTTATGTATTGTTTAATGTTTACTATTAAATGTTTAAATAAAAGTGTTGGACTTGTGTGGGTCAAAACTATGACATGTGGAGTCATGAGCTTGAAACACTTGTGTATGCTTAGAATAAAGTGCAACTAGTACAAGGCCGCACTTGACTTCGTGTGTGCCCCAAGCGTTCCATGTCTGCGTCTGCAACCTATTTATCAACATAACATATTAGAACTGAGGGAGAAAAAAAAACAACCGCTTGAATTAGCCTATAAAAACATGACCTTAACTACTGAAATGTGTTGGCCACTATTAAACTGTACTTAGTTGTGTAGCATGCGTGTATCTTGTTATCTTGCGTTGGCTGGGTTACGGGTGGTTATAAACAAAAGCGGGGTAGAGGAGGTGGAATAGGTATCCCATTGTTTTGGGTTTAAAAAGATTAGGAAAAAAAATATTTGAAAGATCGAAAGGACTCGTGAAAATGAATAAAGAAACTACCCTCATATCTTTTATTTCGTAACACGACTTTAAAAAAAAACGCAAAAATTTCTCGTCAAAGTAGCGCGAGTCAAAATAGCGCGGATTTATTTATGATTTATAAGTTCCGGATTTTAATAAGTGAAGGCCCTGAGCAGGAACTCCCGTGAAAGCCCTCACTCTCTTCAGACGTAACACATGTTAAAGTATGTCTTATTTGTAAAGAAAGAAATAGCGTACTTGAGGGTTTCATCTCGTTTTCCTTTCTTTTTCGTATGTTTAATATGCATGTTTTGTCATTCGCTATTTTGTCGGGTAACCCGTTTATTTGTGTTGAAAATCCTTTTGTGTATTTTATGGATTAATCCTATCCTATCCTATCCTATCTATCTATCTATCTATCTATCTATCTAAAACCTACCTACCTATCTATCTATGTATCTGCCTACCTACCTACCTATCTGTCTGTTTATCTATCTAAATTTATCTACCTGTCTAAATTCATACATACCTAGCTAACTTCTTACTTAGCTGTAATGGTACTTTAAAATAAATAATTAACAATATAATACTATTTCACTATACATTTTTAAAGTTTATTAAAAAATGACATCGTATATTTATATTGTATGAGCTCTGATAAAACTACATGGCGAAGTAATGCTAACTGTATGTTCTTTTAACTACTTTTATTAACCAGCCCGTAGGTTCATATATTGTAATTTTGAAACAGGTTTCCGGGGTATAGTCACATTTTGAGAACACTCCAATACGCGCTAGATGTCACATGCAAGCAAGGTTACAGACGATAACACACATTCTTGGCGCGCCAGTGCGCGACGCACACACACGCGCGTCTCTTATTACGTAGGCACCGTGGCATGGTAAAAAAAAAAAAAATATGTGGGTCAATGTCGTGTCGATGACGCATGCGCCCCAAGGGCTTGTTCCACCGCCGTACAGAGAGGGGGGGATGAGAGCGATAAGTCCGAAATGCAGTTATCGTATTCTAATTGCATGATATCCGGGTCAAGAGAACTGCTCCCATTCACGTCATGAGACTCGAGGGGGCCCAGGAGGCACCATAAGGGCGCACATAACGTGACTTAGCTGTATAGTGCGCGAGTGTTTAGGCTAATCATCTGTTTACCTAAAGTTTGTAAATAAAACGAAATATGTAGATCTAGTTGTTGTTCGTGAACGTTCAACTCTATTTATAATTGCTGCGTAATTGCACGCGCCATTTATTTACTATACACTTATATTTTTTTAAAATATTGTAGTGTTAGTTTTGTATAGTGATAACCTGTCACTGCCATATCCGGAAACTTCTTGGAATTGGTCTATTCAAATAAATATAATAATTCTGTAGAAATCCTTTTTCTGCGTTATATGAAAGTTCTGGTATGGGAATGTGCTATTAGAGCATGGAATGGGTTGTCTGTGCCAGCCAGGAAAACCAGTGACTTGGCAGAATTTAAGACATTGGGTAACATGTATGACTCGTATGCCGTAACTATCTTTCTTTTGTTTGAACTAACGTCTGTATTATATATCAAATATGAATGAAGCTGATTCTCGTCTGGTATGCGCTCTTGGCTGTCTTGATGATGCCGGGTTCAAAAAAGGATTTCTCTACAAAACAAGTCAGTATGTGGAAATGGATTTAGATCTATATTTGAATGCCAGTGACTATTAAATTAAATTAAGTATTTGAACTTCTTGTTTTGGTTAACATTCGCTTTATTATTATATCATAACCGCGAGTAGGATTGGTATTTTCCATATCGAATGACACCCCGAAATGACATTTATTCTCTATCATTAAGGAGATTTGGATGAGTATTTAGAAGATTTTAATAATTACAGATGATGTTCATGATTTTTTCGTATCTTTGCAATTTCAGGACAATTCCTGGAACCCTTTAGTAATAAGTTAAACTGGGTTTATTTAACTCTTTCTTTCCTTTATTATTTAACACGTTCTGATGGTATCAACGTTGGTATCGTCAGTTAGGAGAGAAAGAGTTAATAATTTACACCTAGAATTCGCGCGGGGACTAAGCAAGTGCGGGGCCCAATGCGGCCGCATAGGTTGCAGTGGCCTAAGACCGGCCCTCCCATGCTGATGACTTGGAGTAAAGCTAATTGCTGAGGTAATTATTCAGTAGTTCGCGCAGTGTGTTGGTCTGACCTTGGCGCTAAGTGTGAATCAGTATAGTTATTATTTTAGTGCTACTTTGTATTAAAATTGTGTAGAAAAATAAGGACTGTGGGATGTCGCAGAGTGAGACTGGGTTTGGGGGAGAGAAAGAAAGAGAAGTTGAGAGAGCGAGAGATAGATTAAGAAAAAGTGTGAGAACTACAGTTGGAATATCCGAATTGTTAAGATTGTATGTTCAATAGTTAGGTTAAGTTGTATCAGTTTTATTACCTAGAGCACTTTGAGTTTTGTGACCAAACAAATAAAATAGTTCATTGTTGAAAGAGCCCTGAAAACATATACAACCTGCCCCTCAATGTTGCTGACATGCTACATAGAACTCCGAATGAAAGGCATTTCTCGGTTTACGCAGTACTAAAGGTGCAAGTATATTCAAGACATTGTATATCCCTCATCACCTCTACCTGAGAAAAAAAATAGTCCCAGACTGGGGATCTATTTTTGCTTTAGAGCAACACGTGTTGCAATTTCAGGTTCTCCAAACAGTGAGAATAACAACAATAATTGATTAAAGTAAAGTTTCTCTTTCAGACCTTGCGATCTGTAGGGCAGATGATGTTAAGGTCATCTGTTTCTTTGGCCAACGGTTAAGGAGCAGGGTGTCATGTTGCCAGCACTACAACCAACCGCCTTTACTTTCCCAACTTAAGTCAGGTACCCATTAGAGTTTGAAGGACTCAGGACCTAAAAATCCCACATTCAAAGTCCCAGTCTTCATCGAGATTCAAACCCAGGTTGGAAAGCCAAGCGCTTAACCATTCAACCACCGCCCCCCCCCTCCCAAATAATTGATTGCAACACAAATTTTAAATGACTGTCTATGAAACTCAGAAAAAAATTTGAAATAGATCCAACTGCCTCATACCCCCAACTTGGCCCAAGTGTAATGTTCTGTTCTGATAGCCAAGTCACTAAACTTCATAATTTGTGTCAATTTGAACAGGATTATGCTATCTTTGAGTATAAAGAAAAAGGATTGTACTTATCTGCGATAACATTTTTTATTAAATGGATTAAAGAGTGCCGTGTAATAAGGAGCTAACTTGAAATATGCCGATCTTTTTTATGCCTATCTTATCAAATACATTCCAGATCGTGACTAAGGTATAAGAAGAAACAAGCGGAAAGATCAAATCTCCTAACCATACAAAACTTGAAACACCCAGTCCAATAAATCGGGATTTCATAATTCATAAGTTCAGATAAGTTAAAAAAAAAAAAAAAACAATTTCTTTTAGTTTGGAAGAACCAGGGTGAACTGGATATATATACATAAAATTAACTTTTTTTTTTTTTTTTTACTTTTATAACTAATTTTAATAACTGAAATTTGGTTTGAAATCTAATCCAGGATTATATGACTAGATACCATTATCGACTTCTTTCCTTGCGTTCCTCTTGGAACATAGGGCCTCAGTAAAAACACGCCACTCTCCAAGGTCTCTTACTAATTTCTTAATGGCTTCCCAGCTCTTTCCGGTTCTCTCGGCTTCATCTATTACACTGCGTAGCCACGTTCTTTTTGGCATTCCTCTATGTCTTGTTCCCTGGGGGTTCCACTCTAAGGCCTGCCTAGCTCTATTGTTGGTTTCTTTTCTGAGGGTGTGACCAATCCCTCTCCACTTCCTCTCCAAGATCTCTATATTTCTCAGTCCGCCTACCTCCCACAGTTTGGTGTTTATGTGACTAGATACCAATCCTGGTAAAAGCCTTGAGAAGCTAGCTATTCAATATTCAGGATAACATTTCTATAATGAAAAAAATAATTCAAATTTATAAAAGTTTCCGTGAAAACAAAACAAAAAAGTGAAGTTCTTTGTCCGTGCAATTTGGAATGTATTCATTCCCTATACCTAACAATATTTTGAACCAAATGTTTTTTAAATTGGCTTCATTAATTTGATAAACATATATCTTGGTAATAAAAGGACTTTGTTTTAGTAGTGATCTCCTTCAACTAGTGTGAGGGCTGCTTTATAAGAGAGCGTGGTGGCCAACAGCTAGAGCATTACGAACCCTTCGCTGAAGGATTTTTTGGGCGCCCCTTATTCTAACCGGTACATGACATTAGGGAACGTGCAGGTAGTTGGTCGTTGTGCTGACCACATGACACAAACGTTAACCGTCGGCCATAGAAACAGATGATAAACAAAAACAAAAAAACAGATGAGATCAAGCTGTTAAACCGAATCTCCATTCGCTAAGCCTACTGGTGTTTAACAAAGTCTCCATGTCATTCGCTAAACCTACCTGTGTTTAAACATAGTCTCCAAGTCATTCGCTAAACCTACCTGTGTTTA
>JADKLZ010081101.1:12851233-12861380 GCA_021533235.1 Biomphalaria straminea
TGTTTAAACATAGTCTCCAAGTCATTCGCTAAACCTACCTGTGTTTAACAAAGTCCCCATGTCATTCGCTAAGCCTTCATCTGCATTACTGGATGTTTAACAAAGTCTATGAGTATATTTAGCCATCTATTTAGATATCTGTATTACTGTTTAACAAATCCTCCTAGTATACTGAGCTAACCCTACATCTGTACTACTGAGTATTTAAAACGTATCACCAAAACATTTAATGAAGATTATTAAGTCTCTCTCTCTCTCTCTCTCTCTCTCTCTCTCTCTCTCTCCATATATATCTTTAGCAGTAATGTGGTAACCATAGCGCCAAAGTCGCATTGGAACGGGACTACAATCCAAAGAACTCAAACGTACTCTTGTCAGGTAAAAAGAGTACGGACTAAGAATATAAAGTTATATGATTTATTGTATATTTATTGTTCTTGAATTATAGCTCTGGTATATTAATCAAAAGATACAATACCATATAGGTATAATTCTATATACTGTATTATAGAATTAAAGTTATTAAAAGAATGTAACTTTAAAACCATGCATGGTTTCATTAACTTCGTTTTCTTTTAATAAAATTAATAATGACAAATGTGTAAATAATGTGCACATACTCTAGAAGTAAAAAAATATGTTTGTTTTTGTTAAATTGTTATTTCGTTCTTTAATATTACGGTATGCATTTAGTTGTTAAGATACACGAATTAATATTATGAGATGACAGTAGACTTAATTCCCTTTTGTTCTATTCAGTTTTTACTTCAATTTCTAGACATTTGAAAAAAAGGCAAATAAAAAAAAAATTGTATGATTGTGTAGATTGGTTATTAACCTTCGAACATGACTTTTTAAAAGTAGCTTAGCATATCTTATCTTATATCCTATACTCTTAAGCGAGCAATTCTTGTATATATATATATATATATATATATATATATATATATTTTCCTTCTATTTCGAAAACGGCTCTAACGATTTTCTTTAAAATTTCAACGTATCTAAATGTTAGTGAGAAAAAAATGCTCAGCTCATTGGCCACATCGGGAAAACTCGAGTTCGACCGTTATATCGGTTTGAAAAATGTCTCATTATGGAAAAACTTATTTTGGTTTGAAGGTTTTATGAATGACATGGAGAATTTATGAATGAAATTTTTTCCCACGACGTCAAAGGGAAAAAAAACTTGACACCTCCTACGTCACTGGCTTACATCCGTTCACTAAAGCATTTCTTTGCAACAAGTTTTATCGCGTTTGAATGAATAGACACAACTAGATATTTGCGCACCGTAGTTGAAGGTTTAAAACAGTGAACATCAATCAAGCACGTGGTTATCTGAAGACGCTCAAGTGCTTCCAAGTGTTTCTACAAATTAATCGCTTGATCCCTTTATTATAAGGCACGTTAAAATAAGAATTTGATTAATTGTATATTTTTAATATATATATAATGTAGGCCGAAAAGAAAGATATGGACGCCGAATCTGGAATCTGGATGTCTGCCTGGTCGAGCGGTTTGCACGCTGGACTGTCGTTTGGATTTATCGATGGTCCCGGGTTCAAACCCTGCCCGCTCCCATCCCCCGTCGTCCTGCGGGAGGTTTGGACTAGGAAGTAACTATCTTCAACTCTGAAGGAACATCCGAAACATGTAGGCCTAAAAGAACAAACAAACAATCTACGTCTAGATCTAGGTCTTGATTCTAGACTTACAACTAGATTCTCAGTTCTCCGTCGAAAAAACCGCCATGTTGCTCGCCGTTATTCTTCCCTAATAGCAGGAGGTTTGCGGCGTTGAAGAGATCTAATAATAATCTAATAGGTTTTCTGTTGTAATTTCTAGAAGAAAACAAATAGATCTAGACGTCTACGTCTGAGCTATAGGATTTCAGCCAGATTTCAATCGCTTTTTTTCCTAGACTAGATCTAGATGTAACAGCATTGCCAATTCCACTCTAAATTTATAGAAGACAAATATTTTATAATTTTGTTCGATCTAAATCTTTGTTTTTTTTTAGAAGGTCTTTTATATAGATTCATTTAGACAAACATTATTTATATAAACATAATAATTTTATTATTATTATTATTATTATTATTATTGACGTGAAGTTAATATTTTATTGACATAACGTTATTATTCGTAAATGCAATCATTAGTAATATCGTCAAGCTAGAAAATTATGAGGAGCGTTTAAGGAAACTTGAGGATCTGCGACTTCGAGCTTCACATCGACTCGAAAAGGAAACCAACACACAATATTCTAAGCGGTCAACGAGTTTGCGTACGCTGCAGCCACTTTTGATTTAACTATAAACCTCAGTAAAAAACTTGGGGTTAGGGTGTGGTGACGAAAGGCCTAGAAGATATCTGAATGGAGGGATGTGTAAAAGCAGGCCATATCCTTCCATGGGCTGTAGCACCAGTAGCACCACTGGGATAGATTGATGGCAAAAGCCGGTATGAACTTCTTATGGTCTGACAGTCTTAGTGTTCTGTTTGTTCTATATGTAATTGTACATGGCGATTAAATATCAAGTCTCTTAAGTCCTCTTACAGTCTAGACAGCGTAAAACTATCGTAAAACTATCGTAGGCCTACTATTATTGGCTTGTAAGAAAGTCTTTGAAGTTTTCCCCAATAACGTAGAAATTTGCGTCACTCGATGTTTCGTACTAAAGCCATAATTGAATATACTAATTCCAAAATTAAATGTCTGAACGTACCAATTTACATATAGAACAAACAGAATACTAAAGAAATTTTTCGAATTAGTAGTCTTTATCCAATCGTTCATTTTCGTAATTATAAAAAAAAAATCCAAAAATGACTTCGGGTATATGAAATTATTTAACCGAGCAAGGCTCGGCCACCTGATATTAATACAGAAGTTACTTCAAAAAAAGAAGATGAGTACGGACTGCGCGCCATGCATTTAGTCAGGCATATGAACCAATGACCTTAATTCTGCAAAGTCACTTTTTCCTGGCTAGCGTAATAACGTTTCACTCAATCTGACACGAATCTTCCAACTAATCAAAAGTATTTCTGAAATTCGTCATCGGAAACTGCGCTCCAGCTCCAGATTATTATTGACTTTCAACTGAGTAGGACTAACACCAATCTGAACAAATCTGATTAAAAAAAAACAACTATGTCTTATAAGTTGATGTCATGTTAATTGCGCTGTTGAAAGTCTTCAGGACTTTGTTCTGTTGCCCGGAGCCAGTTAGGACACATTTTACAGGTTTCTATACTTGTGGGCCCCCCCCCCCCCCAAAAAAAAAAAAGCACATTCAGAATATCTGAAGTTTCAGCTTACGACTCCGCATCCTAGCAATTGACCAACGCAATGACTTTTTTCAAATGACCCTAAGTTTGAGGAGCTAGTCCTAAGAGAAACTACATTTTGTCTTTTGTCTGTCTTATGTGTTCTTTTCTCGGACATGTATTCTCAAATTGGATACAGTAGGTTCAGTAACTTTCGACTTACCGGAGGTGGGCCTAACGCCCTATTCCAGAACCGGGGCCCACGGGTACCTTGCTACGCCACTTATCTTTAGAATCATTTAGATCTTAACTACAACACCCTTGATTAAACTTTATTTTTCTTTAAGCTGTGCATGGGATCACACACACACACACACATAGACACCCACCCACACGTAATTGAGTTTCACTGGGTCGTGACGTTGCAAGATTGAAAAAAAAAATGTATAAAAACATCAAAGCGCAACCCGATGAGAAAAAAAATCTAGGTCATGTTACATCTTTGTATTTATTATGGAAATTTTTGACACGGCCCACTTTATCGACCACGTGATAAAGTTGAACATTTCCAAGGTCGCCATGTTCCTTGTACCTCTAATAACATGGTACCCTATAATGACGACAGCAGTATTTTTTTTTCAAATTGAAGATAAACAATTTAATTACAGGTAAGATCTGTACAATGGGAATACAATAAGCTGCAATGATATATTAAAAAACAAAACAAAACATCTAGACAAAGACCCATCTTTTATAAGCGAGGACCTCGTAGGTTCTCATGTCCTAATGTCCTTTAGTCGTCCCTACTCCCCCCCCCCCCCCAACCCCACTAAAAAAGGGGGAATAGTCTAATAATCAGCTACGGAAAGTGAATACTATGAAGGTAAAACAGACCTGCCATTCATAATGAGAAGGTTATACAGTACCTACTAATAACCTATAGTGCATCACAATTAAATCTATAAGCTTTCGTGATGTATGAATCAAACCATGATGTCACTAAATCATCATACGCGATTAAAAAAAAAATAATTCAAGGTGAAGAAAAATGTAGAAACTAGAATGGACGACCAAAATAAAAAATAAGCAAAAAAAAAAAAAGGTTATATAAAGTGTGCAAATTAGTTTAGATGAGTCATATTATTGAATTATTTGTTATTTGTCTCCGACAATCTATAAAGGGGTCTAATTCAACTTATACCATCACTTCAGTCAAGTACTATTTCTTTCCCCTGTTTGAGATATAAAACAAAGTAATTTGTTACTAATTAATACTAATCAACTAATTGGTTAATTTTTTCAAATTGATTTTTGTGTTGTCAGGTAAAAGAAATAATTGTGCAAAATTTCAGCTTGATCCGAGATTGGGTGTGGGAGAAATAACGTGTAGAAACTTTTGGCCAGACAGACAGAGTATTCGACAAATACTAATATTAAATATCCATTAAACAAATTTATTTTTTTTCACCTGTGTTATCACTATACAACAGTACAATTATATCTCTAATAAATTTTTAAGATATTTGTTTAAAAAAGTTGTATGTGTATTTTAAAAAAAGATAGCATATTTATTTAAATTATTTTTTTCCCGAGATCTAAAAAGCCGCTGCATCAATTTTAATAGCGCCTAAAGTTTTTTTTTTTTTTGAGATCTAACGCCCCAGACGGATGCAGAGAAGGACAGACAACACAAAACTAAGTTCTGCTTAGCACTACGTTGGACCATAGAAATACATAGAAGTCAAATAAAGAAACCAGAACACTTAGGCATTCGGGTTAGAGAAGATCTTACCAACCAGGCTCGGCCATCTTTGTCTTATCAATGACCTTTACTAGCACATGATCAGGACTATTACCGTTATGGTATTGTATGTGTGTGTGTTAGGTAGGAGGAGGCGTATCCCCCCCCCCGAAAAAATAAAGGGATGGGGTAACATTATTGCCTTTTATTATTCACATTTTTAGCGGCCCCCGAAAGGGGAAAAGACGCTATTAGTTGTGTGTGGCCTGTCTGTCCGTCTGTCTCTCTGTCCGTCCGTCCGTCCCGTTTAAATCTCAGAAAGTAGAAGAGAAAATGAAAATCGGACATCACAATAATTTAGATCATTCAAAGTTCTGATGCAACGGCTACTTTTTTTTTTATAAAAGCTCAACATCTAATTTTTAAAAATCATTTATGCAAGCAGTTTTTTAAAGAGAAAAACCTAATTAGTATGCATTATATATCAGACCTAATGTAAGCCAATTAATAATTTTATAAATTTTATTTTTTTTTATTTCACGTTTACTTTAAAAACAGCGCATTAGTGTTTACTCTCTAAGTAACCAACACAAAAAGAGGCCTAATGCCTAAGGAGTAATGGGGCACTACATAGGATCTGTTAACCTTCTATCTGCATTTTTATCCGTCATTTGTCTTTGATACAATTTCATTCGGATGTTCTTTATGAAAATATTGAAACCTGCCTGGGTGGACCACTTCGGAGGCCGATTTTAAGTTTGTGTTTCCACACAAACTGTCTTTGTAACCTTGTTTATTTAGATCTTTATTTAACGCTATTAGAGGGCAGGTGGATGCTAGTATGGGCTTGTGTATGTACAAGAAAGAAAGAGAGAGAGAGAAGAGGAGGAGTAATTAAATTTCTGGGAGAAATAAACCTTGTCAGGTTGATAAGGGTTAAATGCGAAGCGTGGTTCACGTACTAAATGGACGAAGATCACATTACAAAAGTCTGCAGGCTCCATGTACTAATAGTGACTGAGAGGTCAATGACACCTAGCTGGCAAGACTGTGGCATGAAGTTCTTTGACGCTGGTCCAGGTGTCGAGCTTTAACTACAGTCAGATAGCGGCTTGGTTCATCACTTTTGTACACACGCTTACTTAGACTTAGACTTAGGTCCTCCCGTGCCGTTCGGCGCGTTGGGCGGCAAGTTGTCTCCATAAAGATCTGTCATTGGCAATATCTGCAGCCTCCTCCCATCTGGTGTTCACTGTTCTGAGGTCCTCCATGAAGGTATGACGCCAAGTTATACGAGGACGTCCCTGTTTGCGTTTTCCTCGTATTGGCCTCCATGTCATCGCAATTCTTGGTATGCATAGTTCATTTTGTCGTAGGACATGTCCCGCAAACCTCATGCGACGTTCTGTCACAACCTCACTAAGTGTTCGACTCCCAGTTCGGCATAGGATTTCCTTGTTTGAGACTCGATCTGTGTAACTGACTCTCAGAATCCGTCTCAGCCATTTTTGTTGAGCCACATTCAGTCTCTTCTCAATTTTGACAGATGACTTCCATGTCTCACATGCATATGTTGCAGTTGGAATGACGATTGTGTTGAGAAGGTGTATTTTTGTCTCGAGTCCAATGGCTTGGCTTGTCCAAATAGGCTGCAGCCTTTGGAAAATGCTCCCTGCCTTTCCTATTCGGCACACTACATCATGGTATGCATCCCCATCATTTGTTATGATGCTGCCAAGGTAAGTGAACGTGTCCAACTCTTCAAGCCTTGACTCGCCAAGTCTGACAGGGGCACCCTTTGCCTTATATCCCACTCGCAAAATTTGTGTCTTATTTTGTACACACACACACACACACAAATGTACAAACGTTTTATTCCATAACGACAACTGAAAAACAAATACTCACATTTGACTAGAGCAACAATTTAGTAAATTCACTAAATTTGGAAAGCTTTCGTGATGGAAGACTTCAAAGTAAAGTAACAATTAATTATACATAAAACACTGAACTATGATCTTCAAATACGAAGGCAGAATCTAATAAAAAATCTCCCTTTGGATAAGAATTTTGTGATTTTACCACCACAAAAGAGATACAAGACACCGATAGCTAAGATCAAATTATTAATTATGCAATCTGAAGACACAATCTTTCCATTAATTGTCAGTGGATCCGGTATGAATGTACATTTTTTTATAGTTATAATGTTGTGTTTGGTGCAATTCACTAGTTGTAAGACACATTTCTTTACGGGCAGTAAAGATTATAATAATAATTATAATTATTATTATAGAAAGAGAGATAGACAAAGGCACATTCCTCGTCCCATATTCTAGGACAAACTTGTACCAATGCTCCTTCTTCCCTAGTGCTATTAGAGCATGGAAGGGGTTGCCTGAGCTATCCAGGAAAACCAGTGACTTGGCAGACTTTAAGTGATTGGCTAACATGCATTAATAAACGCATGACGCGTAGGACGTAATCATCTTCTTTTTTGAAGTAACGTCTGTATTAGATAAGATGAACTGATAGACGTTTCGGATCTAGAAATATCTACGAATATATTTGTCACCTGTTAGAATCGCCAAATAGTTAAGAAAACAAACAACCCCCACACAGGACACTGTTAAAGGAGTTAACACAAATTGTTTCCGTTTAATGACTCTCGATTCTGGCACTGCCAGAGAAAGACCCTTCACCCATGTTTAAGATAATAAAAATGTTTAAAGGAATGTGAAAGAAGTTATGATGTGACAATCCAAAGATATTTTCGGGGCAGTGAGTAGAGGAACACTGATTGCTTTTTCAATCTCGAGGTCCATAGTCCTGCAGAACTGCTACAGCATACAATTTGATTGTCGACACTGGTGACTGGACACTATTTCATTGAAAGATCTTGGCCTGCGTCTCTCATCATCTTGGGAAGCGTGGTCGAGAGGCTAAGTGCGGCTTGAGCTTGGCTTGCTTGGCTACCTAGAAGTGGGCTCGAGGTTCGACACCCGACTCGGGCAGAGTTGTGTTTACTGAGCGCCCAAAGGCAGCACGGGAAACCAACTCCTAGATACCCCCCCCCAACTGGTCCACAAATGAGATTGGAGCATGAAAGTAGTGCTATATAAAAGCTATAATAATAATATAATAATAATCTTTACTGAAGTTTCAATGTACTAATTTTACATTAAATTTTTTATAAGGTAAAGAACTGCACATTTACATCTACATATATCCATTTTTGTAGGATTTATTCCCCCTCTTTCTATATCAAACTAAATTAATTAATGAATTAACACTATTTAATTACTTAATTTGTTAGTGTTCTGATTGATTCGTGTTTTGTTAGGGACAACGAATAATTGTGCATAGTGTCAAATAACCTGTTCAAAACTTGTACCAGACAGACGGACGGAGTTGATAGAAGATTTGTAAAAAGAAGCCTATCGTTAAAGTTTTAGATTTAAATTCTTCACTCCTAGATCCTTTATTGGTCATACGAAATTGTTATTTTGAAATTAACAAAACATACATTCTATAAAACAACAATAAATAACTTTAATTTTAAAGTGATTTTGTCTGTTTAAATTCTTAGGCTTAACACAGTGCCACCCAGCCTACTTCAACTCGCGGGCCAAATAATTTCCCTCCACACTGTTGTCGCGGACTACATCATTGCCAAAATGGAAATGCAATAGAGCAGACGACATTTGTGATTAGAAACAAGTTGTAACCAACATTAATTCTATAGCAATTAGTTGGATGTTTCAAATTGTTTTACATAGATCAACTTCTAAATGACACACTGCAATGTAAATGCTGTATTAAAACAGACATACTTTGTGTATGTTGTATAAGACGAGAATAATCTCCACGCTTTTTTTTATTGTGTACGCTTAAAGCCTATGTACAAACATTTCTGTAAAAATCGAGACTTCACCTTTTTGAATTAGTTCACAATTAAGTGCATTGAAATAATTTGTTTTGTTTTTGTTATTGATTGCAAATGAATCATTGTCAACGACATTATAAGTGGTGCCATATGGCCATTTCCTTTTAGTATTAAAAGCATTCTTTTCTTAGATAGCGATGCCCAAGAGAAAACTTTTGCTTTGATCGCGATAACACCTAGATCTAGATCTCTGTTGAAGGAACACTGCGGCTCGACGTAACAATGTAGATCTAGATAGCGCACGCACGTACTTGTTGCTGTGTGTGTGTGTGTATGTGCACCACTAGAAGGGAGGTTGTGTGTAACTTGTGTGTGACTGTGGACGTTTGTGTGTGTGTCTGCTTAATTCTCTGGAAACTTCACCCTGACCTCAGCACCAGGTTTAGTTTTGACCTTTGAGGAATTTGTCAAGAAATCCTAAGACTGGCAACACCTACACTGGAGTGAGGAGGGAGAAAGGTGCAATGGAAGATTTAGGGAAAAAAATCGTCCCTGTTCCTATGTGTGAGTGTGTATGTGTGTATGTTATGTGTGGATCGCCGTATGCCTCTAAAGGGCGACAAGTCTGAAGCCACAAATCAAAATCGATCAAGCAAGCAGTGTGGGGGCGTTGTCAGCCATTGACGTCGTTGGACGTATTGATTAAAGCTTAGATCTGGGTGGCTTTGACCAGGGAGACGATTTGTCCAGAAACGAGTTTAGTTATTTCCCTTGACAGTAGTTTACTTAGAAGGAAAAAGTTCAGAAGTCCTAATAAAATGTTGCTTTGTATGATTATATTGAAATCAAGTCGATAGCTAAGAGAGCTAAATATTCAAATACAGTTGGTATATTTACATGGTAGTCACTTTTTGATTAATTTGGTAAAAATGTGAACTATTTAGCATACCAGTCAAAAGCATGTCATTAAGTTCACTAATCAGTTTAAAAATTGAGTTGTAAATCAATCAATCGATTTGCTATGTCAATTCAAGGTTGCTCTGTTTATATAAAGACAGAGTCAAGTGTTTCTCAAAAGTTAATACATGGGAGTTGGTGAAACAGTTTGAGATATTTTTGACACAACAATGAAACATGATAGAAAGAGTTTATATATTTTGTTATTTTCAAAGAAATGCTCAGGTCTATGTAAAGATCTGAAAAAGAGTGAAAACGAATCAAGATTTATAATTTTAGTGGATGCG
>JADKLZ010081101.1:12882761-12914426 GCA_021533235.1 Biomphalaria straminea
AAAAAAAAAAAAAAACGAAAGAAAGAAAATAAAAAAAAAAAAAAATAAACAAAATAAATAAATAAATAAATAAAGGGGTGGTTCCGGTAAGACTAAATCAATCATCGATGTCGTTGGTTAAAGCTAGTCGAATATTTCAAGCATGGTGCAAGGTGAATTTATGTACTTTATAGAAATTAACGCCGTTTGACCAATCGAGATGAAACTTGTGCTTGAATATTCCATAGACTTGTGCGGAGGCCGCTAGATATATTCAAACCATTCGTCACCACATTGTTTCACTCATGTCTCAAGGGAAACAAACCTTTATATGTGTAGTAGTGACTATTATACTAAAGCCGAAGAGGTGACTAGTTGAATGCATAAGAATATGATAAGAAGATACTTGTTACCAGGAGACTGCGGTACTGCTGCAGACCTGCCATATCAGCTGAAAAGGGGATTCCACTGACAGGGCCTGCCTTAGGTAATTGGAGGCCCCTGGCAGCTGCCTAGTTTGCTTCTACTTAAGGCCGGCCATGTCACTGAGTTGGTTTCTTTAACACAGCTATATCCTGGCAAGGGCCGAGAAAGACTTTGATTAAATGTTCTAAACTACTGGGAAAAAAAAAGAAAGACTGGGAGATTCAAATGGTCCCAGACAACCCTCCCCCCCCTTTTTTTTTTTTTTACTATTTGTGTACATGACACTAGTTAATTGTTAAATGTGTCTGGTCGTAAGTAGATGTCGGTCGGTGTCACTAACCTGTCAAAACATGCTAATGTGTTCGGCACTCGAGCAGGTGTGTGGTGTGGTGCGTGTATATGGAACGACGTAATTGGCTGATGACTGAGCAGTACAAAGAATGTCATTGACTCCAGAGTGTGACAGTGCGTGTTTTTTGCTTTGGTGGCTAAGTTTCAATGTTCGTCTTGGTTCTCTCACGTTGTGTGTGTGGGGGGGGGGAAGGGTGTGGAGATGAGTTTGAATAACCGAAAGGTGCAACATCGATTTGAAAATGAATGTGCTTCATTTTTTTTCCCCAAATTCTATGAAAGTATGCTATTTTATGGATCTAGACTTTGTTTACCATGTTGACATGAGAAAAGATCGAAAGGATTTAGAGCTAGATCTAATTTAAAGAACTACACTTTGCACATATAGTTGTTTTTTTTTACTTTGACACAAGGAAATACAAAGTATAGTCTATTAGTCTCTTTGTAATAAAATTAAGCTTCAAATTTGTGTTTCAAAAGCATTGTGACATAATTTCGTTCATTATATCTGAATTTAGAATTCCTGACGTAATTCTTCCATTAGACATTACCCGAAAGGTTACACATCTCTCTATTGTTAGGTCTGAAACTCTAATTCAAATTTAAGATGATAGAACTTCTCTTCGCAAAGATAATTGTATACTTTAACACATGAACAAACTAATTATAGTCCATTCATTTCATATTTTAATCAAATTAACATTCAAATTTGTTTTTCTAAAGCATTTTTACATGAGTGCAACTCTTTTCTTAATATCGCTTGCTTCTAATGCACTATATCAGTGACTACATCAGCGATACGCAAGTTACCCGAGGGCAGCGGGAATATCTGTCTAGTACTCGATAAATTCTAGTCAACGTCTGGTGATGGCATCGAGTAAATACCTGGTGCTTATATTGAGTTAATACCTGGTGCTTACATTGAGTTAATACCTGGTGCTTACATTGAGTTAATACCTGGTGCTTACATTGAGTTAATACCTGGTGCTAACAATATACATCATGCACCAATCGTACACAAACAATATTTAGCCACATGATTCTTAATATCTTCTATACAAAGTATTTCATCCATCGTGGCTGTCACGTGATACGTTTCATTGTTTTATCAATATTATGACGTAGCTAAATGTGTTTATTTGTGATTGGTGAATGAGGTCCATAAGAGTTAAAGGCTGCAGATCTACCACATCGTTAGAAATATACGTAGTGGATACTGTCAACAAGACAAATAAATAGTTGGCTGTCAATAATAATATACCGATTACACGAATTGAAATAACGTCTGTATTATATAAGATAAAATATGATAAGAACTACTTCACATAAGTTAAAAAAATGTAAAGTTGGACTACTATAATTGTGTTTCATACTTCACTAACTAACATTGCTATATATACCCTCTTGTAAATGTATTATATTCTACTAATTCGAAGTCATCAAACATTTAAACAAGCAACAACATTGCTAATATTTTAGTATACTCTGTTCAATATATTATTCTATGTAAGGTGATATTTTATCAATATAAAAGAACGATTTGTGTTTAGCAAAGATTTTTTTAAATTTCTATATCAAATATAATCCGATATCTTAGTAAAAAAAAAAAGGTAACTAATGTAAAGAATAAAGATGAAGAGGCAGACAGAGACAAGGAGGTCATGGCAAGAGACAGGACTGGTCAAAAAATCTGGTATGTTCAAATCTAAGGGAAAGGTGAAGGTCAGTGTAAGGATTTGATGTGAACGTGCACAAACTCGTAGGCGGCCCTTGAGGGTCAGTACTACTCACACTTATATTTAGATATGATCTACCTCTGAGAAACAGAAGATCTTAATAATGCCCTATAGCCCGCGACCTCAAATCAGTGAACATCAATACTGACCAGTGGGAAGACATAGCTCTAGACCGCACCAGATGGAGAGAGACAGTGACCAAGAAAGCTATGGACAGCGAAAAAGCATGGGCCTCAGCTCTGGAAGAAAAGCGGACAACGCAGAAAATGACCAGCTCCTCTACCACTGTAGCGAAGACCACTTTTACCTGCGATACTTGTGGACGGGAGTGTCTCTCCAAAATAGGGCTCCACAGCCACACGAGGACGTGTGCGAGATGAACCATAGTCTTTCTACGACTGAAGGAGGCCAATGATAGCCCGCATAGTCTGAAAGGGAAACTAACTAGCAAACTCTGAGCCTGCGCAATAGCTGATGAAGCAGAACTGAGTTATAGATCTTAAGTAAATGAAGTTAACAATCATTTGCATAGTTAGTTTCTAATAATGCTGCGGTTCTCGTGAGAAAGTACAGACTTATTTTGCGTTCATCAAATCTAAAAGTTATCCTTAGGAGGAACACACTGACACCAACTTAAACATACTAAGGGAGGTAAACAGTAAATATATTTATTATTACTTTTTAACAGCAGTACACGTCCTTGAAAAGTAAGTAAATCTCCATTATTAAATTGCAAAATAACAAGTATATATTTTTTTTATTAAGGGAAGCAATTACAATGCACAAAATCGGTTGTTAAGAATAGCGTAGTGTACAATTGAAAATTACAAAATTCAGATGTTGCATTTCCTAGGGAAAAAAAAAGAGAAAACATAGAACAAATAATCTAATAGAACCAAATAAAACAATTCGAAGTGAACAAAAAATAAATCTGTTATGTTCATTGGAATAGATGAAGACATTAAACGTCGTGTAAATCTTGCGCGACACAGCTAAAACCAACCTGGAACTCTCCCACATCTGAAACAGCTCTAAAATTAGAATATTTTAACTCTAATGTCAATGCTGTCCTACTGTATGGTTCTGAAATACGAAGAACAACTGAAGCGACAACAACACAAAGTACAGACTTACTACAGACCTTCATCAACAGATTCCTGAGAAATATTTCAAAAAATACACAGGTATGTCAAAGTAGAAAACACCAATCTGTGGGAGATGAGTGGGCAGAAAAATATAGAGGTGCAGATCTTAAAGAGGAAGTGGAGATGGATTGGTCACACCCTTACAACAGAGCTAGACAGGTGATAGAGTGGAACACCCAAGGAACAAGACGTAAAGGAAGACCATAAAGTACTTGGCGACGCAGTATACTACATGAAGCTGAAAAGACTGGAAAGAGCTGTGAAGCCATAAAAAAAAAACTAGCAAGAGACCGCGGAGAGTGGCGTGTTTTTGATGAGGTCTTATGTTCCATGAGGAACTCAAAGGTAAGATGATGATGGTGATTAAAAAAAAAAAGAAAAATTCATAAAATTGTATTTCTATTACTAACATTATTACTAGTTAATAAATGAAGCAATTATCTGTTCAATTGATTCTCGCCTACAGATCTAGTGGGATCTGTATGAGATATCCAAAGGTCGGAGTGCATAGAGACAGACTGTGCGTGCTGGGACGATCCTCGCTGAGAGCATAAGAAACGAAGTGGCCTTAATCAAGAGGAAAAAAAAAAAGAAAGCTGCCATTTCCGCTAGCCCTGAATCAGATGCATAGGCCTACATATGCAGGAATTGTCTGCCGCAATAGAATTCGGCTTGATTAGCTACACCAGGTTCTACCCCGTCTCAAGACTAAACCAAAACCAAGTGACTCATATTGGCCGCATCCATTGCCTGTCGAGAGAAAATGAACCACATATAGATCTAGTGATTAGCCTATTCACATTTTATTACGGGTTCTATTTTGTGTGTGTGTGTTTAATTTCACGTGTAGACCAGAAACCATGACAACAGTTCAGGCGCGCTTACACAAATGGTTTTGGGGGGGGGGGGGGCGTTCTCCCCGCCCTCTCCGGTGCACTCACACACGGACGCACGCACACACACACACACACTGTCTACCTTTGTGTCTGGTTCTATCCATTTTGTGCCTTGAAATTATCACGACACGTCGTGGATTTGATCGCTGGAACAAAAGTTGAAAAATAAAGAGTAAATGCTAATTGCCTTAATATCAAAAGAAAAAAAAATATTTTTGAGATTTTTTTTTTCTTTAACCTTCAGACGTGAGACAGTCACGTTGTGTCTAGGTCACTGTGATCTAATTGAATGACTCAACCCAGGGACAAGACAATGTGTGCTAGCTGCAGAGCGAGAGACAGAGACAGAAAGAAAGAAAGAAAGAAAGAAAGCAGTGACGTACATTAAAGAAGAAAAGATAGATTACATTAGATTAGATAGATAGATAGATAGATAGATAGATAGATAGATAGATAGATAGTTAGATAGATAGATAGATAGATTGATAGTTGGATAGATTAAATAGATAGACAGATAGATAGATAGATAGATAGATAGATGTAATAAACTCACGGGAGGTAACTTTATGAGAGTAAATGACTATGTTTATACGGGTAATGATCTGATCTCTCCTACACATTGATGGTTGCTTTTGTCCAATATGAAATATTCGTTTTGTTACAAATGTGACGTCTCTATCAGTGGCGTAGCATCCATGGCGCGAAGGGGTTCAATGAACCCGGGCCCACGACCATTAGGATACCCACTGCCTGTGGAGTAGTAACAATGTCTTAAAGGGGTTGATTGCACTTGAGCCCATTACTCTTGACTGGTTGAGGCCCACGCGAGAACGTAGGATGACACTAATTCACGAATTAAAATTTCGAAACAGCTGTTAATTATTCAATTTTTTCAAAGCTCAATTGGTCTCTCTTTTTTTCTGTATTTATAATGTTGTATATCAACTTTTGTAATTATAGCCAAACATTTGTGTAAAAAAATTCTACAGAGTCTAATGAGTTAGTAAATAACGGTCACAAAAGTAATGATTCTAAAACTTATGTGTTTTATGTGTCTGATCTAATGAAGTAGATTCTTGGAACCAATGTAACATAATCATTTAGGACAACAGCGTCTTCGGAAGTCTTCATCAAATTGTTTTGTTGTCTTTCTATAGTGTCCAAAAAATATTTCAAGTAATAATTATAAAATATTTTTTAAAAAGATGAAATTTTAAAAAAATTAAATATTTAGCAAGCAAACAAAACACCAGAGTAAGTTGCATATGTATCGTAAAAAGATGAATATGTTTGTTCTGTTACAAAGAATGGCAAAACCAAACTGGGGAACATGTTTATAAAAAAAAAAGACAAGATAGAGACATGTCCAAGTAAATCATGCAATAGTGTCTTGCTCTGACCCATGCTAAGTGTTTGTTCGTGGTTCTTAGTGAAAGTTAACATCATTATATTTTTACAAAAACATTATCATGGAATAGTGTCTTTCGGAGATGAATGTCTGTGTATTACCTGTGGTCGGAACGATGTCACCCACTCAGAAGTGCCCCCTCTCTACACAGCTGATCTATCCAAAAGTATATACATATATGTATTGATATAAATATGGAACTCTGACCAATGCTTAGTATTTGGTTTATAGTTCTTAAAGAAATTTAACATCATTATATTTATACAAAAATTATGAAACCTCTGACTAGACTTTATTTAAAATTGCTATGAATATTAAAATTTGACAGGAAAACAAAGCCCCACAGATTCAAAACGAGAAAATAGAGTTGTTGGGCAGTGCAGTTCTGGCCGAGGTCCAATCCACGCCATCTCTTTCATTGTTAAGAGCACTCAAGACATATTATATAAAAGTTGATGAAATAAGCATGATATAATAACTGTTTGCGATCTCAATGACGACCTCAGAAAATAGCAATGAGAGAATAGTTTCTAACTTTGCGTTTTTGTGAGAACCAGACGTCTGCAGAGTTGGCTGAAAAAATTATCCAACTAATGAATAATCCCTATTTAGGCCTATACTTAAATAAACTGCGAGGCCAAAGCTATGATGGTGCTTCCAATATAGGCCTAAGTGGATAGTAGGACCTAGAATGGTCTTCTGGTATTGCTTCATCAAAAGAAGTCGCTCCCGCATTATGTTAACTTTGCTAACCACGGCTTAAACTTGGTCTTAAATGATTCCGTCAGCTGTTTTCAAGACGTTGAAGATTTCTATAACTTGGTGTTTTTTGTTCACAGCATCTCTCAAGATAGGCGCGTCTTGAATCCAATAGGAAGAGCAAAGTATACAATACGCTCAAAAATGAGCAGCAAGATCTACATAAAGTAGAAATTATTGGAATGACTTTTGTTTAATATACCCATAAATTCAGATTTCACAATTGTTCTGTCACACTATACATTCGACTATGATTCGACTTACTTTGGGTAGGGGGCCCACCAAGATATTCTTGAACCCGGGCCCACGGATACCTTGCTACGCCACTGGTCTCTATGCTACGTCTGCTCAATCTTCTTAATATTTTCTTGAGTTGAGGGCAAAGGACACATTATTTTATTGTTTAAGGTTAAAAAGCATTTCATTTTTATTTTTGATTGATTTATAAAAGTATCGTTTTTAAAAACAAATCCCATGTCTAATCAGAATTCTTCATTATTTCATCATTGTTTGGGTTCATGGTAAATTTTAATTTAGGCCTATTATGAAACGTAGATACTCCATTTATGTATGTGATAAAGAAATATTGTTTAAGACAAGTAGTTTTTATTTTATTTTAATTTTTTTTTGGTTACTGTCATCATCTTTATTTGACGCGAGAGACTTTTTCTTCAAATCCATCTTTCAAATGTGGATTCGCAGTTTTGCCTTAATTATAGTTCAAAACCACTTTAAAATAAAATGAAGTGACACATATAGGAGCCAATAGGCGGTATAAACTTTACAGGAGTTGAATACTTTTAAACCCAACATGAAACAATTTACACCAACAGCTCAATGAGGTCATATACAAGGTAGACACAGATGTTCAATAGAATAACTCACATTTTAATTAAAACTAGCGGCATCTAGATTTACTCTATTTTTTTTTCTTCTTTTTATGAGACGTACCCTGTGACGTCATTTAAGTGCAGTCCAACTGTCCTACATTTCTATGACCGACCTTGAACTGTCGAAACAATAGTGTGACAGTTAGGCCTACTAGTATATTTGGCAGTTATCTGGGTCGAAACACATGTGTATTTTTATTTCTGAAATTTTTCTAATTCTTTTTGTAAAATTTCATTAAGAGAGAGAGAGAGAGGGGAGAGAGATAACGAGAGAACTGTCATCCTCGTATGGTCCCCAAAATACTCAGTGTGTAAGTTGTAACTAAAAAAAAGTCTTGGATAAAAAAAAACAACAAAAACAACAAAAATAAAACAAAAATAAACAACAACAAAAATAAAACAACAAACAACATCATGTTACCCCGGTAACTAAAAATCATTTTTACAACTTCAAAGTATCCTCCATTCCATTATGAAGATAATCTAGTGATATGGTACACTGAAATCAATCTAGGTTCCAGAAAAACAAAATTTTATTTCTATGTTTCATCGTCTCATGATCTCATCTGTTCCTAACGTTGCAGCGACAGTTTGCGTACCCCACCCCCCTCAGCAGTTGTTCTAAACAGAATATCAAAAAAGAAGCCTGGTCCATTTTATTTTTACCTTGTCCAGCCAGCTTTTCCTTGGCCGACCTTTTCTTCGTGCTCCCTCCACTGTAGGCTACATTGAAGGATGAGTTTTAACAATGAGTCATGTCTTACAATAACATCAGCTTAGCTTTTGTCTTATATGTATGACTGGCGTAAAATACAATTAAATAATTTATGTAGTTCAGTGCTATGATAACTCTTGCCGATTGTGTGTAGCTCAGCAACAAAAGAGAGTTGTTTACATATGGCAGCTTTACTGCTATCTATGTAAATATTTTGAGGATGCCTGGTAAAAAGAAAAGTAAAAAGGCCGGTGGAAAAAAGAAAAGCAAAAAGGGAGGAAAAGTTGGAAAAAAGAGCTCAAAGTCAATATTAAAAGAATCTAAATCCTCAAGTGCTGCGAATCAATTTGATAATCGACCTCCATTATTACGACCTGGAGAAAAGGTAATAAATACTAAAATAGTAATAGTAACGTTCACCAAACGTAAACAAACAACATTTTCTCTATATGTTCTATACAAATTACGCTATACGTAAGGTTGTCACGTTATACGTAATTTTCATTATTTTATCAATATTATGAAGTGGCTAAATGTGTTTATTTACAATTGGTGAATGAGGTCCATTTATTAATTAAATCTAGAATTAAGATCTATGTCTTGAGTTTGTTTTAGACACATAAACTTAGGTCTTAGCGCAAGAACTATATAAATATTATAGATAGTTAATTAATTATAATAAAACAGACCTACATTATATCTATATTCTATATAATTTAAAGTTTTAAATATTTAAGTCTAGATCTGAAATTCTAATAATACTTTAAATTAATATAGGTAGAACTAGAATACAATGATCTGTTTTTGTTTCTAATGGTTAATGAGGGTGTAGCATGGCAAGCACAACTACCAAAAGCCTTTACCTTTCCACAAATTTCGGCTCCCGTTAGAGCTGGGTGAACTCAGAGGTGCCCTGAAATTAAAAATCCCAGTCTTCATTAGAATTCAAACCTGGAGCCTTCAGTTCAGAAGCCAAGGGCTTTACCACTCAGCCACTGCACATCTAATCCTGACTTGAGCTGAGTTGTATTTGCTGAGCTGTGATGCAACACAGAAAACTTCTTTCAGGTTTCCCCTCTCCCAATAGGTTTACAAAAGAGATTGGACCATAATGCACTGAGCTAAATATTATATGCTATACAACATTAATTTTAAAAGTCATGCTAAACTATCTTAATGATAAGTAAGTCAACATACATTAGCCTGTTTTAGTTCTGGCTTCAAGTTGATAAAAATGTTTTTACATCTACCACTTAAAAATAAATAAATTTATTTATATGACCAAAATGTTAATAAATATATTTTCAATTTAAATAATCTTCCTATATTATCTTTTTAAGTAAATAAAGAAATAAATATATTAATAACTATTTCAAATTTCATTGATAGTTTTCTATATTTAGTAATTACTGGGTTTGCAGCTTGTAGACTTACTAAAGACACACCCAGTGGATGAGAAAGAGGTCAATGGTATTAAAGTAAGTTCTAGAGTACTAGAACATTTAACTGCTCAGGACATTAGAGACCTTCACATTGTTTTTGAGATCTTCGATACAAATTCAGATGGGTAAGTTGGAATATATGTTGTCTTTTTTTAAAGAATATGCAGGACTCAAAAAGATGCCTCAGCATAACTAAGCGCAAACTAGTCTGATGTCTCATTGTGACACAGGGTGATGATTACAAATTTGTTATTTTAGATGTAAATCTTGCAACAGAATATTCAAGCATTTGTTGGGAATTAGTGAAGTGGAATTGTCATTCGTCTTTTGATAATTTCTATTCACTCTATTTTACCCTGTTTTCTTGAGATATTCTTACTTTTTTTTTTTGACTAAATTGAGGAAGTCTTTTTTTTAACACTTTTCTTCTGTAAAAGAAAATTGTCAGTACTTAGGATATATTATTCTAGCAATTCTTGTTAGGTGCATAATTGAAGACACCTTTTTTTTCATTTCTTTTAAGCTTATGGAGTTGTTTTTTTTTTACAATAATGAAATGTTTCTTTGATGTTTGTCTGTGTACACCTAATTAAGGTAATTAGTGATGGGATTGTAGATTGAGTCTACACTAGAGTTAGCAGTGGGTCAGTGTTGTGCATTCGTTGTGTAAAGGGCCAAATACATACTAATGTGTTGTGTTGGTATTATGGAACCCTGACAAAAATGTCATCTAATTATCTATCTAGACCTAATTATCTGCTCCTGATATTTGGGATGTAGGTCTACTTACTCTAAAAAGTTAAGTAAGACCTTATAGTTCATACACATAATTAACTTCTCTGTTGAAAAAATGTCTGCAATTTACAAGATTAGAAAAACTAACATTAGTATCAATTTTTAATTAAACATTATTTCAATAATTCCTTACATCTTATATTTAATTGTTATTTTATCATCTTCAATAATTTGTAACATAAAACTATAGTTATGTAGGAATTTGATTGCTTTACTTGTTGTGGATATCTTGAAGAATTACATCCTAGTGCAAACCTCCTACAGGACAATGGGGGATGTCAGTGGCCAGGGACCTTCAAGACCACTAAATGACAGTCCAGAGCACATACCGCACAACCAAACAGCCACTCTGTAAATATGATAATTTTGTTTAAAAAAAAAACTAACTTTCTTACTAGAATCATAGGATCTGCAGAGTTGAGACGAGCCTTACGAACTCTAGGATTTAAAGTAAAAAAAGATGAAGTCAACAGAATTGCTCATGATGCTAATGTAAAGTCAAAAAAGTAAGTTCATTCTCTTTTATTTTGAATGTCTGTAATGCTCACAAAAAGTAAAAAAATAGTTTTAAATGTAAGCCAGATTCATCTAAGAATTTATTCCTTTTTTTTTTTTAATTAGATTTTAATTTCTTTTTTTCCTCAGTGAAATTGATTTTAATGAGTTCTTGGAAATAATTATTGACAAGCAAGGTGATACCAGAGATGTTTACGAAGACATTTTGAAAGGATTTAAAATGTTTGATTTTGGTAAGTCTGAAGTATATTGACCTTAATTTTCTTGTTTAAGAAATATGATGTTTTGATTTGGTATCAGTCAATAGGCAATGTTAATTTCAATTTATTTACAACTACTTGGTGTGAATTAATTGTATCTTTGAAATATTTGTTCTGTTTAATTAAATTATTTTTTCTTTTCCAATGAAATATTTAAGAGAATTGAGCCTAATATTTTCTTTCGTCTAATTCTTACAAAAGTTTCCAAAGATTTTAGCAAATCAAGTTCACTCCTTCAACTACATTAATAAAAAAAATAAAGGCTAATTTCATTCTTCTTATAAAAATGTGAGGCGTTTATACTTAATCTATGAGAATAAAGGAATACTTGAAGATTTGGGAAACAGCCTTTATTTACTTTCCCGCAAGTCTAGTTGTAAGCAGTTTGAGCTGTTGTGAGGATGGTCTCAACATAGCCTGCCTCCACTCCCCCCCCCCGCCATTCGATTATTCTGGGTTGGACTGGTTTGTAATAATTTTCATTTCTGAAGGAAAATTTAAAACTTACATAACTAACAAAAATACAGCCTTCTACCCTGTGGAGAAATTATTTTTTTGGGCGCATTTAATTAGTGAAAAATCTTAGTTGCTATTCAATTTATTATCTATTGATAACTAAAAAAAAACATTGTCTGTTGTTATAACATGTCTGTCTCAAAACTAAACATAGATACTGTAATTTCTTCTAAATTACTGTGGAATGGACCATTTACTTAGTATTTAAAAAAAAATTTTGGAAAATTACATATTATTATGTTATTGAAAGAAACTGATAAACTTTACATAAGTCTTTACATAAATTATGTGATTTCCAAAGCTACTTATCTCTATGATGCTATGACTATAAATATTGGAGTGTTTGTTTAAATAATCTTTTTTTTTTTCATTATCCTTTCCATGGTTGTTGCAGATAAAAGCAATGGGTACTTAGATTATTTGTTGATTAGTCCTGAGCTCTAGTTGAGACTTTTGATCTAACCAATGATTAGAAACATGACTTCATTGATGGTTTGTACCTAACTGCATATTTTTTATGAAATGTTCATCAAAATGTGATTAAAGTTGGCTATATTTTGCAGTCTTCAACAGTCAAAATGTGCTGGGATTCGGGAGCTTAAAAAATGATAGATAAAAAGGTGTCATGATAGACATAAAGATGTCATAATTATTACTTTTGTTTCTTATATCTAAAACTGGATGCGATTTAAATAACATGAATCTTAATTTGTTTTTCCAATGTTTCAGATGATGCAGGCAGCATTTCTATTGAAAAATTGAAGCGAGCATGTAATCTAGCTGGTATTAAATTCACCCAGAAAGAACTGGAAGAGATGCTGGAAGAGGCAGATTTAAATGGAGATGGGAAAGTAGACCAGACAGAATTCATCCAAATAATGCTTCAAACAAATTTGTTTTAAAATTAGTCCAAGCTTTGCATAGAATTTGGACTTTTGAGGAAAAACAACTCTCCACTTACAACTATATCTCTGCAATGTACAAGTTTTTTTTCCCTTATTTAGATATCAAACAAAATAATGAATTGCCAAAATAATTGGTTAATTTTTTTATTGATTCATATTTTTGTAAAAAATGTTTTGTAAAATGTTTTACATGTTTCAGATATTCCTTAAAAATATATCTGCTTCCTAGGACAATGGGGGATTGGAGAGGGCAGAGTATGAACCCAGGATGGAACTAGTCCAGTACGCATACCACACAACCAGGCAGCTAACCTTTTTTGTTAAGCAAAAGAAATAATTTTGGAAAGTTTTAGCTTGATCTGAGTATGGGTGAAATAAGATGTACAAACTTTTTGCCAAACTGTCAGACAGAGTTGATACAAGATTTATAAATAGAGCAGAGAGGCTGTTAAGAATGATAGATAAAAAGGTGTCATGATAGACATAAAGATGTCATAATTATTACTTTTGTTTCTTATATCTAAAACTGGATGTGATTTAAATAATCAGATACTTTAAACCAACTCTGTTCCTCTGGAAATGTCATTAAAAATATATTTCTTTCATCTCTGCATTAAAGTAAATACTCAATAAAATTTAAAGTGATTGAATGCATTCAAAGTGTGTTTATTTTTAAGCAGCTAAAAATGGAATCATAGTACAATACTTTATTAAAGCTAAAAATACCCATTATGCCTATATATCATATTAATCAGCTAATCTACATCCTGGTAAAGGATAATGGCTTGAAAAGCAAACTTTAATAGAAAAATTGATACTATTGTGATTGCTATTGTTAATTAATTTGATTTTATTGTAAGCCGCTTCCCCCTCCAAGAGGTGAGAACAAAAAAAAAAGTTGACCTGCAGTTTCTACAAGTTTTACAAATGAATGGCAGCTGTGTGTGTGGGGGGGTATACAAAGGTTCTGGGTATACACAATTTATTTTACTCATAAACATAGTATTATGGACATACCAGTGGGTCTTTATAACTCTATTGTTTGCTGTGTAGTTGTGAAATATACGTTGGAATTCTCATTATAAACCTCAAGAAAACAAATTAGTACCTATGCAGCAGTAAATCATTGAAATAAAAGTAATCTATTGTGATCAGTCTACATCAAGTCATGCTTTGCACATTTGGGGGGTACCGGTATATAAGGGTGAGGGTTTTATGATTTTGCTGTTACTTATCTTGTAATTTGTTCGGGTTATACACATATGTGAAGTATATGCGCAAAAATATGGTGATAAGCAATCTCCATGTTCTACTTCACGGACTGTTAAATCTTAATCTGGCTCATTAACTTTTGTTAGCAGGACAATGTCTCTGAATCTTAACCAAAGCATTTCAATTCTAAGACTCTTTAAAAGCTGAGAGGTAGATTATTCCTCCAACCATTTCTAATATGTAAGAACAGAAATTAAATAAAGAAATTTGCATTTACACTAAATTTTTAAAAAATAAACAACACAGACTTGTAGATTAGGCTAAATGTTTTATTGCATTGTCAAGGAGAAAAACATTTGTTTCATTTTAATGTGCATTCTAATAACACATTGAAATCAACAGCATTGTACCCAGACCAAATACAACAGAATTAACACATTGAAATCAACAGCATTGTACCCAGACAAAATACACCTGAAATCAAAAATAGAAAACACTGTCACTCTTAAAAGACTGTTGGAGCACAAACACACACACTAATAAAACAACAGAATCAACTAAATATATTTTTCTGTAAATAAATTATTAAAATAAAATTATTATGCTACCGGGTATCCCTAAACTTGTTAAAATATTTCACTCATTTATTCATAAACTAGAAACTAGCTCTGAAGATATAATTGTAGCAGTAATAATAATCTCTATTACTCATGAGTAAATTTGTCTAATCATTTGTGCACACACACACAAAACAGCATTATAATTATAAAAAAAAACAACTATACATTCACACCAGAATCACTCCAAAGTTATATGTGAAATGTTTAGATCAGCTAGTTGAATTGTATTTATTGATTGGATTGCCAGATAAACAAAGAGTTTTTGTGTCTGTCTTTGTCAACTGTGTATTGTATCTTGTTTGTGATGGTAAAAAACACAAATTCCTGACTCAGCAGTTGTTTTTATTTCTAAACTCTTTTGAGCTCTCTAAAAGGAAACATTCATAAATGATACCACATGAGCACTGGACAGTAAAGAAAACTAAAAGCAGTTATACTTAAATCAAATCAGCCATTAAGAAAAAACAAAAGTGGTTATTACTTGCTTGTTATGGCGGTGACAAAAAGATAATAGACCCCTGGTGGACAACGGCTTTGTCTGCATCACATTGCAACTGGGTCTGCCTAGTCATGTGAAATACTGCACTCATCCTTGATTTTGACAATCAAAGACAAAATACCTTATAATTATGACAGATTATCTTTTTTAAATTCACCCTTTGGTATAATGAATATTCAAAGAAATTCTTATGTTTGTGTAAGTAAAGTAAAGGAGGTGCGGTGGCTGAGCAGTAAATCTCAGGGTTGGAATCCTGTTGAAAACTGGGATTTTTTATTTCAGGACCTTCTGTTGCTTTTGGAACACCCAGGTCTGATGGGTGCCTGACATTAGTTAGGGAAAAGTAAAGGAGGTTTGTCATTGTGCTGGCCACATAACACCCTCATTAGCCATTGGCCACAGAAACATCTGCCCTATGGACCATAAGGTCTGAAAGGGGAAATGGAAACTTTCTTATCAAAACTGCATTAGCTGGGCTTAATACAATTCATTGTAGAATTGTTTAAAATTTACCCATTGGTGTAATCAACATTCAAAGAAATTCTTATGTTTGTGTACTCATTGAAATATTCATTCAACTGACATTAAAAAAAAATGCACAAGATACTAGAACCAAAATAATAATTAAAAAAAACTAGAGTGGTTCATAACATTTTTTTTTGAAGCTATCAAATAGATCTGAAACTCAAGTAAATTTTATTATGGATTGCATCATAATTCTGAATTGAGTGACGATCTGGGATGCAGCATGATGAAGTATACAGAAAAATAAATTTGTATTAATAAAATGCGTATCTATAATATAGTCTTTCAATTTCAATATTTTTTAAAACAAAAATATTCACAATAAAAATGTTTTAAAAATATTGTTGCATCCCAAATCAAACAAAAGTAATGCAGTAACTCTTGACAGCGTTAATAATAACACAGGCCTAAAAAACTATACATTATTAGTTCAAAGTATCTTGCATTATCTTTGGATCTACAATAGTTGCAAACACATACAAACTGATTCTGACAGATGTGCCTTGTTTGAATAATACCATCTCAGAATCAGTCAGCAGAGGGTGTACAGAAATCTACAATAAAAAAGAAAAGAATTATGTGTATACATATTTTATTTAACTCCACATTTGCTTGTTGTAAAAATGTATTCCATGAAATGACAGTGGTTTGCAGTATATATATATATATGTATAGATGTGTAATTATAAACCTTTCAGAGCAAGCAGCATTAAGACTCTGACAGAACAAATGTCACAATTGCACATAATTGAATATAAGCAACCGGGGGAAGTGTATATATCATTGGGATCCATGAATCAAATAGAACAGCTTGTGTCAGGTCTTGGCCATGCACTTAGAGACAAATCTTATGTTACATAGGACAGACCCATCTTCATTAGCAAAAGATTTAAAAAAACAAAACAATGTTATGTGATAAGTTTTGTTATTTACTTGCTTAGTTTAACAAATAACAGACCTTACTATTAGATTTAGCTTGATATATTATATGTTCTTAAAACTGAAAGGATATTTCTAAAAAATTGCTAATATCGTAAGTTACATAGGTTCAAATCATCTTTATGGCCATTATATTTTAAACTGGATCTACAAGTTGGTCACAATTAGCCACTAGCTGTTGGCTTGCTTAGTTCGTTGAAAAAAAAAATTTTAGATTTCACAATTACATTTAAATCAGTATATTATTAAATTTTCTTACAACTATAAGTTTTCCTGCAAAAATTGCTAGAGGTTATGATCAAATTCTGGCTGTAGTGGTAAGATTGAAATACTATTCAAGCGTTTAATTTATGAATTGTCATTTGTTATTGATATTTGTCTTTTTTTTTTTTTTTTTTTCAAAATACCTATGATTTTTTGTTCTTACAAATTGTTTTATTGTACATTGGTCAATGTATTTAACAACAAGTCTAAAACATTACAGGAAGATATTTTATAAATAGTGAGAAGTAACAAAAAGGTCAACTAATCCTTTTTGATATCAGAAGTACTATTGAAAATGAGTTATTTCCCTTAGAGGATTAGAACATGTACTATGGTATTTGCTGTTTGTGAATAGAAGATAGTTAAAGCCTGTCTATTTATACATTGTTTTGTAGTATGTGCACTTCTATGTACATTCCAGAGTATATAAGCAAGGAAGCAGCAGAAACATAATAATTATGTGATGACTGTCATTATTATAACTTACAAACTACTCTAATTAGTAAAAATGCCAGAAACTGTAATACAGGTTAAAAATATTTGTGATACTTATAATTTAAACAAAATATAGAGACTGTCATTGACAACAAGACACACATTTAGCAGTTAAAAAATAAAAAAGCCTATTTACACATCTTTATTAAACTGTAGATGAGAACATGCTCACACTTTCTTTGCCTTATTTTTAAACATTTTTATAAACATGGACATATACATAACTAAGAATAGGAAATGAAACCAAAATACAAATTTACATCAACAAGAAAAAATAATAATATGCTGATTATCTAAACATGAACAAACAAATTGAAGGTTGAATGATGATTTAATGTACATTTTTGAATCTAAGATGAAATTAGCTCTACAACCAGTTGTTTCCGGATGGAATAAAATGTCATCTGAATTCTCTCCCCTTAGGTGCATAGCTCATGTAAAAAAAACAAATAAAAAAGAGCCATTAATTTCTTTCGGTCTTTTACAAGGTAGGGTAAATAAACTCAGCCTCGTCTAAATATAAGTGATGAAAGAAAAATCATTTTCACACTAAGTATAAGAATATACAATTCATGAATTGAAATTGATGATAGTAAAGTCTCCGATTTAAAGATGATTCTTGAGCTGTGTACTATTTAATCCACATGTTGTGTGAGACATGTAGTCAGTTCATTCAGGGCTTCTCATGAAGTCTGATTTCGTGAAGTTAGACTGTGAATGGTGTCATACTGCTATTAGCATTAAGTAGCATTCACATTATGACCTAGCATTCATTGACAGACTGTTCAGTTGGTGTCATACGTAAGAAACAATGACAAAAGATCTAGAGCAACAGTTCAAAAATTTATAAAATAACATTTGTTGCCCTAGTTGAGACATTATGTGGAAAAAGTAAAAAAAAGAACCACAAAATAGTTGAAGGTTGAGACCAAACCAGAGGTAGAAGTCATACAAATAAATATTGAAACAGAGAGAAAGCACAAAGACAATCTCCCTAAGTGAAACAGTACATGTTTTGTTTTTTTGTTTGTTGATTCAATTTTGGCTTCAATAAGAGCACTTGACCAATCAAGAAAAAGGTCTGTATAGAATCACACGGATTATATAGTTTTTGATATTTGGAAATATTGTGTCCTCGCCTAATTGTGTATAAAACATCAACTGTAGTAATTCTAAATGGTTGGTTAGAGTTGTATTGCCATACAAAACCTACATAAACATTTCTCTATTTTACCTTACCCTTCAGTTCAAATCAGTCTTTATTTCAAACTGAAATACAAATTGGCTCTGCAGTAAGTATTTTACTCATAGATTTCATCCTTTTATTTATTCTTCAGTAAAAGAACACAATTTTTGTTCCACTTTTTGTAAAGTGTTTTTTTTTTTTAACAATAATCAATCAATGTGTATGTCTTCTCTAGACTTTATTTTTTTTATTTTTAGAAGATTTAGAGCCCAAATGCAACAAGTTCTACCTACCAGGTTACTTGTATACATGACTGATTACACCCACAGATTTCGTACTGCCTAGAAAAAGCAAAGCCTGAGTAGGGGAGGTTTAGGAAGTGCAGAACACATGCAACCATTCAATGAAGTCAAGGACTTAATGTTCTTTAAACCCTTACCCTAAACAGCTTCTCCTCTGTGTCTGAACATGCAAGAAGCAGACCAAGCAACCTCATCCTCCCTCTGAAACATCTAACACATGATACACACACGCCTTAAGTGTCTGATAATAAATAGTGCCATATACAAGTCAGGAGTTGTAATTATTAAATTAGACAACAAATTTATTCATAGAGTTCAATCACAGTTAGAAACAGCAGCATGTTCTGTCAGCAACTTCTTTCACCTGTTTTTCTCCACCTAGTCTCATTGATGCAGCTGTTTACAATCTTCTCTCAATTCATATTCTGGTCAACCTGCCCTCATGCATGGCCACAACAGTAACATCTCGGACATCAGTGGCATGTGGAATGTGATGGTTGGCTGGGTACTGGCCTCCACCGTTGAGAAACTTCTCCCTATGCCTCTCCTCTGCTCTCCTCTTCTTCTCCATTTTTTTAGATTCCTTCACTTTACGTGCGGACTGGAGAAATGAAAGAAAAAGACAAATCAGAGCTTTAATTAGTATAGTTAATCCTCCTAAAACTAAGATAAATAAATACATGACTGTGCTCTAAATGCCTGCTCTGAAAAAATTGAGCTGCAGAGCATCACATCATCAGTGACTTTTCAAGAGCATTAGGAGTAAATGGTGTGATATTACACAAAAGAAGGTAGGTGACTCTGTCCACTGCATTTATTTCCTAACCATTAATCTTGATGTTTGGATACGAGTCTGAACATGCTGTCCCTGATTATTGCTGATTTAGTTTTTTACTATGCTTTGAGCCGCCTCAGGTTGAATAGGCTCAAAACAAATAGTCAAATATTGACTGCCAGCCTGTCTATGTAATATGCTATAATCTAAGTTCCCTTAAGAAAAACAATTACTATCTAAATAGAATCAAGGTGGGAGCAATTTAATCTAGAGACCAATAAGATGACAGTCTGAAATGAACATTGTGCTGGTCACATGACATCCTCGTTAACAGTGGGCCACAGAAACAGATGAATTTTACAGGGCCACAGAAACAGATGAATTTTACAGGGCCACAGAAACAGATGAATTTTACAGCGTCTGCCCTATAGATCGCAAGGTCTAAATGGGTAAATTTACTTTTTTTTAATTTACATTTTTGATGCTATGAAATTAAACTTCATTTCATTTGGCTTCACCAATGATAACAATTCTATGTTGGCCTTTGACAGATGAACACAGCATGTTCCAAGAATGAATCATATTACACATTATTTGATGCTATGAAATTTAACTTAACATTTCATTTGGCTTGACCAATGATAACAATTCTATGTTGGCCATTGACAGATGAACACAGCATGTTCCAAGAATGAATCCTATTACCTGGGATGGGAAACTTAGGACTTTAGGTCTGGCCCCACTTCCTTTGTTACTGCTTATAGACCCATAGCCAGAGCTGTTGCTGATGCTGTCTTCTCGGAAGTGAACCTTGTGACCTTTACCATTGGAGGAAACATTGGACGGTGGAGTGGACGCTCCATTTCTGATAGAACTACCTCCCACCACTGTGATGTGCCCTCCATTCAAGCTGCCGCTGTGTGATGAGAACCCATTGTAAATTCCGCTGTCAATGGTGGTGCATGTCTGCTGTGAGACCAGTGATGCTGTGTCATCTGTGGAAATATAAACATAACATCAACTAAAGATTAAGAACTAAGGGAGACTGTCTGGAGGAAACCTACACAAGATCATCTTAATACTATACATGACTTAACCACTCACACTAATTCTGTTATTTTGATCAAAATGGATAACTGTTAAACAGAAGAGGGTAATATCTGTCGCTTAATATTTCAGGCTTTTCATTTCTGACTGATACTTTAATTATAAGCTTGAGATTAAAGGTTTTTTCTCAGGACCAAGAGATTTGTTGTTTTTTTCCATAGTATCAGTAGGTTTTTATCAAGAAGCATGGTCAAGAGGCTAAGTACGCTTGATCTTGGTTTGTCTTGGCTAACTAAAAAGGGGACTCGAGATTTGACTCCCTAAGCAAGCAGAGTTGTGTTTACTGAATGCCTAAAGGCAGTATGGAAAACATTCAGATACCCCCCTCCCCCACTGGTCCACAAATGAGATTGGACCATAGTGCTCTGAGCAGCTTGCTATAAGCATGTAAGTAATGCTATATAAAAGCTATATTCATAAGACTACAAGGCTGTTGCACATTGTCTGACATTTGAATTCTGTAAAGAATGCTGAAAGTTTCATCAATGACTATATTATGCATCCTTGAATCAATGGAAATTTCATTGATGACTGTATAAGGTTTCCTAGAGTCAATGCATCATTATAGTGAACATTTTGTTAGGGGCAGTAAAAAGTAGTTCATTTGTTGGTCTTTTATCACCTTCACTTAGTGCTAGCCACAGAAACAGATTATAGTTTTCCTCAGCTGTCTTTGACTTAGAAAAAGAAAAGGCTATGTTGAATCTAACAAAACAATGTTGGAACTGAATCGTTTGTTATATTAGGACTAAATGACTATTTCTGACCTGGACTGTATTCGTTGCTCATCTCCAACTGCTGTAATAAGTAGGCAATAGAGGCATCCACATCATAGTCACATTCCAGTATACACTGTTGAACCCGATCAACATCCTGAAATAAATCAAAGCAACTATTGATTACTGATTTAAAAGAATTAAGTACAAGGATCTAACACTAAGGCATTACGAGTCCATGGATTAAGTTTGGATCTGGTCATAATGGACAATGTATGTTCCACAAATATTAATGCAGTGAAATGATATAAATTTATGTTATTTTTGTAGTGAATGACTTTGATCAGTTGCTTTGAGAATAAATAAATAAAATAAACTTTGGCCTAACAATTATTAGTAGAATGTCAATTCAAATGTTTGTTTACCTCACATTTTGTAGCATTCTTGACCTCACTGACAATGTCGTCAAGTTCCCTCTTGGCACTGACCATACCTCCAGTGGACTCATGACCATTCATTTGAAACCTTTGTTTACAATCAGCATTATTTAAATGTTCCTGTAAATAAAAAATGCTTTAGAATAGAGAAAATATGATAAATGTAATCTCTTTTTATCAAAATGTATGGCTCTGTTTGAGCCAGCTTTCTAAACACAAAAGTTTGATCAAATTTGATTAAAAATAATTGTCTAGCACCCCAAGGAGGAGTAAAAAGTGCATTTCAAACAAAAGTCACAGCCAGGGAGTTCATTTGTAACATTCAAATATTTCTGTATGTTCTTTCATGCACAACAGTATATACCCATGGTTTCAAGGTAGTTGTCAATTAGGATATGCTTCCATCTACATAGCCTCTGACCTGCTCAAGTTAGAAACTAAACCTGGCAAAATTGCTTCTATTCACAAGTAAATTGGTGAAGGCAGATTCATGGTGCCTGTAAGACAAGGGAGCTTTAAGCTTTAGGCAAAGCTATTCATCTAGTAGAGTATTATTGATTTTAAAGCCTGACTGTCTTGTCATAAGCCTTCTATAGTTAATCTTAAAAAAATTTCAAGAGCTCTAGAGGTGTTAAAACTATCATCTGTTATGTTCCATTTTAGCCAATTCTGCATGATGCGTAAGTCCTTTGGATCACAGAGGCTAACAGGAGACAATGAATGACTATGATATATTGACAACACAAGATTTTTATCTTGAGAATGTGGAAACTGGTGCTTCTGCAAAGAAGCTAAAACAATATGCCAACATTTTTTTTAACATTTAATTTACTAAATAAAACTTAATGAACACTAAAAAAAAGTATTAGAAGCATATGGAAAATGTCCAAAGACAATTATCTATTTACAGAGAATAGTCAAATGAAGTTGACCTACTTGTAACCGTATATGTGCAGGTGATTCTGTGTTGTCGTCCAGTTTACGGACACTACTATAGTGGTCACCATTGTGGTAAGCTATGTGAAGCTGGGGTGTCGTCTCTGTACTGTTGGTTGGACCTTGAATCTAGAGCAAGCAAGTTGCAGCAAAAAAACAACATTAAATAAATCCTTGAATTGATTTGATTTTGATTTTTAGGCACATCGGCACAGTTTAGGCCATGTCGTGCCCGCAGTCCCTTAAGGACTACTCTCCCTCTACAAAACAAGGGCCAAATTCCATACAATTAAATCATTAAAATCAAGGTCTATTTACAGTTAAAACAGTAGAGGTAGTAAATAATGACTTAGACTAATAAAACACTCAAAGAGGAAAATATAGGTTTATATCATTCATTGAAAGCTCCTGCTGTCCCCATTGATAAAAAAAAACAAGAGCATTTCTGGTACATCTAACATAATGGGCTGGACTTAACTTGCCAGAAAAAAACAAGAATGAACACACTTTAAATCTCTAACTAATATAAAAAAAAAGTAATTCTATTTCATCCAACATTACAGGTTGGTCTACATAGCCAAGAAAACCAAGAATTAACAATTTGAATTAACATAAATCAATTGATTAATTTAAATATAAAAGGACTTGAAAAAAATTTTTTGACCCAATCTTCCTTCTTTTCTTAAAAAAAGTACCTAAAATCAATTATTTCTTTTATGGTTATTGCTGGGTATCTAATACTGAGTTTTTTTTAGAACTCATCATATATAATCAGGCTTTTATGCATTTATATGTTATGAGAAAACATAAAAGGTACACCTATTTTTTTCCTTTTTTCCCTTTATAAACTCAATTTTTAAAAGTTTCTTACGTTATAAACTAGATACTTTCCTTCAAAAGAGAAGATAATTATGTCCTATGTACATCCATGTGCTATTCTAGTTATGCCTGTTGCTTGTTAATTAGAGACTTAAACTCTTAATACTTTGACTTACCATTAGAGGTTTCCCATTGAGCTGGTGAATGATGACATTGACATTATGGACCTTGGCAAAGGCAACAATGGCGTCATTGCCAGCATGAGTGCCTAACTTCTGTAGATTTTTCACTGCAAAGAATCAGAGATATTCACAAGTCCAGACAAACTAAGGTGGAATTAAGCTTATATGAAGTATATCAATTGGAGTCACGAAGGCCAGGGGAAGGGGACACACATTTGAGACCCAAAGAAAAGCCAGGTGCAGAAGATGCAAAGAAAACTTAGATCCACACTGGACAACAACTTTGTCTGCATATAGAGGGAAGATATGCAGAACAGAACTGGCTTTGATTGGCCATGTGAAACACTGCACTCTTCCTTAAATCATCAGAGTCAAAGACAATGCCATTCATTCATTCATAAACAAGTTATGACTGTTGTAATGAAATTAAAATAAAAACAGTCCTATTTAAAAAAAAAAAAAAAAAACATGGCCACAAGTCAGCAGGTGAAGCAGATTATTGGTTGCAAAATATATACTATTGCTATAAGTGGACAGACTGATGCCCTACTTTCATTTTCCAATGGCAGCTGCATGAGCAAAGCTATGACAAGAAATGATAGCCATACCACCAAAAAATTAGAGACTTTGAAACACCATCCTCCCCATTTGTAACAGCAACCAGCACTTCACTTATGGAAAACAATCATTACATAGGAAACAATGAAACATCTTAAACCTAACATCACAAAATCTAGACCTAAAGTAGGTGACTGAATGCCACACTAAGCTACAAATTTCAGTTGTAAATCAATGCTCTATATGGATCAAACTTACACTAAGGTAATCAATTGAATGCTGCCACAACCCTGCCAATTTATTGTTGTTCAATCACGTGATAATCTAAACTACTGTAGTAAATAAATCAATATGATATATTGACAAAGTTTTTCTATGGCAAATATGCAACACACTTATAAGTTCACAAAGTAACTTGTCACCAAGGTGTTTGGAGTCTGTGTGTCATGCATCAAAATTAGGCTTGTTGCTACTAACAACAGAAGTGACATGACTAGAAAACAATGGTTTATTCCAGCAATGAGCAATATCCTACTCCTTCACTTTTATTCTTAGAGTAAAAAAGTATCAGCAATTTTAAAAAGGGGTTTCAACAAATAATGAGAAACTTAGCTTTCAAAGTCAGACACCCAAAGTCAGACACCCAGTTTCCTCTCATTGCAGCCAACCTTATCACTTGCCTATAGTCCATCATCAAGAAGAAAATGTAGGCAAGAAATACAAAGAATATTACTTTCTCTACTTACCATGATCATCAAAAGGAAGGTCATCCTCCACAAATGGTTCAAAATCTAAGCGATGTGACTTCATAAAGTTCACCACATCTGTCCGATGCCGAAAGTGGTTGCGACAATGGCCCTCCAACTGGTCACCCAGTGCTCGAAACAGACAGTTTCTGAGGAAAGTAGCCAAAGAAATTAGTCAAGTGTCAGTTTCTTCATACTTATGTTTGACCTATGTCATGGAAGACAGCTATAGCAGCTGAGTAAAAGGTTTTATAGCCTATTGACAAGTTTAAAATTTTAGCAAACGACCTAATTCTCTAAAGGCTTCTATGCCCTTAGCTTACTAGATTTTTTTTTTCATGAGGTCATGTCAAGGAACAAATGTGCAACGTTTCTACTTGATCAGATAAAGGGAAGTGGGAGGAATAATGTGTACAAGATCCACCCAGACAGAGAGAGTGAATTGTTAAAGCTTAATAAAAATAAAACAAGACTATTTACAATAGTATACACACACACACATAAAAGTTCAGTGTGTTTTAATCTTGAAATGTTTTGACAGTTTATTCACCTAACATAATGTTCTGAAAATAAAATGCTAAATTTTAGCTGAGTCAATGTGTCAGTTGAGACATTATTTAGTATTTAATTATTATTTAGGAACTTCCTTGCCACCCTTCCATTCTTTCATATCATACACATGTACACAGGTATTAAAACACACAGACTGTGTAGTTAATGTACATGTCTTGAAAGAGCATGCAGGTGATAACTTAAGAAAAGACTTCAACTAAGACCCTGTACATGACAGTCATTAATTATGTCATCCAGGTATGCTTTCATCTTCTATATCTACACATTTGACTATATCACCCCCCCCCACACACACATTGTGTTCAGGAGGGAAAAGGTCAGGCTTTGTCTAGCAGGTCACCATGAACTTTGACAACCTTCCATGATATTGTTTTTCAAGCTTTCTGGCCATGTTCTCAGCACTTCCATAACTCTAGCTGTAAATAGCACAATCACATGACAAGGAAGAAATACATTGCCCCATTATGTGTCCACCCACCTTCCCCTGTGCCATTCAGTAGAAAAAAGTGGAGCATAAACAAAAAGAAAGCAAAATTTCAACGTCTCAGTAAATACAAACTATTCAGGATGATCAATTGAACATACACTAGCGACAGCTGGTGCTAAATCAGCCGAAAAACATTCAGACATACTACAGATAAGAAAGAATGTCAAGAAAACACACAGGATCATGTTTATCTTGAGGGAGGCACGTCTAGGTTTCAGTTTGTATACACCACAAGTGAATGCACTCTCTTTGTGCAGTTTCCCTTTAAAAAAAAAAGTGTCTATCCAAATAATGGAGCTATTAGAGACATTACAGTAATATTAATGCCATCCGGTCAGCCCTGAGCAATTTCAAACCTTTTTCACTTAGTCGTGCACTTGCTGCGCCCATACAAACATGTTCACAGTAGCGTCATAGCAAGGTAGTTACTTCCAACACATTCAGCAGTGCTGCTTCCTTCAGTTTTAATGCCAACTACAGATGATTTCAATAACTTCGTCCTTAAAGGAAATTAATCTATTTAGTTGGGTTCCCCCCCCTCCTTTTTTTTTCAGACCAGCCCAAAAACTATGTGCCAAGTGTGAACTATGGGTTTAAACTCAGACCATCGTCTAAAAGTAAGACGTGTTCACAGGCGACCAGATTCGACAGGCAGAAGGCGAGTGACGTCTACAGGTCAAGAGGAAAGAGAGTAACAATTCAGTAGCGCGTGATTGACTGCAGTTTTCCCGTCTGCACCAGCAGGCACGTGACTTGAGAATAAATAGAACTACATCACGTATGTTTCAAAACAGAGATAGTTAAGGAAAAAAAAAGGGCGGAGAGTTACTTTCTAAAAATATTTCGTTCATGTCTGAAGCCGGACGTACTTCCCATCACATTAGTACTCCAAATGAGACTGTTACTTAGCTATCCTCAACTATGTACACATGGGAGCTATGTACATTTGGACACAGTACTCAGAAAACAAACTTCAATGAACCCTTCAACTAATCATGTTCAGGGATGGGAAAGTGACCACACTTATTTTCGAGATGCAAAGATTCAAATTAAAGAAAATGAATTAATGAATAGCAATAAAAAAAGCTTTTAGATTTAAACTTTCGGCTTGGTAGCAAGGTACTGTTACCGTTAGGTCTTCATAAAGGAATCTCTCTACCTATGAACTGTAAGAGTTCTCAATAGTTCATAGAGATTGAAGCACATTTTGACTTTTAAATCGTTGTAGAGAACGACTCTATTTTAACAGCAAAATACTGCATGTGGTAGTTTTCAAAAATTAAAAATTGTATTAGTCGATGTCAGTAACAACAGTTTGGCAGAGATAGAGACATACCAATCTCTTTAGAAAGTTTACTAATACAATAAATATATGAAGATCTAAGTCCCGTAAGGGTAGATGTCACGTACGCATATCTTGTTGTTTGTTCACGAGTCAAGGCCATTCCCCCCCCCCCCTTCGGAAAGTCCAGCGGCCATTTTGGATTGTTCTAGAATTTTACGTCACCACTCTTGGTGAAATCTGATTGGTTGGTTTGGATAAAGAGACGCTTCCAAGGCGGGCAAAAGCTTGGTCTTATCAGTCGAGCTTTAATTCTGCTAGGAGTCAAGACATGTTTTTGTAGATCTAGTAATTTTACATATAAAAGTATGTCTTTGTTCAACTACAAGTTTTATTGATATATATTTGTACACAGCTGTACTTATGTTGGATTTAAATAAAGGTTCCTGTATTTTATTATCAAAGTATTACTCAAGTGAATCCTAGATAGTTTTCGTCATAATTATTCAAATAATACAATCCCCGGCAACACAATACTTCTCTCCTACAAGATTGTGACATCTAACACAGGAGCTATATCTTGACAGTAGACATAAGAAAGAAGCATGCCACCAGTGTCCTACTGATTTAGAACCGCTGGTATGAGATACAGCGAATGTTAACACTAAGAGAGACACCTGTTGAATGGTCGACTCAAAGAAAAAAAAAAGAACTGATGACTTCCCTGCACTCCTCCAGAGGTAGGCGTGAAACGTAGATAAGTGACCTTTTGGCTGAAGTGATCTCCCCCCACTTGGTGAATGAGTGCTGCTTGTGTACCCACTGACTCACGCTTGGCACACATTGCAAGTGTTTGGGAGAATGAAGGCAAAGGGCGCTAGAAGACGAGGGAAGAAGGGGAAATAGATTTCACTGCGAACCAGACATCACAAACTCCAGGAGCTTTTAATTGTTACAGAACAATCAGACTAGCTCAACACAGCCACAAATAAAGCTCTGAAATTTAGTGATGCCCAAACTACGATCGGTGGGCCACATCCGGTAGGTAACGAGGTGTTATCTTGGTTTTGGAAATTTCTGCCCAAAATGCAAATGGAAGCCGGAAAAAAATGTTTTTTTTTTTATTAGACTTGACATACAGGCTAGAAATGTATAAGTAGAGAAAAGATGGGCGTCACCGCTAGCTTAAGCTACGAAAATAACACGCAATCTATATTTATATATATTTAAAAAAAAAAGCTTATATTGAGTGAAGGGAGAGCACAGTTCAATCGATTACATATCTCTCAATATTGCAAGTTTATATATTTATATTAAATTTATGTATTACAATTCAATGATTGTACATGAGAATTACAATTCAATGATTGTACATGAGAATAACAACAAGACAAAGTTGACGTTAAAACAAACGAAGACTTCACAAATGATACTTATCGACAAAACAAGCTGCTATATATTTTCATGTTTTTCATCCACAATCTTACCGAATGAAATCAAAACGCGCTTTAAGGTTGGTCAGCAGACCGTAAGGGTATTATTTTTTTCGGGGGAGAAAAAGGTGGTGGGGGAACTAGCCCCAAAACAACCAACCTCTGTATGAAGAAATGGTAACCTCACAGACAAAATGAACTTGTTATCTGAAACCAACATGAAATGCAAAAGAAGTAGAAATTTGAGAACTGCTACCGAAACCAAACGTGAAAAAAAAAAAGAACGGATTTACAGTTGTTGACACAAGAGAAATGAAGTCAATAGAAGAGGAGGGGGGGCGGCCCAACGTGCGCAACATGAGCGAGTGGCCACTCATGGAGGTGACCCCACACCAACAGGGATGGCGGGTAGAAAGACCCGCGGTCCAGACTCAAGTCACGTAGCTCGTGGCCAACTTTGCAATTAACAGCAAACCAACAGCAAGCATCTAACAAAGTCTACAGTCACAGGTAGTCCAAATTCTCAGCTGTATTTCCATAAAGTTTGGTCATCACATTGGGCTCTCGGTGATAGAGCTAGTTTTAGTTGTCGATGTATCATGATTTCATGGCAGACTTCATGGTACAGTGAGCCACACTCAAGTTTTACAATTTTCGATTAATCGTAATAGTTCATGGGATTGTAACTAAGTTTTTAACATTGTAAAAACATAGCGCTGTCAAGATTGTTACTGTTTACGACAAAACTAATACCAATTCCATGTCGATGTATCAAGATTTCATGGCTGACTTCATGATACAGTGGGCCACACTCAAGTTTTACAATTTTCGATTAATCGTAACAGTTCATGGCATTGTAACTAAGTTTTTAACATTGTAAAAACATAGCGCCGTCAAGATTGTTACTGTTTGCTACAAAACTAATACCAATTCCATGTCTTGAGTAAAATAAGCAGTGGTAGAAAAAAAAATTACATTATGAAAAACACTGATTTGAAGCACAGATATTGACATGACCAAGGTTAAGACCACTTGCCAACTCTGGGGCTCTTACAGAAGAATTGGAAACAAAAGATTAAGTCATCTCGTTTTGGGTCTTCAAACTCGAACACCTCAAGGACGCCAAGTCTTGGAATATTTCGAATGAATGCAAAAAATAAGTTAATAGAGTATAGATTTATTTACATACACATAAAACCAATTTTGTAAAACAAGGTTACATAGTAACAATAGACAATAGCGACTATTCCCTTTTCGGGGGCCGTTAACAAGATTGAATAGTTCATGTCCCTTAGTAACCTGTAGGCAATAAACGCAAAAGTGTGTGAAGTAAGTTGAGAGAACGACGGACCCACAGTGGACGCCAAGAGTTTCCATTCATTTATTTCAGCAGGCGATGAAAAATGACGATGCTGGTCCCGAGATGTATTAGTAATGGAAATGCACTCGTCTACGTGTTCATCTGTTAGAATCGGGCAAAGAATCTATTAATCGTGCCCCTTCCCCCCGCTCAACAACCTCGAAATGACCAGACTCCAGAACCTTGTAATTCTGATGTCGCGTCATCTTTCTAACTGGCGACTCCCGTCCTCTTCATGAACAGATCCACATTTCTGAATGCAATGTTGTTGTCATCTCCGATGAGTATTTTGGTAAAATATAAATTGTGTTAAGGACAGCAGTACACCTCTATTATATATAAATATTTTACATATTTAATTTGTTTATTTCAGATAATATAGATACTGTAGAGATGCACGTATCTCAGACAAGACCCAGACGTATTGACTCAACAAAAGTAATTCTCTCTTTCAATCATAACACCCTAGAATCTAGATATATTAGGCAATTAGGAAAGAACAGCGGTAGACAATACATTGCAATGAATTTGTAGATAAATGTCCCTGCACGGGCTTCACATGTCAGCCCTATAATAAGGTCTTGATAAATGCTGGTTGCGTTACATGGAACAATTTGTAAAAAAAGTAAAGTTCCCCTTTAAGACCTGGTGATCTATTGGGGAGATGATGGGAAGGTCATCTGTTTCTGTGGCCTACGGTTAACGAGGGTGTCATGTGGCAAGCACAACGACCAACCGCCTTTACTTTTCCCCAACTAATCTCAGGTACCCATTAGAACTGGGTGGACTCAGAGGCGCCATTCTTCATCAGGATTCGATCCCGGGACCCCGGGAAGTCAAGCACTTTACCGCTCAGCCAGTGCCCCCCTCCCAATGCAACATTTGTTTCTGTTGTCATGGCGGTGTTTTGTTGGGTGCTTGAGTTCTTCATCATGGTCCACAAATCAAAAGGCAAACACATGGTGTGATTAAACCCAGACAGGTAGGAAGAAGTATCAGCAGACTGGGTTAGTGTCCTTGAACTTAGTTTACGCCTTCTTGTCACGACGAACTAGAGTTACAAGTGGGTCAGGTTAACCAGAAACAAACTAGCCAATGAAAACGAATTTAAAACCGTCATTTTTAGTTGTTTTTCTTCGCCACAATTGATACAGAAGTTGTTTTTTAAAAGTGTTCTCTCTAAACCTAGTGATCAACACAAAATGAGACGAGTTACACAAATTTCTTAAAGATAGGTCTACCAGTAGAATCTCGTGTCAACTTTTAACACATAGATGTCATGTAGCAGCCGGATGATTCCAGGAAGTACCAATAACAACATGAGCACAATTCTAAAGTGTCAGTCAGAATTTTAAACACGGTCCTTGAAGTGAGCTGATAAACGCTCAAATTGAAAGTGAAGACAAAATCATTTCTCCTAGGCGATATGGCTTACATTGAAACAATATCCCTTACATTTGTCTAAACAAGATG
>JADKLZ010081101.1:12919643-12941417 GCA_021533235.1 Biomphalaria straminea
AGACTTTTCAAATCCAATTCCTCTATATCTAGACTTTTCAAATCCAAATGCCCTATTCTCTGGACTTTAAAATCCAAATGCTCTATATCAAGACTTTTCAAATCCAGGTGCTCTATATCTAAACTTCTAAATTTAGGTGTTTTGTATCTAGACTTTTTAAAAATAATACAAGTGATTATGACCTAGACTTTTCAATTGAGTGGTTGATTGATCGTGTGGAATTAGCCCTAGACTGCCATATAGATGACCCCAGGTTCAAACCCTGGCCACTGACATATCCAGCAATCCTGGGAGATATTAGGGCTAGGATTTAATAATCTTTAATGGTGAAGGAAAATCCGAAATCTGAAAAAAAAAAAAGTACTCATAACTTTTCAATTTCATGGGGGAAAAAAAAGGAACTTTTCAGTTTTAAATGCCGGTACTCATGACGCTCGACGTTTCAGTTTAAAGTACTCATGCCTAAATTGTGCTGTTTCAAGTACCCCCTCTTTTTTTTCCACGAACATGTACACATTGAAGAAACAGCGTCAGGATAGAATCCCTTCTTGAATTTCTAGTTACATACAGAGCGCTAAGTAAAATGAAGACTATCGTGTGTTAAATAAATTGAGTCATGCCAACTGCATTTCATTTCTTATCATATACATTAGAACATTGAATATCTTTGAAAAAAAAAAAGTATGTATCTTCACTTCAACTAGCCTGGGCCACAGAGACTCATCACGAAAGATTCCAACCACACAAATACACTTGACAAACTAATCCAAATCTATTATTTCGACTTTTTCAGAATTGTATCCACTGTCTTCGAAGATTAGACGATATTTTGCTTTGTCTGTGGCAGGGTGCGGTTCCCATGTACATAAAAGAAACAGCATGTATTAATGCATACAAGAAAAATAGGTGTTGTGAATCCTAAAGTATTACCGTGATTTGTTGCTGACTTCACCAAAAGACCAGGTGCAAATAAAAAAAATGAAGCCCAAGCAAGGATTCTCCAGTTGTGTAACAACACTATTGAGAAACGTGTCTCTAGACTCTAGAGGGTCTACTAGAGTGTCAAAGTTACAAAACAAAACAAATAGCAGTAGTAATACTAGTAAAAATACATAAAATAAATGTAGTTTAAAATGTGTCATAATCATCGGATGATAAAAGGCGAGTGTATATTGCATTCCAAATACAGATTATAAAAAACTGAGGCCGTCAACCCCCTTTAAAGAATATTTTATTTCTATATCATCCAGAAATCGATGGGATGTTAGCAGTAGCCTGTGGGCACAAACTAACATAAAACAAGCCAGTCTACTCAGCAAGTTAAGGAGAGAGAGAGAAGAGAGAGAGAGAGAGAGGAGAGAGAGAGAGAGAGAGAGAGAGAGAGAGAGAGAGAGAGAGAGAGAGAGAGAGAGAGCAAGACAAGGTGAGAAGACCAAAACTTGTGAGAACCTTTAAGAGACAGCGTTTTACTGGATGGCATAGTACACGCAAGGAAATATTTCAATTCCTAACACAAGAGTAGGATAATGGAGACCTTTAGATATTCAGAGAGTCTATTAAAATGCATTTACCTGTGAACTAGACAGGGTCCCCGTAGGGAAGCACGGCGGGGAGTCAGAGCTCATATGATATGTTACCAAAACTTTGGACAAATTGTGACGACAGCCCAGACATCAGATTGCATGTAAATGGTGTACAGTTGTATTGTGAACCATTTCACGTTAACAATAAGCAAACATAATGTACAAGTATTACTTGTATGCAGAGTATCTCTCTCTGTATTAGTAAGTTATGGTTCAGTGTTTTATGCATTGTCGCTACTTTTATGTTTTAGTCTACAGTCTTGGAGTGTTTCTAATTTCGTGATTTGACTAATGGTGTTGCTCTAGTCAAATGTGAATGTTCATCTATTATAAACCACTCGGCTCTCTAATTACGTCTGTTATAATTTCATTGTTTTCTTGAATTATATATATATATATATATATAAGAGCGCTATGGTCCAATGTCATTTGTGGACTAGAGGGGGGAGGAGGGGATAACTGCCTTTAGGCAGCTCGGAAAACACAACTCTGGTCGATTCGGGTGTCGAACCCTTTTAAGTAGTTCAAACATACTTAGCCTCTTGACCACGATTCCTACGATTAGCTTGCTTTCAGCTGTAAGCACGGTACAATTCCGTTTATAAGAGGTTATGAGTGCATAAAACCGAATCTCAACTACATATCATACAAAGACACAGAGAGAGAGAGAGAGAGAGAGAGAGAGAGAGAGAGAGAGAGAGAGAGCTCAAAGGACTTAAGAACGAGTTCTGCATTTATAACGCATGCATTTACTACCAAGTCATGTTTGAGAACGTGTGCCTATAAAATGCGCTGATATAAAAATTGGAGATACACAGATGTCAACTAGAATAGAGAGATCCTCTTCAAGTACTGACTTTGGGAGGCAAAGAGAAAAGCATGCTGTATAGTGGAACATTAACCCATCAAGCCCAGAGTAACACCTTCTTACTTGCAACGAAACTCCAGATATTCTCTTAACTCTTTCTCTCCGTAATTATTTATCACATTCTGGTGGAATCAACGTTGGTATCGTCAGTTAGGAGAGAAAGAGTTAACTTAAGGAAGATTTAAGGCTCAAAGAATCTGAATAAAGAATGGCACCCTTTCAAAGATTTGATGGCAAGTTGTTCTTGTCTTTAGACTTCCATTTTAATTGCAATGTCCAAATAATGATATGATTTACGGTCCATTGTGGCGTTAATCCTTTGTAGGGTAACACAATAAATTAATCATTAATTAAAACATTATCTATCTATGGATGCATAAACCAAGAAACGGAAACGATGAAATGATTCAAAACTCAAAAGGAAAGGAATACCTTTGAAAGGCACCGTTTTATTGGATAAAACTCTTGAAGTGAGAAATCTACATCTACGTATATACTGATGGACGTAATATTTCAAACTGATTAACCTTGAACGTGATAGTGAAGGTGAGCTCTATAGTGCAGATGATGTAAAGGCCATCTGATTCTGTGGCCTACGGTTAACGAGGGTGTCATGTGGCCAGCACAACGACCAACCGCCTTTACTTTTCCCCAACTAATGTCAGGTAGCCATTAGAGCTGGGTTGACTCAGAGACTACTAATGCAAATAAATCTCAATTTATACAGAATATCAGGTGGCCGAGCCTTGCTCGGTTAAATAATTTCATATACCCGAAGTCATTTTTGGATTTTTTTTTTATAATTACGAAAATGAACGATTGGATAAAGACTACTAATTCGAAAAATTTCTTTAGTATTCTGTTTGTTCTATATGTAAATTGGTACGTTCAGACATTTAATTTTGGAATTAGTATATTCAATTATGGCTTTAGTACGAAACATCGAGTGACGCAAATTTCTACGTTATTGGGGAAAACTTCAAAGACTTTCTTACAAGCCAATAATAGTAGGCCTACGATAGTTTTACGATAGTTTTACGCTGTCTAGACTGTAGGAGGACTTAAGAGACTTGATATTTAATCGCCATGTACAATTACATATAGAACAAACAGAACACTAAGACTGTCAGACCATAAGAAGTTCATACCGGCTTTTGCCATCCATCTATCCCAGTGGTGCTACTGGTGCTACAGCCCATGGAAGGATATGGCCTGCTTTTACACATCCCTCCATTCAGATATCTTCTAGGCCTTTCGTCACCACACCCTAACCCCATGTTTTTTACTAAGGTTTATAGTTAAATCAAAAGTGGCTGCAGCGAACGCAAACTCGTTGACCGCTTAGAATATTGTGTGTTGGTTTCCTTTTCGAGTCGATGTGAAGCTCGAAGTCGCAGATCCTCAAGTTTCCTTAAACGCTCCTCAGAATTTTCTAGCTTGACGATATTACTAATGATTGCATTTACGAATAATAACGTTATGTCAATAAAATATTAACTTCAAGTCAATAATAATAATAATAATAAAATTATTATGTTTATATAAATAATGTTTGTCTAAATGAATCTATATAAAAGACCTTCTAAAAAAAAACAAAGATTTAGATCGAACAAAATTATAAAATATTTGTCTTCTATAAATTTAGAGTGGAATTGGCAATGCTGTTACATCTAGATCTAGTCTAGGAAAAAAAGCGATTGAAATCTGGCTGAAATCCTATAGCTCAGACGTAGACGTCTAGATCTATTTGTTTTCCTGAAAAGTTGTGAACATCTTTTCTTCTAGAAATTACAACAGAAAACCTATTAGATTATTATTAGATCTCTTCAACGCCGCAAACCTCCTGCTATTATGGAAGAATAACGGCGAGCAACATGGCGGTTTTTTCGACGGAGAACTGAGAATCTAGTTGTAAGTCTAGAATCAAGACCTAGATCTAGACGTAGATTGTTTGTTTGTTGTTTTACATGTTTCGGATGTTCCTTCAGAATTGAAGATAGTTACTTCCTAGTCCAAACCTTCCGCAGGACGACGGGGGATGGGAGCGGGCAGGGTTTGAACCCGGGACCATCGATAAATCCAAACGACAGTCCAGCGTGCAAACCGCTCGACCAGGCAGACATCCAGATTCCAGATTCGGCGTCCATATCTTTCTTTTCGGCCTACATTATAGCTAATTAAAAATATACAATTAATCAAATTCTTATTTTAACGTGCCTTATAATAAAGGGATCAAGCGATTAATTTGTAGAAACACTTGGAAGCACTTGAGCGTCTTCAGATAACCACGTGCTTGATTGATGTTCACTGTTTTAAACCTTCAACTACGGTGCGCAAATATCTAGTTGTGTCTATTCATTCAAACGCGATAAAACTTGTTGCAAAGAAATGCTTTAGTGAACGGATGTAAGCCAGTGACGTAGGAGGTGTCAAGTTTTTTTTCCCTTTGACGTCGTGGGAAAAAATTTCATTCATAAATTCTCCATGTCATTCATAAAACCTTCAAACCAAAATAAGTTTTTCCATAATGAGACATTTTTCAAACCGATATAACGGTCGAACTCGAGTTTTCCCGATGTGGCCAATGAGCTGAGCATTTTTTTCTCACTAACACTTAGATACGTTGAAATTTTAAAGAAAATCGTTAGAGCCGTTTTCGAAAAAGAAGAAATATATATATATATATATATATATATATATATATATATATATATATAAAAATTGCTCGCTTAAGAGTATAGGATTTAACTCTTTGATATCGTAATCATTTTCCACGTTTGGACGGAATTTATAGCTTTATATCTGGATAGAATCAACGATGGAAGCGTCGTTGCGAGGTCAAAGAGTTAACTAAATCTGCATCTGCAGTGTATTTGCAAAGCAAGTAAAAAGGTAGCCCGTATGTTTCATAATTAAATCTCTTGACATGTCTCTCTTTGTGACACAGATGTGGCGACCCCATGCGAGATTAATCATTTGAATTTAAAATTAAAAAACTGGACAACAGAAGACAATGCCAAGGAAAATTCTTGCATCTCGTTGACCCGCTCCGTATTTTAAAGCATTCTGGGAATGACCTTTTATTTATTTATATATATATATATATATATATATATATATATATAATTGAAATGACATAAACAAAAATGTGTTGCAACATGAGCAAAAAGACATGTATTTAGAATAACTTAATTAAGTATAATACATTAAGATTATAATAACATTAACTTAATTTGTTATAACCTGGTCATTATGGCATTTAAAGAAAGCTGTAGATACTACGTGCATATACAAGGCATTAAGTCATTATTATTATTGTCACAAACATTTTCCTACACACGAATTACTGTAGGCTCTCCTCGGGTTCATTTTCTAAGGGGGTGCGAGAGCATCCTCATTGCACTGTGCGGAGTTGTAAAAAAGCTCCCACATTGGCCTCCTTCAGTCGTAGAACGACTATGGTTCATTTCGCACACTTCCTCGTGTGGCTGTGGAGCCCAATTTTGGAGAGACACTCCCGTCCACAAGTATCGCAGGTAAAGGTGGTCTTCGCTACAGTGGTAGAGAAGCTGGCCATTTTCCGCGTTGTCCGCTTTTCTTCCAGAGCTGAGGCCCATGCTCTTTCGCTGTCCATAGCTTTCTTGGTCACTGTCTCTCTCCATCTGGTGCGGTCTAGAGCTATGTCTTCCCACTGGTCAGTATCCTTGTCACAATCCAGGCACTGTTTCTCAAGGGGCCGTTACATATAAGGCGTGTCTCGCACGGCTTAGCCTGGTATAGAAAAGGAAAATGGCAGGGGTCTTAGTATACGCTGCCTCTTGCCGCGAGTCTGACCCTACTGCCAGACAAAACAGTGTACACTGCTTTCACACAGGCCGGTGAGAGGGAGCTTTTGTTCACTTTTGCTGGCCTAGAGTTCCAAGAGCCGAAAGCTCAACTCTACCTGACAGTTTAAGAAGAAGAACCGACTAGATTTTAAGTTGCCTATTGGTTATGCACTCAAACTGTGACTCTAGGACTGCACTGAGCTCAAGTACACATGTTGTCTCACTGCCCATAAACTAATCTTACACTGAAATGAGAACAAGAACCTTAAATATACATTTTAAAAAAATTCACAAAAGATTGTAGTAGTAAATCTCAGCAAACGACCATAAACTTCAAGCCAACGGCCATAAAACGTACAAGACGAAGGAGTAAAAAGGGGGAAATAGGAAGATGATACAGGCAGATGGAAGACTTCAAATGATGGGATCAGATATATCCCTACACTACTAGTCTATTAAATCTCAGTGTCCAGTGTTTAGAGACACTACTAGTGTACTAAATCTCAGTGTCCAGTGTTTAGAGACAATAGAGTATTTGATTTAACGCAATTCCAATTGAATGTGTTTAAGGTGTTCTATTAATAGAAATATATTAATTAATTATTGTAAAGCAACAAATATATATATATATATATATATATATATATATATATATACATATATATATATTCCCTTTCAGACCTGTGGTCCGTGGGGGAGGAGGGGCGGAAGGTGGTATATTTATTGCCAACGGTTAACGAGTGTGTCTTGTGGCCAGCACAATGATGGCTACTTTACCCGGTTAGTGTCACCTGTCAGGTACCTATTAGAGTTGAGTGGGGTCACGGAGACTTGTGACCTCTCGATTCAAAAGCCAAAAGCTTTAACCCTCGACCACCATAAAGTGTATCAGCTTACTTTAAGTCTTTTAAACGCCTGTCAAAGTTCCCAAAGACGTTATTGTATATTCCCCAAGGCTGTGGAGAACGGGGTGTTAACTACTAGTACAGTTTTGGTTCTAGCAATTATAAACCAGCAGTCTGTCAGGAGAATGAAACTGTTCTGTCACTGAGATGGCCACATAACTCCCTTATCAACTATTGGACCATTAACGGATAAACCTTACTCTGCAAACCTTTTTTAAGAAAATAAAGAATTTCATCATCAAATTATCTTTACTTCAGAGAATTATGTGTTTCACAATTAGTAAATGAAAAAGAGAAAAAACAAGATTACAAAGAGAGTTTGTGTGATACACAAACTCAGAGGCGGCCCCCGTCGGAGTCAGATCCCTGTCAGATCCGCCTATTCGCAAGATGTTTCGGATGTTCCTTCTAAGTCCCTGGCTCAATTCCTGTATGCTCCCATCCTTAAACTATCGCAATATTTCTGAAAGAACAGTAAAGGTTAAATCATATTTTCAAAAGCCTTAATTGTTTTTTCTAACCGTGACGGACAGACCAACCAACAGACAAAACGCACAAAAATATGCTTGTTTCATTCTAGTGGGGGCAATAAACAATCTTTTTTTTTTAATCTGATTTTTTTTTTAAATTAAGAAATTAGTTTAGAATCATGTCATTTCCGGGCTTTACGCTAGTACACGAAAGCCGCTGCTAAAAGTTCATTTTAAAAAATGTGCATGATATCTACATACCAGAAGCATTTCTTATAGTAACATTTCCTCCCTTACATTTACGTAATTGTTTTAGAATTGGTGTTTTGTTATTAAAAAATCGCTTGCATAATTAATTTTATAAATTAAACGGTTTGCTTTTAGAAAACTAAAAGTAGCCGTTGCACCTAAACTTTTCAAGCCGCATTTAATGGTGAAATAATATTTTTCGTATCTCTTCTAGTTTTGGCGCTCTGAGTCTGACAGACGGACAGACAGACAGAAAGTCATTTTAAAAAATGTGCGTGATATCTACATGCCAAGAGCATTTTTTCTAGTAACATTTCCTCCCTTACATCTACCTAATTACTTCACAATTGGTGTTTTATTATTAAAAAAATCGCTTGCATAATAATTTTTATAAATTAAACGGTTTGCTTTTAGAAAACTAAAAGTAGCCGTTGCACCTAAACTTTTCAAGCCGCATTTAATGGTGAAAAAATATTTTTCGTATCTCTTCTAGTTTTGGCGCCCTGAGTGTGACAGACGGACATTTTGCACAAACCTAATAGCGGCTTTTTCCCATTACGGGGGCCGCTAAAAAACAGAAATGAAGTGAAAATATAGCTTAATGCTAGAAGTAAATAAGTACATTTTAAAGGATCGTCAATAGAGCATCAAAATTCATACAATTGTATACAACTTCTTGTGCACACGTAACAACAAGCCATCTCTAATGTCTTTTTACGCATATCAAATATTTGAACAGACCAAAGCAACAAGCACCACCCGACACCAGTGAGATATCTTTCGAGAAAAATAACAACAGATAAACAATCAAAAAACAGACAATATCAAAGCACATTGTAGTAGAAAAAGTAACTTGAAATAGAATTTTAGTTGTCCTTATACAGGAATCCATTATGTGTTTGTGCTGTTGATCTGTCTGTCACGTATAAAACTTTAAAAAAAAAATGTTAGGGGTCGTTCGGAAATGTCGTCACGCTCTAGGGGGGAGGGGGGGGCCGAAACCCCCCCCTCCCCCCCCCCCCCCCCCCGGGCCCGGGTAGCAATTTTGTGACGTCACAAATTTAAAATTTAGATAAAAACACAATTAAAATATTTTTTTTAATCTTCAAAAATCTTCGAAAAAGAAAGTTAAAGAATTATTTTTAAAAAGACTACGAAGTCCTTGTACTTTTGGGAAACGCAGGTGAGGAGAGTGTGGAATGGATAGATGAAGATCTCATTGAAGACAATTATTTTTCGACTCAGCTCCTCAAGCAGAAGAAGAAAATCTTCCTGTGTATACTATCGATGAGCACATGAAACCTCTTTGGAAAAAAAAACTGATGAGAAATAAATAATTTGAAATAATTTTTTTTTTTCAATTTTGTGACGTGACGCACAGTGGGAGGAGGGGGGGGGGGGTCTGAGAATTTGTGACACTTTGTGACAAGGGGATAGGGGGTCAAAAAGGTCATTTTTTGCGTGACGTTATTTACGAACGACCCCTTACAGATTAGAAGCAACTCACTCTGTCTACCTAGTACAAATCTGGCACACATTACATCTCCTACTTCCCATTCCAGGATCAAGTTGAAACTGTGCACAATTAATCATTGCCGATGATTACACACAAATTATTTTGTTTTAAAAAGCTAAAAATTGCAAAATTGTTAGATGTGGCAGCAATTGTGCGGTTCTTTCTCCTATATAATATTTCTTTTAAAGTAGTTTTTCAATATTTTGCTTGCATAAGGTATACAAAGTGTGTACACACTTCTTTTTTAGTTTCAAATGTACTTGGCCAGACGTACATACTTGTGGAGACTCTTGTGGCGGCTATTCACTGCGGTTATAGATTTTTTCATGGATATAGCAAGGAAAACACACACACACAAATATAAACATATGTCTGTGTTTGTGTGTCTTTGTGGTAGAGTTCTAAAATTCAAATGTAAATAGACTCAAAATTTTACGAGTTTTATTAGAATCTAGGCATACCCACAAACTCCACTGTTTTTCCCCACATAAGCTTTGATATAATAAAGCTTACCGAGTTTTAACCAAAGATCAGTGGGTGCCGGATATTTAGGTAAATAGAAAGACTGAAATGAAATCTACGAGCAGTGTTGGCGTGTTAAGTAACAGGTCTTATGTCTTATGTCGAACATCGTATAAATTATAGGCGTCCCTTCAATAAATAAGACAATTACGCCCTTCGCGAGCCCATGTGTCCATCTAGTCATGCATGTTAACTAGACACTTCAACTCTGCTAAGTCATTGATTGTCCTGACTGATTCGGGCCGGCCGTTCCAACCTATATTGACACTAGAAAAGAAGAGTCTATTATGTAAAGTATGTAATGTTAAATTGTGTCTTTCTGAATATTTCTTTTTTTTTTTTTTTGGTTGTGTTACTCAATTAGCGTTCACGTTTTCTGCATTATTGCTACCTTATGGTTTAGTTTTTCTGCCTTGAGGAATATCTCTTCCAAGAAAACGAACTAAAATCACAGTCACAACACAAATTAACGGAAAATGAAACAATTAACAAATGAAATTAAGATGACATGTAAATAAAGCCCAGGTCGGAATGCATAGAAATCAAACAGATACAAATAATGCAGTGTCAATGTTTGTTACGTTTTAAAATGAAAAATAATATTGGGGATCAGTGTTAAAGACAAACATAGAATGACGTCTATAGAATGGACTTTCAAAGGACCACCCAGCTTTCAATTTAGAGGTAAACCATCCCACTCTGTAAACCAAGACAGATTTCCCTTCCTTATCACGCAGTCATACATAGAAGACCTTCAATCTTATTGTTGAGATATTAGTGATCTAATGATAAAAACTCTAAGGATTACCAAGAATTCTCGTTAATCAAAGAAAACCCCCAAAACTTACCCGTCCGCGGGAATATCCCTGAGCTGGAGACCCATCTTCCTCAACTTGTTTTTGAAAGACGGGAAATTTTCATCGTCTGCCAGGTACGACTCCAAATGTCGCTCCTTCTTGTGGGCCTCCCGCACGTACTTCTCGTCCTTCCTCTGCGGGGAGCCGTCGGCGACATTCTCGTTGGACGGACCTATGTTGCGGGTCATTTTATTTCGGTAAAAACTGCCACCGCCGGAATAATTCCGACCAGGCATGCTTAATCCATGGGGCCGAGCTGTTCAAGCGTACTTGGCTAATCCTTGTGATATAGGCTTCTCTTGATGTAAGCTTCTAACAGTTTCACTATGGTCGGCGAGGACACCAAAGTTAAAAAGTTTTAAATGTGATTGTAGATCAATGCTTTAATCCCATACAAATTTGAATGGTAATGTAACTGTGGAATAAAGAGAGAAAATAATTAACAAATTAAGGAACACATAAAGATGATTGGTGACTAATTATTAGTCATTAACAGAGTGGACCAAACCGCGGACGTTGGGGAAATGTAACTGGCCACCATGCCGTCAAAGACAGAAAACCACTAGTCTGTCAGAAAGAGAAGATTAAAATAGGGGAGAAAAAAAAAAGCAACTACAAAAATGTGTACGAAAGATCAACATAAAAAGTAGTAGACCAGAGATATCCACATGCCAAAATGGAAATGTGTATTCCCAGACAGGGAAATTAGTATTTTGAGAGGCAAATGTGTATTTTTCTAAATATAAAGAATTATACTCATAAAAAGATTAAAAATCATTCAAGAACATAACATACGCGAAATGCAGCAATCCTAAAGTCAACACAGTATAAAGTTATATGAAGACATTTTGTACATTTGTCAAATATTTAAATTTTGGTCGTTGTTATAGACTTTTCTAGAGCGTTTGAATGATGCCGTTTTTTGACACTTGGCAATGTTTCATGATCATAAAGCCTCTATTGAATTCCACGTTCCATAATACTTAACATAGGTAACAGAAAATTCGTTTACAAGAATGGGAATTTTTGTTACAAGTGAAACTAGACTAAACCAGATGTAACGGTTTGCTTAGCTAGATCAGTGACATCTTATTCTATAAAAGTAGTTTTGTTTATAGACAATTTCTTTACAAGGTATCCAGACACTGGAAATGTTTTTGTCACATTTAGAAAGAATTCAGATTTTCTTCTTTTAGACAATTCTTTGCAGAGTTAGTAATGAAAGCTTTGGCATCCTCTACAATAACTAATAACAAAAAATTTAAACATTATATTCAGGCATTAGACTTGTTTCTAATTTAAAAGCTGGGCTATTAAATCTGCCAAATTTAATAATTTGTTTTAGAATACAAACAGTTGTGTTGAAGGAGAGCGCAAGGAATCAAGAACTTTAATAATTTTTGTCAGCAAAATTAAAGCTTTTCTTTTGCAAACACACTCAGCCTTGAATGCCCCTGATTTTATTCTTTGAATTTAGGCCTTCGTAAGTAATGGAACCTAGCTATATGCTATTAACTATAAACAGTACCGGTAGCTTTCGATGTGCCACAGAACATACGTTCTGTAAGTCAGGGAACATTAGTTTTATTCCTTTATCAAGCTTAAAGAGAGATTAAGTTCAACCGATATTTCTTCTATTAAAATCTCCGCCCACCTCACAAGAACTCTCTCCTGAATTTGGTGGTTTACAAAATAATCGAATCTAAATCTTAGCTCTGCTAAGTCGTTAGTTTTACTAGGTGATTCAGACAACCCATTCCATTCTTTAATGGCACCAGGGAAGAAGGAGCACTTGAGCACTTCGCATCACATTAAAAGAATGCCTCTATCCGTCTCTCGTAAAATCATCAATACACAAGAACATGGTGACACATTGAATTAGTGCGGATGCCGCATTAGTCGATAACCCCTTGCTGCAAAATGGCTTAATAACATCAAAGGAAATAAATGGAACAGATTTAGTCCAACTTGAAACTTGTGTAGTCAGCACAACAACAGTTTTAATGGACCGGGGGGGGGGGGGGGTTCGGAAGTTACTGACTTATTCAGGCCAGCCATTTCTATCCTATAATAGAAATAGGGAAAAAGGAGACTTTGAATTTGTAAATTTATTTTTTGTCTCATTCTATTTCTTTAGTTTTTTTTTTTTTTTTAGCGTTTCTTAATTACGATTCATGTTTTAATGCATTATTGCTACTTAAAGTTTTAGTCTTTTGCCTTGAGGAATATTGACTTAAAGACGAAAGTTCTGCCTAGTGGGGAAAGGAGGGGGGGGGGGAAGTAAGCCAAAGGAAAAAAAAAAAAAAGGGGGTTGTCAAGAAATAAAGTTAAACTGCTTCCGTTCTACGGAACTTGTTTATATCATGCTTCCGGTTGTTTATTTATTTTCCTGAACTGTACGAGTTCGGCTATGTACTACGTAGGGGTAGCCAAACTATGGGAGATTACGCCAAAAGTGGCGCATTGCATGGTTACAAGTGGCGCACTACACCCCAAGATTAAAAAAAGAATAAAAGCATGCTTGCTTGTAAAAATAATAATAATAATAATAAAACCGATTGTACAAAAAAAAGGAATTGAACTCAATAGTTACTACGACGACATAATCGTCCAGGTTTGATTACTAATAAGAAAAACAGTGACAGCAAGAGTCAGATTAATGAACTGTGGAAAACGATCTCAATCATTTGGAGTCTTCCAGGGAAACAAATATCTCTTGTTTGGGAGCGCATTTCTCGGATAACAGAAGACATTGTTCTTAGCAAACACTGTATGAGATATCAAGTTGAAATAGATGAATATCTGGATTTAGAGACTAGCTCTGAGTTACGGAAAGTATAAAAGGTCCAGAAAAAAAAGAGAATAAAAGGTGAAATTAATAAGTTAAATGATAAATAATATCGCGCTCTCTATATAGACATTTACGAGTTTCATTGAGGAACTTTCTCATGATGTGCCGCTGAATATAATTTTTAGTTTTCATTTTCCTTGAACGAATTTTCTGACATTTTTTTTTAATATTTTACCCAGTTAAGCATTTTATAAAAGGAATTGATAATTTCAACATCTTTGAAGAAGTTATTGGCCTTAAGTAACGTCATGAAAAGTCAGAGGGACCGACATATTTGAAAAAGTTGTGTCGAATCTCGGTGAAGACTTTGATTTTGAGCTTCGGGATTTTTTAGGGCCAACCCCCTGAGTCCACAAAGCAATAATGGGTACCTGCCTTTAGTTTAAAGTCAGTTGGTTGTTGTGCTGGCCACATGACACCATGCTCGTAAACCGTTGGCCAAAGAAACGTATAACCTTATCATCATCTGCCCTATAGATCCAAAGGGGAACTGTTTAATTCTTAAATATCATTGCATTACACACCAAGATGTTAATTGTGCTAAATATTTTGAATTTGCAGCATATAATGTTACCAGTTTTGAAACGAGTAAATAAAATTGGAGTACAAAAATATTAAATAGTGTGACATGTTAGATAAGGAATATGATCTCAAAAGATTTTAGAAAATAAAGAAAATATTGTAAAAGTACCGTCAGGAAATAGGTGCCTGTGTTGAGTCTAGGGCAAACTTTATCGATAAGGTTGAGTATCACTGCGATAGATAATTAGAGTCGAGACAAGATCACGGAGAAGCCACTTGGTTTCGGAAATACCAAACTAGAGCTCTGTGCTTACGAGTATATGTTTCCTACAATTACACAAGCAAGAATACATCATGGGCATACTTGCCAACAACAAGAACATTATAAATCTTTTTTTCCCCGTACATAAATGACACGCTAAACAAGATTGTGTGTCCGAAGAGAAATAGATCATGTCACGTGTCAGACGGCACCTCGAACTTCAATTTAAAAAAATAAATAAATAAACCCGCCAAGCGGCAACTCAATACTCCATGACAAGACTCCAGCTAGTGGATAATGTAGCAGGCAGCGATACCAGATCTCGCTATCAGAAAAACAAAAAGGAATGAGTAGAATGTTGCAACTGTGGTGGTGGCATAAAGAATCGTGTAACGGCTGAGGTGTAAAGCTGACACTCAGGATAACACAACACCAGACACTCAAAGGAGTTCATCACCCTCTCAGAAAGTGACCTTAAGTCCATGAAGCAGCTGTGATAACAAAACACCAGACACTCAAAGGAGTTCATCACCCTCTCAGAAAGTGACCTTCGCTGACACAAGTCCATGAAGCAGCTGTGATAACACAACACCAGACACTCAAAGGAGTTCATCACCCTCTCAGAAAGTGACCTGACAGGACTAACTTAAGTCCATGAAGCAGCTGTGATAACACAACACTCAAAGGAGTTCATCACCCTCTCAGAAAGTGACCTGACAGGACTAACTTAAGTCCATGAAGCAGCTGTGATAACACAACACCAGACACTCAAAGGAGTTCATCACCCTCTCAGAAAGTGACCTGACAGGACTAACTTAAGTCCATGAAGCAGCTGTGATGAGCTCACTCGTGTTTAGCATTACAAACTACGTAACCTCCATTAATTAAGGACCACGAAGGCCACAATCCCACCACGGTGCGGCAGTATGGTCTAGAGCAGAGATGATGGTGACGATAATGGCAAGTGTGGGTGGGCGATGTCTAATGAGGGGGGTACCTCCAATCTTCGCATACATTTTTAAAAAGCTCAACACGAAAGATCTTAAATCCAAACTATCCTACCACAAGATTTGCCTGGACAACAATTGTTAAAGTGATATACAGCAATCCCCATCAGCACTTAAGGCATCTGTATACAAACAAAAAGCTCTGGGGAATATTTTGTTTTTAAACACACGTAGATAGGTGTATGAACTACTTGTACCTCATCAACAGAACAATGCCAACTTTAAAAACTATATCTCTATTATTGTATTACCTGAGTTATTGTAGCAATGCTCCGGTAAAGATAGAAAAGAAAAACTCTTCTATATAATAATAAAAGGCTGAAAAAAAAAAAAAACCAAAGGTCTATGCACTGAAAATACACAATTGGTGATTTCAAACTGAAATATTTAACTTTCAGCTTGGGAACACAGGTGAAATATCTACACATTATTCCTGTTTTATTGCCTACAATGAAACCCTCGTGAATTTGCAAGTAGGATGCATTTTTTTACAATCACATTTTATATATATTTTTAAAGTGAAACAGAACTCTAATTTAACTAATAACAGAATTATTAAATTTTCTCCACCTACTGGAGTCTCACTGACTTCAAATCTAAGGACAAAGCTATAAATTAAAATGTGTTAGCAACAAACAAACTACTTTGATAAGCTAGACGTGTCTGCACCTCTCCACAACAAGAAACAAAAAGATATATGAGTAAGAGCACGAGGTGGATAGGAGGGAGCAGTGGTTGAAGTAATATGATCACCTCCTAAGAAGTTTTTCTGTGCAGGTAAGACATGGGGCGACATGGAGAACCTGCCATGGTGTGTAAACCAACGCATTATTCATAGCAACAGGAGAAGTTCAGACAAATGTCTGGAAGATAAACATATATGTTATATGTATAGCTTTACCATTAAAAAACAAGCATGAAGTATTTGGACTGAAATCAAGAAATATGGAAGAAAACGTAGATTCTCCGAAGGGTATAAAACTAACGAAGGGTATAAAACTAACGCAGAAAAAGAGAATGAAATATATGATGAAAGTGTTTACATTTTAACCTACTCGCATATTTTTCAATGGGATGTGTGGATGAATGTTAGAACCCACTACCTATCAAGAGAGCTTGCGTTACAACCCCTATTTTAGCTGAACTACATTTGCTGAGTGCCTAAAGGCAGGCGGAAACCTTCAGCAAGTTACCTCTACACCAACCCGGACCACAAAATAGATTGGACCATTGTGCACTATGCATTCTATAAGATAAGATAACTTTATTGATCCAAACAAACGGAAATTTGTCTTGACCACAATTGACAACCTCAGCTTAACTACTGTACAATAACAATATAGATGCACATACGAACAACATTCACACATGAAAGAACACATACACACTCATAACCAGCGCTTATAAATAGTCTTCAATGCACATCTCGATGATGACAAAGTTAGTTAGTATGAAAGATAGGCTACACACAAGTCAGTTCAATATGGGTTTTCAAACATGTGCTGAAATCTGTATGTTATAGCTACACCCATAACTTTAGGTGCATTTTTTATTTATTTATTTCTAAAAGTAAAAAGTGAGACAAGCCATGAAGTTAAGCCTTATTAAACTTATTACTTCCAAATAATGCCCAGTTTATTATGTTTTCATGATCAGTCCTTGCTCAGTACCAATGCTATTCTAAGGTTATCTAAGATATGTGTTGCATAAAAGATTACTACTCAAAGATCTGACTGATCACAAAAATTCCTCTATTCAAATAATATATAGACCAAAGTTATGTTTTGCGCCCCCCCCCCCTCTCAGTTTTACCTCTGAACAGGCTTCATTTAAGTGTCAAGAGTCATGCTTGGATAATTGACAAGAAAACTATAAATAGATGTATTTAAAAAACAACATTTTACAATGACACTATTCAACATGGCATTTGAGGGATATACAAATACTTTCTTTAATATCCTAAAACAAGTAGGCTGTCAATCTGTCTCAGCAAAAATTAATTTCTATAAATATTACATTTTAAGAAAGCCCAATCTAATATAACCACTAAAAATATCATCAATAAAAAAAAAAATGTCAATGCTTGTGTTACTGGTTTTTCTAGTAGGTACTATGGTATGTGCAAGCAAGTGAAACATTGCTTGTTGTATCAGCAGGGAGATTTTCTTTTAAATATTAACAGACAACATTCAAATCATACAGAAAGAACTGTGGGTCTATTTTCTGAATGATAGAAAGAAACCATTTATGTTCTTTAGTATGTAGGTTGAATGTATGTATTCTACTTTACAAAACTTGAGCCAGGTAAAGAAATGTACAAGATGCAGCATACTGACTATTTTCAAAAAGCAGAATTAAACTTAATCATTTATAAAATTTAGTTCAGTATAAGACTTTATATAACAAAAAAAAAAAACCTAAAAGGTAGAACTTGTTTGCACCAATAAATTATAAACTAAACTAGAGCCTAAATTTTAGGTAGAACTAAGCACACTAAGAAAAGAACTCAAGCATTATAAAAAAAAATAGTTTAAAAAGTGATAGACCAACTTTCAAGTTTTAATGACATAGGAACATGTATAAATTTGAATCATAAATCATTTTTCTGACATGTCCTTTCAAGACAAAATAACAAAACATAAAAAACATTAAAAAATGGTACTATATTTACACAGTGTACTACCACAAACCAATTTAGACAATGACATAAGTAATATATCACAGAACTGTAGCAAAGTTTAGTTTTTGGTAAGGATTTATATAACTTGGGGTTCCTGGTCACTTCAGCCTCTGACCATGTAAAACGTAAGTTCCCCTTTCAGAACTTGCTATCCATAGAGCAGATGATGTAAAGGTCATATAAGTTTCTTTGGCCAACGGTTAACAAGCAGGGTGTTAAGTGCCCTACAGTTAACAAGGGCTTCATGTTGCCAGCACAATGACCAACCACCTTTGCTTTTCCCCACTAATGTCAGGTATCCATTAGAGTTGGGTGGACTCAGAGGTGCCCAAAGATACAGAAATTAAAAATCCTGGTCTTCACCAGGATTTGAACCCCAGCCCACCTAGTCAGCCCGTTGGGAAGCCAAGCGCTTTACCCCTATTTATCCAACAAATAATAATTGTAAAAATTATGAAATCAGCAATCTTTAACTACATGATAAAAAATGTGACATTAAAATTATGTTGTTAAAGCTGGGGCTGGGTAGCCACAGGAAACACTGAATTCCTCAATCTTTGGTCTTGAAGACAAGCCTTATTATTATTATATAGATGCAATATGAATGGGAAAAGTAAACATTTATTGGAACAAATATAAAACCTTATAAAAAGTGAGAAGCCCATATTCAAGAAAGAGCATTTGACAGAAAAAAAAAGTTGAAGCGATAGATGACTGCAAGGAGTAAAGTTATGATGATAAGCATGATTATAATTTTTAAATATTTCTTATAAAAGATTGCCTCTACTTCCAAAACACATTGGCCTTTGATGATATGTCATATCATGTGGTTTGTGCAGGATAATATATATCGACATTCATGCATCAAATAGAAGCAAAATAAAAAACTAACTGTTACTGAAAATTTACCCAATTTACAATACATCTCTAGCATTTTACTACTTATTTACATAATATTATTAGAGTCCTCCACGACAGAAATAAACTTAATAAAATAAAGCAATATCTTGAAGTTTGAAGCCCTCGAGTACTAATATAATATAATATATAAAATATATTATTTAATATATATATTTATATAATATATTATAATATATTAACTGCTTTCAACAATGCCTTTCCGTAATTTTAATAAATTATTAATATATAAAAATAGCCATAGCATAGCCATAGCAGCTAACAATTACAATAGTAACACATATTCCAAAACATAATTGGACTGGTGGAGGTGTTTGAACTTTTAATCATAACATTGTACATTGTTGAAATTAGATTTTATTAGATCTATGTCGTCTATGACAGTATGACAATCTATGTAATATTTACTAATATGTAACTGTAACTAGTCTATATTTTAATATAATATAGACATTTACTAAGTAAGACATAGATCTAGAATCTAGATTCTCTAAAGACTAGACATTAATGATTAAAATAAATTAATAATTTAATTAAAATGAAAAAAAAAATCTCTAAATAGTCTAAATCTTAGACGTCTTAGTCGATGATCTAGTTTTGAGTCTAGGACAACTAGTGTAGAAGGTACCTCTTTGCAAGATCTCGAATCTAGAGTTTACATCCAGATTTATATAGACCTAATCCACAGATCCTCTGGATCACAGTCTATCTTCTTGGCCTTATGCAGTCAACAGAAATGGTTCACAGATTTCGTAGTTGTAGCCAAACTTGTTTCTCTACCTGCGAAATTCCGCGGAAGTTACATCACGGACAAGAAACATTGTAATAAATTTCTATATAAATACATAGGTCAGTGTGTTATAACTATTTCAACTCTTTTCGTTTCTCCGCCGGATGTAAATAAAAATGGTCTCAAACAAATATGGCGAGTCCAAAAAATGAAAACACCAAGGATCTGGTCAAAGAGATCAACGATGTTGGAAACGTAGTAGAGGAACAGTCGCAGAAAAAAGATTCGAGTAGTGGTAAATTAGCATATCCTCCAGATATATCGATCTAGTCTATATCTGGGGCTGCATAGCCACAGGAAATACTGCATTCTAATCTTGATCATTGATCATTCATTCAAATCATTCACTCACATTAAATGTTCATTTTGATTCAAAAGTATTCAAGACTCAAGCAAGTCATTCAAGAATATTCAAGATCATTGATAATAAATTTCAAATTTGATTGTCTTCAGTTTAAAGTTAAAGTTTTCAGCGACTTCAGTCTAACAGTTAACTACTATAAATATAACTTCTACTATATTGGTCTATATTATATCTACTGACTACAATCATGTCTTATCATGTGAATGATCTTGATTCTTGTCAGACTTGTCTTCATCAGACTCGAAGACAAGCCTTCACAATGCTTCTTATATAACCATACCTGCCTACCGTTACGCAAAATGCGTACACATTCGTTACGCAAAATCTCCCAAAAATGACAGCGAGTACGCAAATACGAATTCAACCCGTCGCGTTACGCATTTCGTACCTTTTTTTTTTCTCTCTCTAAACTAGCTTACGAGCGGCCACGGAGGTCACGCTAAGCGGCAACTTTGACCTAGAGGTCACGCGCTAAGCCGTCCTGTGGGCCCAGATACGTTGATTGGAATCAAGCAATTAAATCTAGATCTAGTCATCAAATGAAGAACGTGGGAGTGGTGGGAGAAGGGAGTTGGTACCACACAAGAGCGATTGCGAGAGGCTGTTTGGTATCAATCAGTCACCAAGTGACTTTATTTTCATTAGAAATTAATTAATTTGGAGCTTAAAAAAAAGTCGAATGCAAAAAAAATAAATAAAAAATTCCCGTATTAATTTTAATCAAAAATATCGAAGCGCTATTGATTCTAAACATCGTATTTTAGCTAGATCTAGAATATGGATTTATATAGACCTCTAGATCTAAGAATCTAGATTTAGATCTATATATATATACATATATCATATATATATATATAGCAGACTAGAATAGATCTAGATCTACTTATAATACTTATTATACAGTAGATCTATTTCTAGCTACCGTCTAACTCTAAGATTATTAAAGATAGATTGAAATTCTCTAGTAGATCTAGTTTAAATCTAGAAAATCTATTTCTACTAGTGACTAGTAACTAGTCTACATTCTAGATCTTGGTCTACGTTAGTCCTATTGTAGCCAATCCACGGTAACACTCACTACTCACTTAGACTTAGAATGAAATTTTATTAGAGTCTAGATCTGATCTAGCTTATTGATTTTATTTTAGATTTAGGTTAAAGATAAAAAAAAGTGCAATGACTAGATCTAGTCACTAGGTCTAGATCTCTATTACTATTTCTAGATTCTAAGTCTATACTGTCTATAGTGACTATAGCCCACTATAGGCAGTATAGGCATGGCGTAGGCCTACTATTAGAAATTTATTAATGTAAATTAATGTAGTAATAGGAGTATTAGTTAGATCTAGATATGATTATATCTAACTGTAATCTAACAGTTAGGTAGATAGTATATTCTATCTAGTCTGTAGAGAGACAAAAATATAGTCACTCTAGATTAATCTAGATCTAGACTACATTACTATATTTATTTAGGCTAGAAATTTTAGTTTCTAAATTTACTAGTTATTCTCACATTATATGAGAATTAAATTATCTAGATCTATCTATCCATAGGTCTACATTAATATATATATATATAT
>JADKLZ010081101.1:12946417-12974060 GCA_021533235.1 Biomphalaria straminea
GTTTCTAGGTGGTCAGATGACTATAATCCTCGTGACGCTCCTGAGCTTTGTTCACGCCGCTGAATTTACAAGAATGTTCTTGACGAGCCGCGTCGCGGCTGATCGTAATAACTCGTCACGCTTGACCGCTCATCTGGCCTGGGGCGATTTGTGTTGGCTGACTACACACACACACCGCTACTCCCCCGTCTGTGCCACCAACCGGTTTATAACACTGCCCCCTCCTTAGATCTGTCTGTCCCGGGCAGATTCGGCTTCACCATGGTACTTGTGGAGTCTGTCGATGTGGACGACCTTCAGTTTGGACCTTGGGCTCTTCTGTATCCGGTACACGACATCGTTGATTCTTTTTACCACGCGGTAGGGTCCCTCCCAGTCTGTTTGAAGTTTTGGTGACTTGCCTTTACGTCTCTGTGGGTTGTACAGCCACACCAGATCGTCCTCATGAAAACCAGCGGCATTGGCCCGTTTATCGTACCTTGTCTTCGCCTGGTCGGTGTTGATCTTGATGTTTCTGCGAGCTAGAGCGTGAGTTTTCTCCATCCGTTTTCGGAGGTTTGCGACATAGTCTGTCGAAGAGGCTGGCTCATTGCCTGGAATCCCGAATAACAAGTCACATGGTAGTTGCAGCTCTCGGCCGAACAACATCTTTGCTGGAGTGTAACCTGTGGTGCTGTGAATCGATCCCCTATATGCCATAAGGAACATCGGGATATAGGTGTCCCAGTCATCTTGACTTTCGTCAACCACTTTCGACAGGTGTTGCTCCAGAGTTCGGTTGAATCGTTCTACCATGCCGTCTGACTGAGGATGTAGAGGGGTTGTCCGTGTCTTTTCGATGCCGAGTACCTGGCACATCTCTTGAAAGGTCTTGGATTCGAAGTTTCGGCCTTGGTCGGAGTGTAATTCCCTTGGAGCACCGAAACGACTAATCCAATTCTCCACAAGTGTTTCCGCTATGGTGGTGGCTTCTTGGTTCTGAATGGCGTATGCTTCTGGCCACTTAGTAAAATAATCTATCACTACTAGGATGTACTTATTTCCTCTCTGAGATTTCGGAAATGGTCCGGCAACATCGATGGCTATCCTTTCAAAGGGGTTACCAACATTGTATTGCTGCATACGTCCCCTCGTTCTCCTGTGCGGGCCCTTTGCTGCTGCACATGTGTCGCACCTTCGGCACCATTCCTCTACATCATCTCGATAGCCAAACCAGTAAAACCGCTGGCGTACTTTTTCAAGGGTCTTGTTGACGCCTAGATGTGACCCACTGGAATTATTATGGATTTCTTGCAGCACCTCAGCAACTCTCACTTTGGGCAACAACAGCTGTAGGCGATTGCATGTCCCATCTGCCGCCTCCCAGACCCTCTTGAGAACTCCATTGTCGATGGTCAGTGAGTCCCATTGCGCCCAATATGCCTTGGTAGCAGCTCCCTTATCAGAAAGGTGATGCCATTCCGGTCTTTGTCCGTCTTCCTTCATAAGCAAAATGGGAGCCAGGTCTTCATCTTTTAACTGGTCTTCTCGGATCCTTTCGTCGGACCATGACCCGGAAGCTTGTACCCCAAGACGTTGGCAATCAATGATAACTTCCTTTTCTTCAACCTTGCTGCAGTGTTTACATTCCATTCTGCAAGGTCGTCGAGACAACGCGTCAGCATTCTGGTGAGTCTGTCCTTTTCGGTGCTGTGTCTCGAAGTCGTAGGTTTGCAAACGTTCAATCCACCTGGCGACTTGTCCTTCGGGATTTTTAAATGACAACAGCCATTGGAGAGCCGCGTGATCTGTCCTAAGGATGAATTTTTGCCCATATAGGTATTTGTGAAAGTGTTGTATGGCATCCACAACTGCCAGCAGCTCACGTCTTGTGACACAGTAGTTTCTCTCCGCGTTGGACAAGCTCCGACTAAAGTAAGCTATGACCTTCTCAGTTCCATCTACTTTTTGGGATAGGACAGTGCCTATTCCAGTATTGCACGCGTCGGTGTCGAGTATGAACGTCTCGCCTGGTATCGGGTAGGCCAGAATGGGTGATGAAACAAGAGCCTTTTTAAGTCTTTCAAAGGCCTCCTGGCATTCTGTTGTCCAAATAAATGGCCGCTTCGGCTCTGTCAATCGATGAAGGGCGCTACAGAGGCTAGAGAAGTTTGGCACGAAACGTCTGTAGTACGTGCAGAGTCCAAGAAAGCTTCTTAACTCCTGGATATTAGCGGGGATCGGCCATCCTTTTACGGCTTCAACTTTATCCGGGTCTGTGCTGACTCCTTCCTTCGACACGATATGCCCTAGGTACTTGACGCTCCTTCTGAACAAGGAGCACTTCTTTGGATTCAATTTCATTCCAGCGTTTCTAATTCGCTCAAATACTTCCTTCAGGTTCACAATATGTTCCTCGAAGGTTCTACCTATGACGATAATGTCATCTAAGTAAACAAGACACGTTGTCCAGTTGAGTCCTCTTAACACATGCTCCATAAGTCTTTCAAAGGTGGCTGGGGCGTTACAAAGTCCAAAAGGCATCACGGTAAATTGCCAGAGACCATTACCAGCAGAGAAGGCCGTTTTATCTCTGTCCTCGGGGTGTAGTCCCACTTGCCAGTAACCGCTCTTCAGGTCAAGGGTGGAAAATATCTGCGACCCAGCAAGTGTGTCCAATGTGTCGTCAATCCTAGGTAGCGGGTAGCTGTCCTTATGTGTAGCGTCATTTAATAATCTATAGTCGACACAAAATCTCGTGGATCCATCTTTCTTCTTTACCAAGACGATGGGTGAACACCATGGACTGTTGGATGGTTCAACAACCCCTTGCTGCCTCATTCGTTCTATCATGTCCATAGCTTCTTGGTGTTTTGCTAGCGGCAGGCGACGTGGTTGTTGTCGGATAGGCCTAGTGTTTCCTGTGTCTATTCGATGCTGGATCAGATTTGTTCTCCCAAAGTCCATTTCATCAGATGGCAATATGTCAGAAAACTCTCTGAGGAATTGTTCTGCTTTGGTGTACTGTTCTTTCGACAGGATCGTTTTGACTTCTGCCAGAAGTTTACTAACATTCGGTTCACTGGGCTCTAGTCGTCCGTCGGGGTTTTCACTGCTACAGTTTCTTATCATCTCAAGAGCATGACAACCAGCGATGGTGCTACCTTCACATAAATGTTTCTCTACTGTTCCGAGGTTCATAATTCTTACTGGTACCTTTTGGTCTTTCCCAATCGTGACTAGTGTCTTTCCAACAGCTATCCCGTTGTTGTTGGTGCCCAAACTTTCTACCAGCGCTGTTCTTGTCATGGGATAGCCGTCCTCGATTCTTCCCCAAATGATCATTTCCGACTTGGCAGGCAAGGTTGTATTTTCTACCAACTTAACCCTTCTGACTAGGCCATCTTCTTCATTCTCGTCACCAAGCAAGGGTACTTCGAGGTCTCCACATTGTAAAGTGCCTCCGCCGATATTCAAGGAAAAGCCATATTTCACCATGAAGTCGAGCCCTATTATGCAGTCATCTGTGACGTCTGCGATCAGGAATTCGTGTTTGAACGACTGATTCCCGATCTCAACTGTTATGTCGATCAGGCCTTTTATGGGAATCAGTTCTCCACTTGCTGTTTTCAACGAGTAGGCTCTAACTGGCGTTTTCTTGCTATTGTCCACTTTATCCGACCGGATGACTGACCGTGAGGCACCAGTATCTAGGAGGAAGTGATAGTTCTTGCATCCAATTTTTCCGATGATTTTCAGACTCTTGCTCTGCCCTAGCACGGCGACCGGGATTATGGTTGCAGGGGCTCTCATTCTCTGTGTCGCCGGGTTCCGCCCCTTGAAGCCGGCGCGTGCTAGTTTCCCTGGTAGCCCCGGGAACTTGGTCCTGCAAACCTTTCTGATCTGTAATTGGTTCCGGTTAGTGGAAATCTCCTAGTGCAGCTTCTTTGTATGTGACCGACTTGACCACAATTCCAGCATCGTACAGGAACTCTAGGTTGATTTTCTGGTATCTGGCTTGTTCTTCGTTCATCTAGTGCCTCTGTCACCCTTCTCACAAGTTGTGCGAATTCATCTTCTTTGACTTCCAACCTTCTACCTTGATGAGCGCTCCCAGATGTGTCTTTAGCGGCTTCATATGAGAGAGCGTATACGAGGGCTTCACTGGCCTTACGTTTACCACTAACTCTGGTGGCTTTCTTTAACTCGGGGTCTCGAAGCGCATCCATGAACGCGTCTGTGATAATGACTTCCAGAAAATCTTGTGTAGCTGTTGGGTAGGCCAGGTGTGCGAGGCGTTCGATGTCTGTCTCTAGCTCTTGTAGTGTTTCATCGGGGCGCTGTTGTCGGGTCTTGAGTTGCACACGGTAAACTTCTTGCAGATGTTCATCCCCGTATCGGAGTTCCATAGCTTGGACAAGGGCGGCGAAGTCTTGCTGGTTCGGTAGAGACTGTAGCAGTTCGGAGGCTTTTCCTCGTAAGGATAACACAAGGGCGGTTGCTTTCTCCTCCTCGCTGTTCCAATTGTTAACTTTGGCTGCTGCATCGAATTGCTTCTTGTATACAGACCAGGACACGGAACCATCAAATACAGGGGTTTTCATTTTTCCGGAGACTTCAGGTACAAATGACTTAATATTTGTTTCTGGTACATTTGTGGGCTTGCGTTGGACTTGTATCTTCATTTCGTCGATGGCCTTCTCCACTGCGTCGACTCTCTGCTTCATCTGTTCATCTATGGTGGTGATTCTTTCCTCCACAGCATGTATGCGTCGGTTCATTGTCAATAACTCCTCTTTGATTCCCGAGTCCATGGCGTAAATCTTTTCATTGGTGTTTCTTAGCCCCTCACGAACAGCGACCATCTGCTCCGTCTTGCTACTGGAGATTTGTTCCTGCATCTGTTTCTGCATAGCTGCCATCTGTTCTCGCAAATCCGGTTCGACTTCAAAAAGATATGTGTCCGGATCTGCTCCTTCCTTCAACAACTCCTCCCGTAGGCGTGCTTGTAGAGTTTCTTTATTACCGCTCTTCTTCAGATCTCGAATACCGAGCTCTATCTTTAGTTCCTTCAGAAGGAGTTGGTCTAGCGTTTTCGTAGTAGCCATAGCGGGATCCCACTTCTGACACCAGTGTTATGGATCAAACTTTCCAAGCTTTCTGCAACTGCACCATACACCACCAACTGAAAGAACTTGACAACTCCGAGCTCCAAAGTAACGTAAAAGTTTAATGTCAATAAATAACAGCCAATATTGTACAACTGGCAGCACGTAACATAAGACTGTACAAATAGCTCTCTGTCTAACACCGTATCGCCGTATCAACTCTTGCACTGGTCTCTCTGTCTCGTCTCGAACTTGTACTGAGCCTTCGTAACGAACTGTAGATCGGGAAGTTGTCTCTCCCGGCCTCTGATGCCTTCGTTCTTTATATAGGGTCCCTGCTAGCCTTCTCGAACCGGACAGAACGCCCCTCGACGTTTCTAGGTGGTCAGATGACTATAATCCTCGTGACGCTCCTGAGCTTTGTTCACGCCGCTGAATTTACAAGAATGTTCTTGACGAGCCGCGTCGCGGCTGATCGTAATAACTCGTCACGCTTGACCGCTCATCTGGCCTGGGGCGATTTGTGTTGGCTGACTACACACACACACCGCTACTCCCCCGTCTGTGCCACCAACCGGTTTATAACAATATGATATAATTACTTAAACTATTTCATTCAGAGTATATAATAAATATGATCTAGCATTGCAACTAATTATAAATATATTTCAGGTTTGTGAGTCAGTGCGGGCGATGCTTCAAGGTCAAGGACTTGATGATATGGATCCCTACATTGACATACTGCTCGCTGAAGAAGCCTTAAAAGAGGGTGCAGAACCTATAATTTCTCAGTTATTGGCCATTGGAATTGGTCAGGGTATGTAGTCTGCATAATCACTTGGGAAAAAATGCAAATGTGTTAAATTTTATCATCTATAAAATTATACAAATTACAATGTTTGCTGATATATATATATATATATATTATAAGCTAAAGCACTGAACTGACATCATTAATTTTTAGTTGCAGAGGATTAAACATTCAAACAAATTTATAATTCCTTTTTTAAAAAAAAAGGACATGAAATATAGGTATAATTGTGTTTTGTGGACCAAATTACCAAATCATAGGCATTATAATGAAGACATATTTAAATAATATTTTATTTTATATAAACAAATTAATTTTTTAATCAAAGTATCAAAGAAAAGTTATTGCTAGTTAGTGTGTAGCAATTTTGCTGGGTAATTTGTAAACCACGAATGTAACTAATTTCTTACTTTTTTTTCTAATAAATTCAATTAATAAACATCAATGTATTGATGATTTGAAGTTTAATTGAAAAAATATTTAGATGCTTTTTTTTTTTTAGTTATATCAGCCATATTCAATTTTTTGTAACATATCTCTCAAACTTCTTTTTTTATTTTTTTATTTGTTCAAGAGCATTTTCCAAAAAAAAAATAATTTTTTACTTAAGGATTTGATCCAGAAGCTTTTAAAACTTCTGTTTTCTATTTGTTTTCATTAAAAAATGTTAGAGTCAATGTGATAAAAATTGTTCATTACATCATAAATAAAGCTGCCTTTGATTATTTTTACAATATAATTTAAAAAATCCAGTGCTTGTCAGACAGTTGGTATTATAGTTACAGACACTGTTTAATGATTTGTATTTTTTTTTTGCTTAAAAATAGTGTGTATTCTTTTTTCTGGCCTACATGCTTGATATTGTTTAGCAAAAATAAAATGTTATGACAATGTATCAGTTGCATGTCTTCATTACCATAAACTGAATATATAATTTTATAGGGCAGATTATACCTTTTTTTTGTTCCTACACTTAGCATCAATACATTAACAGCTTTAAAATAATGAAAATGTTTAACTTGAACTGTTTTTGATGATCACATAAATGGACATATTTTGTAGGCTGTTATGATGCTCGCATGCGGGTGCTGATCAAACATTTAGCCTGGCGGTTGAAAGTGGGCTGGGAGACAGTGGAGGATCTTGAAATCTATATGTCTGAAACATTGGCTCTGTCACAGTATGAGATGTCGGAGTAAGTTGTTGTTTTGTTTTTCTTTCCTTTAAAAGAGAAGTGTTATGCATTTAAAATCACTCTTAACAAATTATGAACTGTTATAAATTAATATATTAAGCAGTACCCTTTTTATATCAATAATTATAAAATCTTAAGTTATTCAACAGTGATAGATTACAATTTAAACTATATTAATATTTATCACTAAAACAATTCTTTGAGCCCTATTTATATATTTATTTGTACATTTCTTCATTATTTCTTTCTTGCGCAACCAGCAAGGAGAGGTACTGCATGAATGATTTTTTTTATTTGTGTCTTATATTATTTTGTTTCTCTAGATTTTCAATTCTAAATGTGCTTTGTTTTATTTGCATACAAGTTTCAATTTAGTTGTCTACGTTCTGTAAAATAACTTGCTTAAGAAATTTGTAAGTAAATGTCATGATACCAAGCCATTGTTCTCTGATGTTTTTAGGTAGGCCTAAAATAATTCATGAAAATGTTGATGAAATCTTTCGAGCCTATTCATTTGTATCAGTACAGACTAGAGATACCAAATTAAGTATTGTTACCAAGTAATCCTATTTTATGAGTTGTTAACTTCCTCCCCCACAAAGAACAATCTACAATCTTCCAACTAAGAACAGGACACACACCTCTATTAAATTACAATCTGAGCAAAATAAACTCCACACAACTCCCCCACCCACCCTTATGGAACTGTAAACCATATCCTCCTTGAATGCCCCTCCCTAATCCACCTTAGGCAGACCCTACTTACACTACAGCCCAACATAACCAACACTCTTTATGGCAGTGCCGAATAACTGAAGAAAATAGCACACTTTTTTTTTTTCATTGGCGCAGTCTGCAAAAGAGCTCACAGCTCAGCAGCAATAAAGCTGGCTAGAAGAAGAAGAAGAAATGAGCTGTACAAGTTGGAAGTACTTCCACTCACTTTATAAACATATTGGTATACACTGTCACATTTTCACATGAATCCAGTTTGATAAATAGCTTCAAACTTAAAGGCTTATTCATTTTAATTTCCATATTGAGAATTAGGAAGTTGATATCTATATATATATTTCTCAAAAGACAAGTTCAAAAGTTCAAACAAAAACAAGCAACAAGTAAATGGGAAGATCCCATGGCGCAGCACGCGGTGTGAATGGAAATTGGTTCATCCCAATCCGCACTATTTTGTGAATGAAAGTGGTGTTTATATAATTCTCTTCTTCTCAATTTTTGTCATAATATTAAAAGTATTTCCAGATTATTGTGTCGTAAGACTATTAAAACTAGAACAACAATACACAGATAGAGTATACTCACAGGTTTCACTTTAGAAGTACTTTAATTACGCACATTCGTTCATTAGACATGATTACGAAAGGTAACTCATCTCTCTATTCCTAGATCTAGATCTAAAACTCGAATTCAACTCTCAGAAGATTATAGAACTTCTCTTCGCAAATATAGTTTTATGCTTTAGCACATGAACATACTAATTATAGTCCATTCATTTCATATTTTAATCAAATTAACATTCAAATTGGTTTTTCTAAAGCATTGTTACATGAGTGCAACTCTATTCTTAATATCGCGTAAATTAAGCTCAATTAGCTATCCTTAACTCCATTCATAGAATTTTTTATTCATGAATTCACGCATTCGCTTTACTTATAACAAGTAAATGGGAAGATCCCATGGCGCAGCATGGTGTGAATGGGAAATAATATATCCAAATCCGCACTATTTTCATTCACAAAATAGCATAGCATTTTTTTTTTTACTTTAAAAAGATTTTAATAATGTCCGGAAATTTCCAGGACTTTTTCGACCGGCAGCATAGCATTTAGTAACATTTCAGGAGATTTCCAAGGGGCTCCTGGTAAATCAAGAGGCCGCGGGAAATCTCTTATATGTTATAAAATGGTTCAATTTAATAATTTATACACCTAAAATTTAGCACGGGTATACACTGTCACATTTTCACATGAATCGAGTTTGATAAATAACTTCAAACTAAAAGGCTTATTCATTTTAATTTGTAGTAAAATTTTGTTTTATATTTATCAATATCTTATTTGTGCATTTGCTTATCAAAGTTTTAATTTATAGTCATAATATAAAGTGCAATTTACAAATAGCTTAGGTCTTATATTGCTTCTGTAAAATAACTCAGTCAATTTAGAAGCGGAATTCTGTTATGTTGTAGCTATTAGGCACTTCAATTCATCACATGCATTTCTATCAGTTTTATAACCAAATTTCAGTTACCAATGTGGAAATGAATTGTAAGTTTTTAAAATATGGAGTATGTTTGATTTAAATTTTGGGTTGCATTTAAATATGTTTTTTGTTTTTATGAAATCATTTTTCTTTTAGTTGTTTAGTTATGAGGTGCTGGCTTTTAGTCTACTTTACTATGCTGCACTGATATAAGTTTTTTTTTGTTTTGTTTATTGTATTTGATTGCTTTAAATTAATGTTGTTTATCAAGTTTTAGTCTTATACAGAAATGTAGGCAGTGAAGACAAAGATTGTTTAGTTTCTGTCTATTAACATATTTTAATATTTGTACATGGGGCGGGAGGGTTTATTAATGACGGCTGAACTTGAACACTCTTACAATGCTGACTTTTATTTAGTGAGTTTTTACTTCCCTTCACTCTTCATATACAATTAGAAGTGTTGATACAATGTAAGAAACTTTTATTGTGAGGGTTAGAGAAGGACTATTTTAAATAACTTTTTCTTACACATAAGATTCACTTTGTTTTGCTTTTTAAATTCACCTAACTTTAAAACAAAATGGAGCTGCTTGCTCCTGTAAGACCACAACTTTAAAATGTCTTTGTTTAGAACATTTTTACCATATCCCATTTGTTGTAAGAAATCTAGAATAATGATTTCTCTATTCTATAACCTTCGAGTTAGATCAAAATATCTGGGGAATTACAAAATAACTACAGTAGAGCAAAAAATCTGGGAAATTACAAAATGACTAAAGTTCATAGCCATTGACTAGACAAAAATACTAATTATTGCTATAAATAGGATATTTGTATTTCTTTCTTATAAAAGTTGCCTCCATATTTGTTTTGTGCTGTGGTATTTTTGGGCATTCTTTTTTTTTTTAAATATAATATTATTCATCTTCACATTATCAATAATTTACAAAAAAAAAAAAAATAAAAATGAAAAAACCTTATTAGGTCTATATCATGATATTGCTGGAGCTTTATTTATGTCTGAAAATATAAACATAATAATTCGCTCAAAACATTTTTTAAAATTATTGTTTTTTCTTTCAGAGAAGAAAAGTTGGAAAAGTTGAAAAGAGCAAAAAGAAGAAAGTTTAAACGTTACGCTCTTATTGGATTAGCTACTCTTGGAGGTGGAACTTTAATTGGCAAGTCTTAGTAGAATCTACTAGCAAAGCATATACTTTGGTTCAAATTGTGTTTCTTTATTCACAACTATTGATTGCGACAACAACATTTAAAGTGAAATATGTATAACTAACACAAATTGATACTGATTAGAGGTAGCTAAACATGTTAGCTTTGATTCCACTGTACTCTGTATTCTTCCTTTTATTTTCAAGCTAACGTACATGGACTCACCTATGCTGGCAATGATTTTGACCAAATATTTAGTTTACACTTGGTCTTCCTTACCAGGCAAAACATTGCTCTCTTTTTTTAATTTTCTTACTTGTAGACAGAAAATGCCTTCTTATTTTTTACAAAGCTTATATCAACTCATTCTGTTTCAAAAGTTTGTACATTTTATTTCTCTGACACCCAAACTTGTATCACCCAATCTTGTATCAAGCAGAAATTTTGCACAATTATTTCTTTTACCGGATAACACAAGAATCAATTTTAAAAAATGTAATTAAATATTTTGTCAGGTATCTCAAACAAGGGAAAGAATTTGTACTGAACTGTAGTGGTATAAGCTGAATTAGTCCCCTTTATAGATTGTCATCTGAGGTTTAGTGAGCGCAACCATAAAATACTTAAATAGAAACAACAGATAACTATACCATCTTCCATGTTCATAGACGTCTCGCTAGTAGTGCGTTTGCCGCTTTGGCTTGAGAAACCTAATAAAGCTTTAGCCCACAAATGTGAATTCAGGTTGTTTCCTTTTTTTTTTTTTTTATACATTTAAAAAGCGATCAACCACATGCCCTGTTCTCCCCTATCCCTTTCCAACTAGTCCTGACAAATGATAGGATCATAGCATATTGAGAAAGATCAAAGCATGAAATTGTGCTAACCAAAATATTTCTAATATATTTATTATTGTTAGTCTAGATCGATTGCAAAATATATTATTTGACTGAGCCAAACTTATTGATACACTTAATATAAGCTTTGTTTTGGTTGTTTTTTTTAAGTATTTTTTTTTTGCATATAATTAATTCACTTTGTTAAACTAATACTATATTATATATTTCTATGGTTATATTTTATGCTAGCGGTATAGATACAATATATTTAGTTTTTTACAAATCTTTTATTTTTATTTTAAGGCCTTACTGGTGGTTTAGCTGCTCCTTTAGTAGCTGCTGGAGCTGGTGCAATAATTGGTGGTGCAGGTGCTGCAGTACTTGGTTCCACAGCTGGAGTTGCAGTCATTGGCTCTTTGTTTGGTGTAGCTGGGGCCGGGTTGACAGGTAGTAGTGACTTAATAGTATGTCTGCTTTCAGAGTATATGTTGTGATTTGCTATCAGTGCAATTTCACAGCAACATGATTAGTTAAACAATAAGAATACTCAAAATGTCTTTATATATATGTATATTAATATATAAATATATTGTAATAACTGAAGGGAGGCAACTCAACGAGATATGGGTGTTTATTTACATGGAGACCTGACAAACACATAGGACATCTGCCTTGAACACAGCATCTTCATCTTGGTTCTAGTCTTGGGTGGAAATCATCCTCTCTCTCTATTTGTCAACATTCTTCCTAGTCTAGTCACTAATAGTGTGCACCTTCTGCACTATCTTGAATGGTGGTGTGCATGGAGGGGTTATAACAATATATTTATATATATAAATAGTATATCTTTTTTTACTTGTTTATACACCTGTAAATCCCCCAGTGGGGGTCGATTGACGATTTGCCAGGGGTCGCCTAAGACCATTGAAAAAATGGATTGTTTTTGTCCATTTTTCTATTGCTGTGTGTGCAAGGGGGAAGGGGGGTTGCGACAGAGTGGGGGATTGCAAAAAGGGTCGCTGAGCTCAAAAGGTTGGGAACCATTGCTCTAATGTCTCTTCCCTATAAAATTTCACTTCATCAATTTCTGTCTTTTTCACATTTAGGTTCTAGATTATTGTTTTAATTATATCGCAAGTTATTTATATACCTTTTGAATGTCCTACCTTTAAATGTTTGATCTACTTTGCCATATAATATTTAATGTTTCTTCCTTTAAGTTCTTTTGTTTGAAACCATGTTTAATCATTTTGACCGTACATTTTTGACTAGTATTATATTGGATGTCTTAAAATTGTTAGTTTTAATATAATTGAGCTCTACTTGCTTATTAATTTATGTGTTTGTTGTATTATGTATTTGCTTAGATCTATATCACTTTTTGAAAATCAGGTTACAAAATGAAGAAAAGATTTGGTGCTATTGAAGAGTTTGAGTTTGAGCCTTTGGTTTGTGGGAACAGCTTGAAAGTTGAAACATTGACTAACCAGCTGCATATAACCATAGCTGTGACTGGTTGGTTGACAAATGAGTTTAGAGGTCAGTAGATCAGTTGAAGAATCATTAGTAATTTTGTTAAACTAATTTATTATGATAAAAAATATGAATGAAAAATTATTGGGAAGAGAAAAATTGATAAGGATGTTTAGACTTCATAAAAAATTGTTACTGTATGTTTTATTATAAAAGATATTCATAAAAAAGGTAAATAAATTTTATTATTTAATGTGATGTCTAATAGCCAATCGACAATCTGCCTGTTTCATTTTTGCAAAGTTCATCTCTTAATTACGTGAATCCATATAAGGGATGCAAGCTTGGTACATAAATCTCAATTTCCATTAAATATAAGATTAACATTTGAAAAATAGTATAAGGGTTTTATATCTTTGAATTATACTTTGACTTTTCTCTATTATTTTTTTGTTTAGATTTCAAACAGCCTTGGAAAAACTTAGCTGAATCCCGAGAGCAATATTGTTTACGATGGGAGACCAAATATCTGGTTCAAATGGGAGAGGCTTTGGACTACATATTCAATTCTGCCATGACAATGGCGGCACAAGAAGTTTTGAAACAGACTGTTCTCAATGGTAAGTGTTCTCATGTTATGTCAAAAAGGTTCTTTGAATTTATATATTATATTTCAATAGTAATAAAGGATGGCTTGAATTTTAGCAAACAAGTGGACTTTATTATAGATAAATAGAGAATGATATGATCTCATTTGTAAATATATTTTTAAAGCTAAGTAGTTTTATTTTCAATAAAAGTATCTTATAAAGTTAGGTAGAAACCAAAGCATAAAAAAACAAAGTATTTTTATTTTTGACTTTAATGTTATCTAATTTTGTTTAGGTATTCTGACAGCCATTGCTTGGCCATCTGCACTGATTTCTGCTGCCAATTTTATTGACAACCCTTGGTCAGTAGCTTTACAACGAGCTCAGACAGCAGGAAAAGCTTTAGCAGAAGTCCTACTTGCCAGAGAACAGGTAAATTCAGCTTTGCAGTGATAGGTAGAACGTTTCTATAAACAGGCTAGTGATAGGTAGAAAGTTTCTATAAACAGGCTTAGGGTTAAAGGTTGTTATTTCTTTTCTGTTGGTAAAGGGAGTTTCCCTTTAAGGCTTAGAATTTTAAAAGGTAGATGTTTCTATGATGTTTTTATACATCCATCACATTGAAAAATCACCTAGTAAGGAACACTTCTGGAAGGACTTAATGGAATCAATCAAATTCTTTGGCAACCAGCAACTTTTTTTTTTCTAATAATGTTACAAAAGTTTCTTTCAGAAAAAAAATTATTATTACATCCTATTAGGAAATGGCATGAGGTAGTGTGCAAGCCCAGGAGCATTGTGAAAACATTCAAAGTGCATACCACACACCAAGGAGATTCACCATCTTGGCTGATTCAGCTCTAACAATCAAAATAAAGATGGGAGGTTAATTTCTGGGTTTCATTTTGTCACTGATGTTTTCATTAGTAGCCCTATCTATGCTAAAATCAAATGTATTAAAAAAAATAATGGCTTTGACTTTCACACATTTATGGAGCCCCTTATTTTGTAATCTGATGTTTGCCTCTTTCTCTATCATCTTGTACAACTTTTTAGTTTCTTACCTGAAACTTAAATAGAATTAATTTTTGAATTTTACTTAATTGTTCTAAGAAATTGTGTTTGAACTTTCGATATGGTTATTGAAAAATAATTTATCATTTGTTAAAATAGGGAAACAGACCTGTAACTCTTATTGGTTTTAGCCTTGGTGCTAGAGTTATATTCTCTTGCCTTGAAGAACTTTCCAAAAGAAAAGGTAAGATATCATCCATTGTTGGCCATTGTAAATTAAAATTATATTATAACCATAAGTTTACATATAATGTACAGCTAAGCATAAACTGTATATGAATCAAGAAATGCAATCAAACCTTGATATAGTGAGCTTCATTGCTCAAGATATAATTGGTTCAACATATCTTGGGCTGAATCTAACATTTTAAAAATATAACCATCTGAGTTAACTGTGAAATAAAATTTAACTAATAATTAATACTCAAAAAATGTTATCTGAAAATGGATTTTTTTTAATAGAAATATTTTTTGAAAAGTATTAAGGAATTAAGTTAAAAACAAACAAACAGATTTATTGATATTGAAATATTTTTTTAATTCCTGGAATTACAAAAAAATTTTAAATCTCATTTTCAAGATTCAGAGGAGACTGAAGATGAAAAAGGTAGACATATAATTGATTTAAATTACTGGGTCTAGTGGTCTATGGTTGAAGAGTGCTGCTTCTACTTACATTCTTCCACTTGCATTGTTTCAACTAATTTGTTGTCTTATACTCTACAAACATTTTCTTTTTGTCCGCTAAAATGTTAACTGACATCTTTTTTTTTATATATATATTTGAGTAGCTAATGATCACATAGATGTATAATATGTTGGTTTTTGTATAGTACTTATGACATATCAATACCAGATAAGAGGGATTAAATTTCTTCTTCAATTCTCTATAATAATTCTTTTTTTTTAATAACATATAAACTTGGGTTAAATGGGTATTTAAAAAAAAAAAAACAAGGTTGGTAGCTGTTAATATCTATTTGACTTTGATCATGTTCAGCTATACACAGTTAATGTTTTGTTACATTGTATTTACATTTGTCTTGTGTACACACATATTAGGTTCTAGTCCCCTTTCACCCCCCCCCCCCCCAGTTTAACTTTTGTAGTGCAAATAAGTAAAGGCTAGACTCACCATTTTATTGTTTCACCTCTTTTTTGTTTTTAAGATGCACATCACATTGAATGTTGTTATCATCTATTAAAGTATTTCTCTTTTGAACTTCTATGTCCACAAGTATTTGTTTAAACCTTTTTCTTCTCCAATTATTCTTTGATTAGACTTTTCTATTTCAAGTAAAACAATCTCTCTTCACTGTCAGCACTTAGCTAGCTTGCATAGAAAGCTTTATAAGTAGTATTCACTTTCTACAAGTACCTGAGCCCATTCCTTTAAGTAACCCAACAGGTCTACCTAGCACTCCCAGTTTAGCCAAACCCTTAACTATGAAGCTCAACCAGTAAGCACTTCTACCTAGTTAACAGAATATTCCAATTGATTCAGAAAGTATTTAGTACTAATAGGGAAACTAGCGAATGTCAAAAATTTGTCTATCTTGGAAGCACCATATCAGCAAGCGCCAACCTAGATGATGAGGTTGACTTCCGTATTGCTCGTGCCAGTGCTGCATTTGGCAGACTTCAAGAGCAAGTGTGGCAAAGGAGAGGACTCAGTTTAACCACAAAACTGAAAGTCTACAGTGCTGTAGTTCTCCCGTCACTCCTATATGCATCAGAGTCATGGACCTTGTACTCCCGCCACACCAAAAAGCTAAACTCCTTCCACCTACGCTGTCTAAGGAGTATCCATAAGGTGCGTTGGTCTGACCACATACCAGACACAGAAATTTTAAAGCTGTCCAACATGCACAGTATCAATGCGACAGTAAAAAGGTCCCAACTACGATGGGCGGGTCATGTAGTCCGCATGCCAGAAAATCGCCTTCCCAAGAGACTTCTGTATGGAGAGCTATGCACTGGAAAGCGCTCTCAAGGCGGCCAATACAAGCGCTACAAAGACACCCTTAAGAGATCTCTCAAGGAATGCAGTATCGACATTCATGGCTGGGAAGCACTAGCTCAAGATCGTTCCGCATGGCGAGAAGCTGTGAGTCTCGGAGTCTCAAGTTTTGAAGCAAGTAGAGTGGCCAGTGCGATAGAGCGCCGAAACAACAGAAAGCTGAGAGAAAAAGCAGGCCCACCTGCAACTGACAAAACTCACCCATGTCACATTTGCGGCCGGCTTTTCAAAGCGAAGATTGGACTACACAGCCATCTTCGAGTCCATAGGAAGTGAGAAATGTGCTCATCTTCGGACACGAAGGAGGAGCTATAAAGTACTAATAGGGATACTATTGGTTGAGAAACGCTGACAGGCAATTATTTCATTCTAATAGTATAGCTTTTTATTTTTTTGTATTCTGTTATTTGGTTAATAAAAATTTTCATTTCTTACATGTATACTGCATGTTTATATTGTCTTCATTAATGTTAATGTAATTCATTTCACACTTTGCTTTGCTATTATTTGCTTTCAGGTGGTGAGGGAATAGTAGAGGATGTTATACTGCTGGGAACTCCAGCCTCGGGGGACCCTGCTATTTGGTCAAGCTTTGCCAAAGTTGTTGCTGGAAAGATTGTGAATGGGTACTGCAGGCAAGTGATATCTATATGAACCTTTATTGATAAACTGGATACAAATACAGTATTGATTCTATATTGTATCTTCTTTTTTTAAAGGTATCACAATTATGTTAAAGGGCTTGTTTTTTTTTGTGAAAGATTGTTTAGAAAGCAAGAACAAGACAATATTGATTGCCTGTTTCTTCTCTTTCAAAACAATATTTCATTTAACATCTTAGATTGGCTTAGTGGTGTTCTCCTTCTTTCTTGGATTACATCAATTGTATTTTGAATTGAAAAGAAAAAGAATTGAAAAAGTATAGAGATGGATCATGGCATGATCAAAGTTGCCTATTAATCTTCCATTTATTAGGTATTTATATTTTCCTCCACATTTGTCCTAGTCACTTGAGTGGCATAGGATTTACTAATATGGCCTTCTTCTGTGGGCAAGTGATGATGGATCTAATCATAGCAGTGAGATGACAATCTGAACATAAGTTATGGTTGGAACGATAGGGTTCCTGAGTGCCTTTAAAACCGACAGAACATTGCTCATATTTTCTGAATAATCACATGACCATATCTGATGTGACTGGCGTTAAATACTGTTTACAACAGATATCTTTCCAGAAGCATCGCCACTTGCTATTCATCATGGTTGACACATTCATTTGTGATAACATACGCATGATTACACCCTTCGTGTCACCACCACAGTTATAACAATATGTTGTTTTTTTTTTCCCTTAATTTGTAGGGGTGATTGGCTTCTCAAGTTTTTGTATCGGACTTCGAGTGTTCAGATTAATATAGCAGGTCTTCGTCCAATCAATTGGGCAGACAGAAGAATGCATAATATAGATCTCAGTGATGTGGTAAGAAAAATAATTGCTGTATAAGTTGTGTAAAGAAGATTTAGTCTTTTTAAAAAGTATTTAAAAAATATTTTTCTTGATTTTTTTATCGTCTTTTTATTTTAGTGTAAAATAAAGCTCATTACTCAAAAGAGGACAATATAACAAAATTGTTTTTAATTATTTTATGTCTCTGTAGTTAATGAATTTTCCTTTAAAAAAAAGAGATAAAATAAACTTGATCTTAAATTGTATGGAAACGCTACAAATGTAAATCTTTGACGAAATGAAAATTCTTTGTAAATATAGCTTGATTAAAGTGATAAAACTAGAATGCTTAAATGGTTTGAGTAAATTAAATTTAAATGTTTTAAATTTTTAGCCATTTTAATTTAATTTTTTTTATAGTGTAAGCTGGCCTAACTATCTAGCAAAAACATTTCTTGTATTTTTATTATTATTTCTACACAGGTTCATGGACACTTGGATTACAAACACCAGCTGGACACAATAATGAAAGCTGTGGGGATGAAAACCAGGGATGAACTCCTTGGATCCCCTGGCTTTTCAAGGGAAGTCACACCAATCCCCACTCCTGAACGGGGACCTGAATTATCCGATGATGAATGCCACAAGGAAAACTGGGTAGTTGTTCCAGAAGACACCTCCTCTAGCCCTGTCATCCTTGAAGATTATAGTCCAGACGGGTTGATGCAAACAAGCAATAGCGTCATACCAGAGTCTGCAAGCTTTGACTCCGGTGTTGAGGTTTATAGGAGAGAGTCCGAGTCAAGGGAGAGGCTTGCTAGCCCAGAGCAGAATGCACCAAGCAATCTTACAGAACCAAATCCTGTCATGCTCCCAGCAGTGTCAAACAGTCAAGGAAACAGTGACTCGCCCGAGCTTGTTTCAGACTTGCACTCATTGAAAAGAAATGAACGGGACAGAGTTGGGGATGCTGGGGTCAACGGTGAGGATCAGGATGAGGATACCTATGTGGACAAGGGAGACCATTCCCCAGATGAGCTACAAGAAAAAGTGGAAGATGAAGCTAGCACTCTGCAGAGGAAAAAACTGTTTGACAGCATGTACAGATTAGTTTTGGATGATGATCTAATGGAAATGATGAATGAGGAGGATGAAGAGTTACCCACAGGGGACATAAGCAGCTAAATAGATCTCTTTATTAGATTTGTAAAAAGTTTTAAAAACATTCCTACACAAACTTTCCTTTGTGATTATATTATAAATGCTTTGAGAGAAGCGTTGGGAAAAATAATTTAGCCAGCAAATTTTGACATAATCTTCTGTTTTATGGAAGATGATTTAAATGTTGAGTTGTAAAAATATTGTGCCATATAAATGTTGCGATGTATTTCTAACCAGAACATTGTAATCAATATAGAAACATGCACCAAATGTGAACTGTTTCATTTCATGTATGCATTGTTCTGAACAGAAGCAAAAATGAATAGTTATATTTCAAATAACTTGAAAAGTCATCCAGATGTATTTTTTTAGGAAATACATCACACAGAAAAAAAAAAATGCAAAAAAAAGTTATTGTTGAAATAGAAAGAAATAAACCCTTGTTGTTTCTCTTAGGTTTTGAAAAGCAAGCTAAGCTAAATTAATTTATGTCCTTTCAGTGATGTGATTTGTTAACTTTTTATACTACTATATTTCATTAAAGAGGTATCTATTTTTTCTCCAAATCATAATTATATTTACACATTACAGATAACAAAATATCAATGGCTCCTTCTTTCACATATTTGTAATGAGTGAACATGTTAGTTAGGGCCAGTGAGAAGTTCTAGATGTGTGTACACATTGTATGTTGATTTTATTTTCTTCGTTTTTGCTTGTTACAACATTTATTGTTATTTATTTAGTAATTAGTGTTTTCTTATGCAAATGTGATGGAGGTCAAAGTGCAATGTAAAATTGGCCTTTACACTCTGAGTTTTTTGGGGGGTTTGGCTTCTTGTGAAGTGCGGATAAAATTTTTGCAGAGTGGGACAAGCTTTGTTTTATGCATAAACAATTTATTAAAGAAAATCTTTTATTTTATTTTAGTTTGCATCAAAATTGTATATACACTTTTGAGTACATTTTTTATTTACTTGTTTTTTTTTTTTTTAATTCAATTAAAATTAATTTGCAAAAACTATAAACACTAACAAATTGTGTTGATTAGTGCTGGTACATTTCAAATCCTAGAATATTAATTCAGAATGTCAGCTAATATCTAAAGCAAAAATTGTAAGTATTGTTCTATCCTCTCTTTTTATATTATATAAAGATTTGACAGCTGGATGGTTGCCTTTCTCATCCTGTGCACATTTAAATTTTAGGAATTGAGGTGCTAGTGCTTTGGACCAGTGCTAAAAAATAACTAAGAGAATGTAAAAAAAAAAAATGGTTTCCTTTTCAGACCTTGTGGTCTATGGGAGAATGTAATGGGGGCAAATGTTATCCTTTTTTTTAACCCTATTCATTACAAAAATTAGGTTCATCTTTTTTCTATCTCAATAAACTTAAGTTCCAAATTGTATGAATTTGTAACTCATTATCACCAGTCTCAGAGAGCCTTTGTTAGTTCTTCATGTTCAAATAATACTCATAATGTTCTTTCTGTTTTGTGGAGGTAAAGATGTAACATAATGCAGTAACATTTGCATGGGAGTCATTTACTTCTGTTTCATTCCGCTCTAAATGTTAAAATGTGACTGTTTTACACTTTCATTGATTTTATGTCCTAATTTATTTGATGCTACCTATGGTCAGAGCAATAGCAGGGTGATGAATTCAATAAACAATCATATGCCTGTGCCCAGTAATGCTACTGAGTGAAATGTTATCCGAATTGAGTTTTGTGTATTTTTTTTAAAAGCTTTTAAACCTGTGAATCATTTTTCGTTTAAACTAAAATGATTCTTGGGGAAGGAATCAGAAAAGATTGCTTTGAGAGTTCACATTTCTCTTGATTGTGGTCTCTGATCTAGTAGACCTTATGTGCTTGTATCTAGCAATATCTCTCTGATCTACTAGACCTTATGTGCTTGTATCTAGCAATATCATTTTTGGGGTGAGTTTTGAAAGGTGCTCTTACAATGTGAAGATAATAGATTCTTAAATGAATCTTATCTTTTTTTTTCCTTGCTGTTCAGGCTAATTTTTATGTAAATACTTTCATTGTGATTTCTTTGTTTATCTTTGAAGCAAGTGATACCACAATTCTTATTAACTCTTAAAGCTTAAGCACATTCCCGACTTTGAAATAGCACATATTTTACATGACATTAAGTGCTAAATGGAGTTTCCAATGCATGTGTATGCACATCATATCTAACAGTTTATAATTAAATAAACATGCTCACTATAAAGTTTTTCAAAAAGGTTGTAATTATATTTTCACAATAATTATTGACAAGCTACATTTAAAACTATAAACAGATTTTCATTCTCTTGATGTCAATATTCCTTGATGGAAGTATATTACATGACATTTACCAGTATTTGATATATGTATATTGTTATCAGCTAAGTAACTTCTGTACATTCCATGGTCAAGTCAGTTGATTGGGCTGCTTTTATGATTAACATTTTTATAGTATATATATTGTAATTCTATTTTATCTTGCTGTTCCATGGTTCGTAAACTGTTCAGCACTTTTGTAGGTTATCTTTACCTTAAAAAAAAGTTTTAAGATTTTTTTTTTCTTTACGCGACATTACAATGTCATGCCCTTGGCCATTTGTAAATCTAGTCAAATATGTTTATTAGAATTGGGTTAATTTGACCAGTTCTGGCCACACCCTTAATTCCTAAATAACCTTTTCATTGGTTAAATGCTTAACTCTTGAATTTACCTTTTATGTTGTAAGACAGCACTTCTGATGTAGATAGCAGGTTCTAGGCTAGAGGCTCAAATAAAAGCGTAACTGCAATCCATTCCATGTTTAAATAGCACTTAAAATATTTATGCATTAAAAATAAAATTTAAAAAAATACATTTACAGGGTTAATAAGAAATTTTACTGTGACGAAATTATTATTTAACGACCAAGAAATATGAAACTATGTATCTGAAATTATTATTTAATGACCAAGAAATGTGAAACTATCCAAAATTATTATTTAATGACCAAGAAATATGAAACTATCCAAAAATATTATTTAACGACCAAGAAATATGAAACTATCCGAAATTATTATTTAATGAACAAGAAATATGAAACTATCCAAAATTATTATTTAATGAACAAGAAATATGAAACTATCCAGAGAGAGTTACTTGCATTTCTGGAAACCTCTCTTGAGATCTCTGATGAATCTTAAACCTCCCAGATTTCAAGTTAAGCTTTTCATTTGAGTCATTGTGTACATTGAAGGGTTAAGCAGGTTGGTTTTATCTACTACCTAGATTTCTATCACTACCGGTACTGATCTTTATTTGGGGACAAAGAAACCCACAGGTTTAAGATGAAGACCTGACTGTGTATGTTGTTATAGTCAGCCTAAAACATATTCGTTTTGTTGGTTTCATACATTTTCGACATTCCTTCAGACATTCAAATTTATATATTTATCTAATGTACATTTAAAATAGCATCTTTTAATAAACTTGTTAGTAATAAGTTGTAAAACACAATTTTTTTGGTAGTTCCCTTTTGAAGCTGAGTATTTACCATAAACTATTTGTGATCTGTACTTTTTTTTTTTTATTTTTAAGTTGATTTCAAAGAAATCATTTACAAAGAGAAAGGTAAATTTTGGCTGAAATTTTAATTATTATAATTATTATTAATTATTTTAATTGTATTTCAATGGCAGTGATTTACCAGTATAGGTCATATGCTTAGTTGTAACATCTGACTGTTTCAATAGATATATGACCTGTTTTTTTTAGAACATTTTAAACATTTTTATTGAAAGAAATTAAATTTACATCACATGCAATAATTTATATATTTGTTTCGCTGATTTAGATTGTCTTTTACTTCAAAATATTATACCTTAACATTCTCAAACAATTTTGTAATTTTAGTTAATGATTTGCTCATTACAAGTCTTGTATTGCTGGATTCTAGTATATTTTAGCTAGAAATGTAAGTAGATAGTGTGGATCAGCAAAGTCAGAGAAAAATTGTGTATCTTTGTCAACATTACATTTCTCACATTCAATTCTCTTCATCTGATTTTCTCTCATGACTAATGATGTTGAGGTTCAAGTTGACATTGTCTCCCCTGTTACCTTACTTGGGGTTTCAGCAAGATTACAATAATCAAATCAAATGATTCTCCTGTTCGGTTAGGTGCAATTTAAGGCAAAGGTGTGATGATGTTTGGGCTGATTTAGAACTTTTTTTTTTTTGAGAAGTTATTACTACCACAAAGTAGCCCAGATCTCCATCAGGAAGACAAGAAATATTTTGCAAGGGTTAAATCTGTTTCTATAGTGAAATTTACCACAACTTTCTGGTTACACAGCCAAACATTTGCTGATTGTGACATTTTATGATTTATGGTTGGATGGGTTTAGGTGATAGTCGTGAAAGTAGGAGTTGAAAACTTGACAAGATTTCAGAGTGGTGGTCAGGGCCGGTCCTAGCAACTGCGGGGCCCTATGCGAAACTGATTGCGCGGGGCCTAGTTTGTGTGAGAATAAGGAAGTGAAAATTAAGATTTTGTATAAGGAAAAAAATAAAATCGACTTTGAAGTTAAAAACTACTTTACAAACCTTTTAACCAATGGCATATTTATATGCCAGCGACTATAAAAGTAAATAAAGTATTGGAACTTTCGATTGAGGTAAAAATTCGTTCGATTATTTCATTTTATTACAAGAATGCTGACAATGCCTTTTTAGTTTAACGCTCGTAGGATTGGCGTTTTCCGCAATGAATGACACCCACAAATGACAATTCTGTCTATTTTACTGGAGATTTTTAAATTTTTCAGAAGATTTTAATAAATTCAGGAGATTTCCAGTAATTTTTCGTATATATTTTGCAAAATAATAATTACATATTTAATTAGCGCGGGGCCTATGAAAGCGCGGGGCCCACTGCGACCGCATAGGCTGCAGTGGCCTAAGACCGGCCCTGGTGGTGGTATTGATCACAAGTGATACTGGTAGAATCATGATGTTTGGTTTGGGTTATGGTTGCACAGTTGGGATTATGGCTTTGTTGAGAACAAAAATATAAGGGAGGTAGAAATAACAGATGTAGAACTGGAGCAAATTTTATGATGTATTTGATGAAGAAGCTTAGCAATTTAACTTCTGTTTTAGTCATTTAAGTTGTTTCAGTATTGAAATATTTAATCTCTAGTTACCACATGTCAACAAATTTCTCCCCTAACTTAAGTTCCATTTTTGTTTGTAGTACTTGGAAATCCAATGGTAGAGCTTCACTTTTGTTTTTCTAATGAGAAGACAATATGTGTAGTTTATTACAGTTTGCTAATGAAGTAACTAGTTCTATTTCAAAATCTAGATGCCACACTGATCAAAAGTCAGCTCCTACTGTTTCCTAGGTGGAGCATACTGGTTCTATTTTTTGTTGTTTTTTTTTTCAATCATTTTGTGTGGTACCTACATTTTCGTTTGTTATTAAAATATTTGTCCTCCAATATTTTACTTTGCTTTTTACTATTCCATCGGTTGTCTTAGTTTTCTTCTAATAAATATTGAAACTTGCTCTTTGAAGCTCCTTTTAGTTTTAAACTCATGTTTAACATGTAATATACAACAATCTATGCATCCACTGTTTCAAAGAGCTAAAGAACACTCACGCAAAAAGTAAAGGTTGATCATTATAATTTTAACAAAAAATTCTATAAAAAGTGGTGGGAAGGGTTTAAAAGGAAAATAAATGCAATATGTCATTAATTCCGATATCAGAAATTATTTTTTAAAAAAAGTATCAATCACTGCTTACTTCCAATGTGTTTAAACAAATCTGTTGACTATTGCTAAGGTGTTACCAGAACATATGGCAATGTTAGGCCATAGGGGGATTGGTAACACATGGTGCATCTCTTTACAAGCTTGCATAATAGACATAATAGTGTCAGCTGGTATCACAGGTTCAGTGGTGTAGTCTAGAGTGTGTAGTATATTCATCTACTTGGATCTTTACTATACTAAATGTAGTGCTATATTAAATTTATATATATATATATGTAAGTGTAATTGTATCAATTAGTTTGGATCAGTCATGTAATTAAATTTGTAATAGATGTAGATTCTAAACCAACAATCTGTGCGATTAGAAAAATGTTTACAAATTATTTTAGATTAGCCCAATTCTATGCTTTTACCTTACTCAATACACTGTGAGGTCGTTGTGCTGGCCACATGACATCCTCGTTAACCGTGGCCTTTGAAACAGATGACCTTTACATTATTTGGCCTATAGACCGCAATGGTCTAAAAGAGGAATGTTAACACCCTTATGATCCTGTCACTTATTGGGGAAAGGGGGAAAGAGAAAGGGTTATCTGGGAGAGTTTTACTGTAATCCTTTTATTTTTAAAGCATTTATAAACAAAACCGCGGGGGGCGGGCCAACTACCTGAATTCGAATTCATGACTCAAGCCTACATTTTAACCACTCTGCTAGTGAGATGTTTATGAAAATAGATGACACAGTTGTCGGTACCTTTTGTTTGTTTCAAACTTAGGATATTTTAATGTGGTGACCTATAAAGGAGACTAATTCAGCTTACACTACAACCTCGGTCAAGTAAATAGCTTTTCTTTGTTCGAGATTCCAAACCAAATATTTAATTACCAATAGTTCATTCACTAATTTGTTTTTAATGTACAAACTTTTTTACCAGACAGAATATGTTGATATAAGCTTTGTAATAGAAACACACTAACTCTCACGCCCTTTCGTTCATTAGCATTTTTTTTTCAATAACATGGTCTCTTAATAAGGTCAAGTGTAGAAGTTTGAGAACTGCTTGTCCACATGCGCTGTGACATTTATATTACATCCACATTTATTGATTAACATTTCTATATGCTTATGATCGCATGCGGGCGAGAATGTCTCTCCAGATCTTGGCTTTACAACAAAAGAAATGCTCCACGAGAGTCGTCATACGACTGAATGCTGTAATCCTTCAACTACTAAATTGTTAAGCCCCTTTCTATTGGTGAAACATGGATGGTGTTCAAAACTAATGTGGCTTTTAACTTTAGCTACTACAATGACTTTAAAAAAAAATTAAATTGAAATCCACAGTATAATCAGATATTATATGTCAGTTCCATATATATGATTTTTCAGATATCTAAAAGGTAGGGTATAACTGTTGTACAATTAAAAAGTATATAGATAGTGAAATAATAAATCTATAAAATATATATTTCTTAAACAATTTAAACAATTTACTGCATGTAAACAACAACCAACTCTACCAACAAAGTTCAGATAATCACCAGCACATTGAATTTATCTAGAATGCTCAATAATAATAATTAATAAATAATAATGTAGATCTGTTAATAAACTATATAGTTTAGGCTCAAGGTGTGGACTCCAAACCTTTGACCCATGCACTGAAAACCCCCGCAAACGGTAACTTTTGAGGGTAAAACGTGGCACGACTAGAAGCATTGAGTCCATATCGAGTACTCACTAATTATAAGGTACAAGGGCAGTTCTTTGTTGTAGATGCATCGATTAATTTGTCCGGTTGACAATATAGCCAGCCCGCCCCTGGTGACTTCCTTACGAGCATTAGGGGATAAAGTACTAGAATTGAAAGGTGCTGCATTTATTGGTCGCATTTAAAGTTGACGATGTGGAAGTCAAAGATGATCTGTAGGCCTATATGACACGAAAGAAGTAAACCCAGTTGTAGGAATGGAGACATCCATTGCTTTGAAACTTGTTAAAGCAAAAAATAAAAAGTTAACGTACACGATGTCAACAAAAGAATAGAGTTCCACGAGAGTTGATGCAGAGAAATCAACTAACAACACATCCAATGTCAGGTTCTCTGGTACATGTAGATGATAGGCTATTATGTAGTCAAGAACAATCAATATATTTTGGTTATGAGAATTAACAGCTCAGTTTCCGGGAAGAGATCAGTAGATTGCGGAAATTGCTATGAAGCAATTATATCCGAGTTGGATGTCCAAAGTTTAAAAACTTAGTGCATGAAAAAGTAAAAGTGTACTGACCACATAGAAGACGATATTCACGAAGAGAATGGAATATTGTTTTATGACAACATAGAATTATAATTCCTTCAAGTATGAGAAATACAATTCTCGACAGGTCACATGTCATTTTGATGTTGAGAAAACCAGATTAAAAGCATGACAAAGTTTTTGACAGGATTGTCCAAAGATATTTTTTTCGAAAATAGTGAAATTCTCAACATGTGCAAAGTTCAAAAGAAATAGTGTGAAAGAAAAATGGCTACCTCATGGCTCATGCTGTACTAGAAAGATCGTAGGGAAACGTTGCGATTGATTTGTTTGAATGTCGGAACAATAACTACTTGCTAGTAGGTGACTATTTCTCGAAATGTCGTGAATTTAAGAGGCTTGAGAACACAACAGCTGAATGTTTTATCAGGGCACTGAAAGGTATTTTTGATGGACATGGCATACTAGAAACAACAAGATTACAAAGAGAGTTTGTGTGATACACAAACTCAGAGGCGGC
>JADKLZ010081101.1:12979060-13050714 GCA_021533235.1 Biomphalaria straminea
TATATATATATAATCTTTATAAAAAGATAAACATTTTTTTTACCTAAATGTACACGTAGTAGTTAGTATGACAGAACTTACTTAACTCAGCAATACGTTTGCAGCAAAAAAAAAATGTTTTTTGACTAAAAATCTAAAAACATTGCATATAGTGTTAAAAAATATGGTATATGGCTTTGCATCAAATCTAGAGCCTCTAGTGTTTGTTACTATTAATATAGTGAATAGTTGTAAAAGTGGTGTATTATTTATTACAAAACTGCTTGCATAAGTGATTTAAAAAAATTAGATTTTTCGCTTTCAGAAAAGAAAAAAGTATCCGTTGCATCAGAATTTTTGAATGGTCTAAAATATTGTGATGTAGGATTTTCAATATATTTTCTAGTTTACGAGATCTAAACGGGACGGACGGACAGACATTCCACACAAAACTAATAAAGTCTTTCCCCTTTCGGGGGCCGCTAAAAATAAGTGAGACAAGTGCGACCATCGCCTCGTTCCCATAACCATACATAGAGTGACATAGACCTGATGACCTGACCTAGATAAAAAAAAAATGATAACAGTATACAACCAATACAAGTCAACGAATCTACACAGAGAGATCTGAGAAGTAGATCTATGACGAGTGTGTCACATTCAGTCACATTGGTTAATCATAGTTAATGGGTGAATCACATTTTTAAAATGTATTTGATTAATAGATCTACTATGCTTAAGCTTTCAAAACTTACAATGATTATGAATGAATAGAATTAGAGCTTGAAATCTAAACTAGATCTCTAGTAGATCTAGATCTATATCTAGTAATGATCTATTCTATTATTTCTATTCTAATCTTTATGATTTATTCTAGATCTATCGTATCGTAGTATCTACTACTGTACTAGTCTAGTACTGAGCTCTGTACTAAAGACGACTTAGTCAGTTAGTGTCACTTAGTCAACTTTACTTAGTGTCACTTAGTCACTTAGACTTAGATCTAGACTTAGTACTTGTTATTAATTATTAAATTAAATCTAGATTCTATTAATATAGACTAGACTAGTCTGACTCTTAGATTTAGACTAGTTATGACTAGTAAGCTAAGGCTAAGATTAAGACTACTAAGTCTTAGCCTTAGCTTACTAGTCTAATTAGTTAGAGGCTAAGAGTTAGAGTCAGACTAATCACTAATGCTAGTATAATACTTGACTTAACTTAGACTTAGAATAATATATTATATATATTTTATATGCATTTGCATAACATATAAATTATAAATTATAAATATATAATATTAAATATAGACCTAGATTCTAGATATAATGATATCATTTTATTGTATTATATATACAATATATACATAATCTCTCTCTCTCTCTTTGTGTTTCTCTCTCTGCTTCTCTCTCTCTTTATATTTATATATATAATATATATATATATATATATATATATATATATATATATTGTTATGACTCCGCTATGTGCACCGCCATCCAGGCTAGTGCAGAGATGCACACTATTGGTGACTGGACTGAAGTCGGATGTGGATATGAGAAGAGACTAACGATTTCCGCCCAAGGCTAGAGAGTGGAAATAAAGACACTGTGCTAAGAGAAGATGTTGTCTTGTGTAATTATGATGTCAATGTAAATAAACATCTTTGTCCTCGTTGAGTTGCCTTCCCTTAAGTTATTACAATATAATAATAATGTTGTTGTAACCCCAGGGAAGGCACTTAACGAAAAGGCAGGCAACTCAACGCAGTTTAACAGGAAATAAATACATACATGTGTATATTCACTAGGGCAAACACATAACATCCTTCAGCTTTCTCAGAGTCTTACTACTAATTATATACCAGTCCTTTGCTACTTAACCTGAATGTGGACCAACGACAGCCTTCCCCGCTCCGCTCCAGGTCCCTACTACAGCCTTCAGGCAGCACAAAAGTTGGCTTCTTAGTTTCCAAACATTCAGACTCTTCACAATTCCTGATGCACTGTTATTTACTCTATCCTAGTGTCTTCCTGTTTACGTTCGCTAGTGCGCACCTCAAGCACTGGTGCAAGGCAGGATTACAACAATATTTATATGTCTATATAGGCCTCTCCGTATATTTTAACGTCTCAAAAGAGATGATCTTTTCCCCTTTACAACTTCTTGGGCATCTGTAATCACCATTCCCTGTTGCATTTTCACCTTCTTTCTACTACTGTTGTGTATAGAATATGCAATCTGTGACCCTTCCTTTATAATCGCTCTCCATGTGGTACTATACAGTGTTACCTTTTCCCAGCTTTTAGTGTCGATTTTAAAGAGCTTTAAGTTGCATTTGCATACATATTTACATATAAAAAGTTGATGTGCTTGTCACATATATAACACCCTCATTAATTTGAGCACATTGGACTATAAGGTACGAAGGAAGTCCAATGCTTTTTTTTTATTGTAAATTATAGATTTTCTTTAAAAATAAATTATGATTATGGGTAATCAGGTTGACTGAGTATTATTGCATTAGTAGTTGAACCTTGAATGATAATGCTGAAAATAAAAAGTCTAAACCCTAATCCAATATAATTTGAAATGATAGTAATATCATTTTTATTTTGTATGTATATATATATAGCAGTAAATATTGTTACATCACTTCCTGATTGAATGCAGTATGCTGATCATATAAAGTGGGTGATAGGAGCTATAGATTTTTTCATTATAGACTTTCTCTCTTTATAAAAGCACATTTCTGTTGTGCTATTTTTAATTTTGTTTGTTTAAAATTGTGATTCTCTAAAGATATAAAAAAATATACCTACAACTTTGTTTGAGTTTAATTTAATTCTTCAAATGCATTTTATCTCTTTTAAAGCTAAACACATGTGAGTAGCCATGCATAGCTTTTTTAGACGATTGCTGCGCAAGAAGGTTTTGAATGATAGTGATATAGAGGAGTCCAACCTGAACAGGTGTCTTACTACATTTGATCTCATTGGTTTAGGTAAATTTTGAGTCTTACTTCATTTATTTGATCATTGAGTTATTATACATTTAGGCTTCATTGCATTGATCAGTGTAATATACTTTTTTAAAACTAAAATATACATATATTAAATATTTTTTTTAAAAGGAAATTGAGATTAAATTTACAAGAACTCTATTTGTTTCTTCTAAAATATAGCATGCTTTTAGATATAAGTATTTTCATTCATAAGTGGATCTTTATTAAAGCTTTCAAAAAGTTGTAGGTGTCTCCACAAAAATGCTGCCGCTGGACCCTTCATATACTTAAATCTGGCCCTCAGTAATACTGTAGATTTGCAAGATTATTTGCATCTCCTACTGCTATTAAGTTACTTATTTGCCCATTACACCTTGTTTTAAAAGTGGTTCATACAAAAGTACAATCATTTTACTTGTCACAGTCTAAAGCATGAACAAAAGGGACTTGAGTCTTGAATTTGTGATGTCATTAACAGTTAGTAACAAAAAAAAACCTCAACAAAATGATGTCATGGGATGCAGTGCTCTAGAATTAACTAGAGTAAATAGTGAAGTTTCAGTTACTTAAATAAAAGGGACATGAAATTGTAGCAGTAAAAGACAGTTGGATAGTTTATTAATATTACTAGTTCGGCTTAACATATATATTTTATGTAATATAAGATAAGAGATAAGACAATTTTTATTGATCCAATCAAATGGAAATTCAGTTTGACTACAATTGACAACCTCTGCCTAACTGCTGTACAATATAGATGCAAATACGAACAGCATTCACACACGAAACACATACTCATTCACAACAAGAGATTTATAAATTAGACTTCTATGTACTTCTCCATGACGACAGATGATCTTGTAATACTCTGACCTAAAGTGGGATGAAGGAGTTTTTAAATCTTTCTGTTTTTGTCCTAATGAAAGGAGGTGACCACTTTGTTCAGATCTGATGCAAGTAGTTTAATGGGTGCAGGTTATCTTCTTTAAGAATCGTGAGTGTTTTGGAAAGATATTTTTCATGAAAAAGCTCTTCAAAAGATGCTAGCCGTGTTTAAGTGATATACGATGCTTCAATATGATTCAATATTGTGATTTAAACGTGTTTGCTAATTGTTGTTGGAATTATTTATTCAAGATTTAAGATTTATATTGTTTTTTTTTTTCTGTGGTTAATTTATAGGTCTAGTTTTATCATAATAGGATAAAAATCCACCAACACAACTTGACAAACTTGTTTAACTTAAAACAAAAGGTCATTGCGAAACCAAATGTAGCTGTTAGTCAATTTTATTGCCCATTTTTTTAAATAGGATCCATGCAGAATTCTCAGCACAGTAAATATGAAGTCAAGTTAATAGAGAACAAAAGTTTCTTTCTCTATCATTTTGATGAGCAACTTTTGATTTTTTAAGTGGAGGACACACTGATACAGTGTATTTGTTTGTTTCCCAGGTATTGGTAGCACTTTAGGGGCAGGTCTCTATGTAATTGGTGGCCAGGTAGCTCAACACGATGCAGGCCCAGCAGTTGTTGTCTCTTTTTTTATTGCCGCTGTGGCATCGGCACTAGCAGGTTGGTACATTATTCACAAATGCATTAGTCAAACAAGTTGTATATTTTTTTTTAATGAAGGGATACTTACTGTAATCATTATTTTGCCATGTGGAGTACAAGACAAATATAAATCTATGCTATGTCTCTCACATTCTCATCTGGATGTCCCCACTTCTTTTTCCTTATGGCATTTCCTTTCTTGTTTTGTTTAATGTAGTTTAGTCTTTGTGAGCATCTTAAAGAAACTTTTGATGGCTATCTTCTATCTGCACACCTCATTATAAAAGTTTGCCTGACTTATTTTAAAATTTTACCCAGATATTAGTTGTTGCTTTTTAAAGCTATGAAATTAGTAGGTATTAGTTTTATATTGAAAGTATTGATGGTGACAAAATAAATGTTTTCTCAGGTATTTGTTATGCAGAGTTTGCTGCTCGTATTCCTCGAGCTGGTTCTGCATATGTCTACAGCTATGTGACAGTGGGAGAACTCATGGCATTCATCATTGGCTGGAACCTGGTGCTGGAGTATGTTATTGGTGAGTCTCTTTTGTGTTTGATACTAGCTCTGATTCTGCTACTCTTTGAATTACTCTTTGCAAACGTTACCCAATTTACTGATTAAAAAGGAGACAGGGAGTGTTTGTATGTGTGTGTGTGTGTATCAGTCATTATACTAATTTAATTTTCCTTACATTTGTCATAAAAGAAAAAAAAATCATCTATAAATTGGTATGACAAAAGGTGGTAAGTATGGAGCATCATGTTTTTCATTACCATTGCTTTTTCTTTTATGACTTTCATTTTGTGGTTACTTTTTTATTTCATTTTTCATTCTGAAATGACATGAACTATAAACCTCCTTGGGGGTGGGTGTTGCAAGGTAGTCATGGGACTCATGAATCAGAATGTCAATCAGCTGGTTTGACATGCAACTATATAAGTCTTTGTGGACTATACTTTCCTTTTTCAAATGAAGGCTTATATCAATTTATATCAAGTTGTGATGTGAAAATCAGTTATCAGAGTGAATTTAAGTGAATATATATATCAGTTTTGTAAAAGTAAAGAAAGTCCATTTTATACTAATCACAGCAGAAATCATCATTCACAGAACTTTGTTAAGGTTTGATAAAACAGCTAGATGAAGTGACATTCATTTTGTTATCATCCTTTGACCTTTAACCTTGATCAGTGATAACAGAATGTAATTAGATAAAAGGATTTCAGTGATGTAAATTATTCACATCAAGTCTTTCTTTTTTTCTTTTTTTTTCTCACGAGGTTCACATTTTAAGGCTTAGATAATGTACACATCACCTGTTGACTAGATAAAACTACTTAACTTGTTTACATTTTTCTTAGTATATTCTTCTCTGCATTGTGTAATCTGTAAACAAAAGCCAGGATGGACCCCCCCCCTCCATCCATTTACACCTGCTACAAATAAAAAATTTTTAAGATAATAGGGCAAGGGTTATAGCAGTAAATTTTATTTCTAACAGAGGTTTTTTACTCTGGCTTAATGAAGTCCATCTTGCTCAAATAGACATCTATTGGAGGAAATTATTTGCAGTGGGTTGTTCTGGCTATATAAAATTTGATTACCATTGTATTCTACAGTAGATTTCACCTGATTAATTGTATGTATATGGCTCCTTCTGTCTCGGAGTACAGTGGATGTGCCCAGATGAGTCACTGGTTTTAGTTTCTTCTTGAGACGGGACAGATTCTGGTGTGGCTCAGCATAGAGCATGTCTTTCCATCTGGCCTACAAGTGACATGGATGTATTGAAGAGCTAAATAGCTCAATGGTTAGGGTCATGGGACATCAGTTAGTTTCAGAGAATTCCTTAACATGCTGCCAATTTTTTAAAAATACTCTCTTGTTTTGGAGAATACTAACAGTAATTTCTTTTTTATTTTACATCATGAAATGCAAAAGTTTAGGAAAAGGTTTAAATGTATCAGACTATTGTTTTTCATTATCATTATCATTCCCTATATTTTAAGTTGTAAAGTAAAGTAGCCCTTTCAGACCTTTTGATTTGTGGGGCAGATCATGTAAAGGTCATCTGTTTCTATGATAGCTAATGAAGGTGTTGTGTTTTATTTCCCCCAAGTAATGTCAAATACCCAATAGAGACTCAGCAATGTCCTAAAAATACCAAAATTCAAAATCATGTCATAGTTAGGTTTTGAACCTTAGACCCTCATTTTGGAAATCAAATGATTTACCTCAGCCACCTTGCTCCCTTTTTTGGTAGACAGTGGCAGCTCATAATATGCATATATATATATTTTTTAAATAATTTTGAACATTCAGAAATGTATTTCAATATTTTCAGGCACTGCCAGTGTAGCCAGAGGATGGAGTGGCTATTTTGATGCCATGATAGACAAAAAGTTGTCCACATTCTTCAACAGCACCATGCCCATGCATATTGATGAGCTGTCTGCATATCCAGATTTTTTTGCCTTTGGGATCACAATACTTGTTACTGGTATGTACTGGGAATAATGGCATGACTCTCTTTGACTACATGAAGTGTAAGGTTAAAGTTTGGTAATCCATTAAATAAATTGAAGATGGTTGAGATGGTTGATTTCTTGAAATTGTATACAAATAGCTTAATAATTCATTTATCATACACCTATGCTGCAGAGGAAATAGGACCCCTATATAAATATGATTTTACTGTTGTTAAATTGGTCCCCACAGTATTTGTATTACATTTCATAGAGTAATTTTTGCACATTTCTGTAGCCATCTGCCTCAAATGTTTACTTTGGTTAGCACAATGACCAGTACTTTATTTGTTCCTTCTGGATGCCTAATGCACATTAAAGTTGGCTTTAAGAAATGGACAGTCCAAGACTTACCTTTGAGAATTTTGGTTTGACACAGAAAGGTACCTACGTTATTATACAAAATAAATTTAGTTCTGCCGTTGATCCCATCAGACATGACACGAGTAGGGCGGTAGGACGTAATCATCTTCTTGTTTGAAGTAACATATAAATTTGATTAGATTTATTATTCGATTTATTTTATTTTGAATAATTATTCTGTTCCTACTTGAGTTCTATACAATGGGAAGGAAATAAAATTTCCTTTTAGTAAAAAAAATAACAAGACTACTTTAAGTAATGTCCTATTTGATAAAACAAGGATGTGTTCTGGCTCCAACACTATTCGGCATCTTCTTATCGGTTGTACTCACCAGCGCTTTCAAATCCCTGGAAGATGGAGTATATATCCACAGTAGATCTGATGGAAAGCTTTTTAACCTAGCACGCCTAAAAGCCAAAACGAAGAGACAGCGTATCTTGATTAGAGAACTGCTGTTTGCCGACGATGCCGCACTCATATCTCATTCACAAGAAGGATTGCAGAGGCTTGTGAATGCACTGGCAGTTGCTTGTCAGGAGTTTGGACTTACAATTAGTCTCTCCAAGACTGAAATCCTGGCACAAGATGTTTCAGAAACACCAGTGATTTACATCGGAAATCACACACTTACGGTGGTGCAAGAGTTCACATACTTGGGAACAACGATAGCCAGCAACCTTGACTTAGACAATGAGCTTACAAAAAGAATAGGGAAGGCATCTGCAGCAATGGCAAAACTCTCTAAGCGTGTGTGGGAAAACACCAAATTGACCACGGCAACAAAAATCCTTGTCTACAATGTCTGCGTCCTAAGCACACTCCTCTATGGCAGTGAGAGTTGGGCAACCTACATGCGTCAAGAACACAAATTAAATGGCTTCCACCTACGTTGCCTGCGACACATAATGTGCATCTTCTGGAGGGATCGTGTCACCAACCAGGACGTTTTGACACGAGCCAACATGCACAGCATCTATGCTCTCCTTCAACAGAGAAGACTACGCTGGCTGGGTCATGTCACGCGCATGCCAGATGGAAGAATCCCGAAAGACATCCTATATGCTGAGCTAGCAGAGGGAGCCAGACCTAAGGGCAGCCCAAGATTAACTTACAGAGATGTCTGCAAGCGAGACATGAAGGCAACGGGCATCGACCAAAGCATGTGGGAGGAGATAGCCCAAGACCGAACAGCATGGAGACAGACTGTGCGTGCTGGCACGAACTTTGCTGAATGCAAAAGAAATGAAGCTGCATCGGCCAAGAGAATGAAAAAGAAAGCTTCCCTGCTGTCAGCCAGCCCTAAAACTGAGGAATATAAATGCACGAACTGTGGCAAACTATGCAGATCCAGAATTGACTTGATCAGCCACTCCAGATTCTGCCCCGTCTCAAGACGTAACCAAAGCCAGTGACTCATCTCGGCGCATCCATTGTCTTCCGAGACAGAAGGAGCCATATATTTGATAGATTGAAGTTCATATTTAAACAAATGAATACATTTTTTTAAAATTGTATAACAATATTTTAAAACCAAACATGAACGAACTCATCTTTAATTAACAGAAATTAATGTTGTTTTTTTTTAAACACACTAAAAATACACAATGTTTTATGTTGATTAAAATCTATTGGGGATGTGCATGTTTATTGATTTCATTAATCAGATTTTCCTTTTTATGCCTAAATAATTCTGTTTTATAATTCACAGTTTTGCTAGCATTTGGTGTAAAGGAATCTGCGAGATTCAATAACATCTTCACCATAGTTAATCTTTTGATTGTCCTTTATGTCATTATCTGTGGCCTGTTTAAGTTGGATGGTCACAACTGGAATCTTGATCCTTCAGAAGTAAGTACCAAGGCCATTTGTAAAGTTACTTAATGACTTTTTTTTTAATAATGGTATTTTGTAAATCAAACATTTCTATAAGCTTATACATTTGTACTTTAACTTATTATATGCACCAGTTTTATCCAGAATTTATTTAAATGAATGAATAGCTATCTGAAAATATCTTTGAAGCTTTTGTAGAGAAAAAAAAAGCTTTTTATTTGTTTTTTTAATAAATACAACATTATAGAATGGAATAATAATATGTCCTTAAATTGTGATTTACAAAAATAGCATCCAATAAGGTTATTCTGCCTTGACAAATTTTGATAAGCATTTTTGACACTTGTATCAATTACATTCCAGATACCTAGCACTGGTGCTGGTACAGGTGGCTTTATGCCTTATGGTTTCTCTGGCATGATGAAAGGTGCTGCCACATGTTTTTATGCTTTTGTAGGATTTGATTGTGTGGCTACAACTGGTAAATATACTTTATATTATACTTTCACATATATATGTAAAATTGTCCCTTGTTCTGGTAGTTCAAGTCCATTTTAATTGTAAATGTTTTGAATGTGAAAATGGTAAATAAAATCTGCTCACCAAAATTATTAAAATCAGTCGTTTAAAATTAGAATAAAAATTAAATGTATTATTTTTTTTTATAATGTATCAATAAAGATAAATATTCCTAGAAAATGTACTCAATATTTATGGTTTCTGTTATGCATTTTAAATGATAATGATTTAAATGAGTTAATGAAGCAAAGGTTATTAAGTTTGTTCACATTGACAATACTTTGTCATGTTGCTATGTTCCTCACTCACTACGTTAAGCTGATTGTCCCTGATATATGACTCAGAATCCTTTAATGAAGTTTAGTAAAAACTTTGAAGATGATTTTAAAAAGTGTCTAAAAATGTCAATTTGATAAATTGGATTGTGAAAAAGTGGATACTATCCACTAGAATTGTTTTATATGGCCTTTTATTTGCAGACTAGTAAATGTTATGAACATAAAGATTATGATGTTGTTGGGTTGTACAAAAACAAAAGAAAAAAAAAAGTGGTCCATTATACGTCAGTTTTTTTGTTTGAATGATTTTCAGTTTTCTAATTAATTTTTCTTTAGGTGAAGAGACGAAGAATCCACAGAAAGCCATCCCTATAGCTATAGTGACATCTCTGTTCATCATATTTCTGTCTTACTGTGGTGTGTCTGCTATCATCACACTCATGTGTCCTTACTACTTGATAGACCATGATGCACCTCTTCCTTTTGTGTTCAGCCGTGTGGGGTGGGGAGTGGCTCGCTACATTATCTCCATTGGAGCTGTTTGTGGACTTTCAACGAGGTACTCTTTTCTATTTGAACATATATATTTCTTATCTTTTTTGTTCTTTTATTTCATTAAGTTAAATATCTGAAAATGTAACATAAATATTAATTTTTAGTTGTCTTCTATACTTTTTTTTTTTAAAGGACATCATTTAATAAATGTGTAAAATATTTAAAATAATTTTATCACCATGAACATATTTTTTTTTCATTTAGTCTTCTTGGTGGAATGTTTCCCTTGCCAAGGATTTTATATGCTATGGCAGGTGATGGGGTGATTTTTAGATTTATGGGTAAAGTTTCTCCACGATTTAAAACCCCATTGATGGGGACCATTATCTCTGGAATTTTCGCAGGTAGGTCATTGTTGTATAACATTTTTTACCAATGAAAATATAATTAATCCCACACCAGCTGCAGACTTTTACAAATATTGTTTTAAGACAAATTTTTTCTTGATTTAAGATCTAAAATGATTTAGGACATTTTTAATTCCTAGACTTAATTTTAAGGTATAAAAAAAGGAAGTAGTTAATTTCTTACACTGATAGTACTTAATGATGAGGTTTAAAAATTGTTTAATTAAAAATGTAATGTTTTAAATTAGATGATAGGTTCTGCCTATATTTCTTCTTGTAAAGAAAATTTTGAATTTTTTAGATGTCTTACTTAAACTTATAGTTAGTTTCTTTATATACAATGCTTTGATGCAATTAAAGTTATTTTTCCTAAATCTTTAGAACTTTATAGACCTAAGAATATTCAGACTTCTATGTGAACTCAATTTAGAAACTGACTTTACTGAACTAAGCTTTTCACAAATCTTTAAACCCCCTTTTTATATCATAGCCACATGAATACATGAAGGCTTGTTGTTTTTTTATTTTTATTTCTACCATACATTAAGAATATCAGAACTATATTTGATTTTCCAATTTAACATTGCCAACCCATATCACACCACATGTGACATTTATAATAACTTAAGTCATATCATTGTACATTTCCTTAAAATTCTAATTTTATTTTGAATACCGGCATGTGAGTTTAACTTTTAATTTCTTTCAAATTTCCATTGATAAAAAAAATTGTGTCTATTTATTTTGATTTTCTTCTGTCAGGTCTGATGGCAATGTTTTTCAATTTGGATGAACTAGTGGACATGATGAGTATAGGGACATTGTTGGCTTACACATTAGTTGGAGTGTCAGTTCTTATATTAAGGTACAAGCTATATAGTGTATGTGTACACTGAACATTATTTTTTGATATTTTTATTGACTTAATAGCCTTGGATAGCAAATTTATCTCTAATGCTAGAATCTTTTTTTTCTTCTAAGCCCCATTTTTTTTGTAAGTTATTGCCTGCATTTGTCTGAGTTTCAATAACAATAGAGTTGTGTGTTTATATTATTGTCCTTATGCTCTATAAATGGATATTAAGAAAACAACAAAAAGTAGAGTTTTAAATCTTTGTTCCATTCCTAGCAATTTTTTTGAGTTTTGAAAAAAAAAATTCTCTGATGAACGGAAGTTGATATTTCCAGTTTCCCCCCCCGCCCCCCCCCAAAAAAAATAAATATTGAAATGCCTCAATTTCCAAAAAAATTTAGCTCAAACTTTGACCCAACATCACAGCATGTCATGTCATTGGAAATGAATGAACTTAAGTAATGTGATATATTTCAGATATGAAGCGGATGAGAATCTTACTGGAAGTATGAGTGTGACCAAACTGAGTGACTCTGAGCGCTTGTTGCTGTCAAGGGATGTTTTCTCAGTTAAGAAACTGCTATTTCCTGGCACAGCCAAACCAACACTGCTGACAGCTTATATCTCCAAATGGACTCTTATGTTTCTTTGTGAGGATTTTTTAGTTTTCCTGTCAGAGCTTGTTAGAACTAACTTTATCTATCACAATTTGATATTGCTGCAAAATTTTGATTTAGCTTCTTGTGTAGCCAGGAATGACAATGTTCTACCATAACTAAATATTTTTTAGAGTGCCTTTTGCACACTTCTCTTTAGTTGAGATATTAAAATGAAAAAATACTGAATCTTAATTCTGTAGTGAAATATTATGATGGAAATAAAAAAAATGTGATCCATGATGTATTTATAGTTGGATATTAGCAATATGACAATTACTACTAAGAAATTTCAATGCCATTGGATTCAAACACTGCTTGAGATATCTATGGAGTAGAGAATACATTTTCTTCTGAATACTGTAGATTGAATTGCAAATTTTGTGACAAGCAGTGTAGGTGGAAATTGTTTTTAAAGTTGATTATAAAATAGTATATCAAGATCTGAATAAAAAAATTGATTTGTATCCAAGCTTTAAAAACGTTGAGAATTGATCATAACGTTTGTGATACAGAGATTTTTGTATATAGATTTACAAATCTTTCTGACACCTCTAGATATACCAGAACATGATTTGTTTAAAGTAAACAAAACAAAAATTTTGAAAGAGAAATTTCATTATTAATTAGTAAAATATGTTTACTATACTATTGATTTTGTTTAAATGTAATGTGAAAAATATTTTGATTACAGGTTTATTTATAATTTTCTTTGCTGCATTTGCCATATTTGGTTCGGATTACCTCGAGCAGAAGGAAACCTGGGCCATTGTTATTGCAACTCTGTTAGCTCTCTTGCCTGCAATGTGTGTCATCATTCTGCAGCGCCAGCCTCAGAGTGAGGCAACTTTAGCATTTAAGGTAACAAAAAGAAAACCACATAAAATATCCCCTTGCCAGCTTAGACATGTAACAGTGAAACACTTTTTTTTTGTGTATGCTAGCTATTATATTTTTATCAATGACATAATTAACATCTCGGTTTTTGTGTGCCTCAGTGGTTTTTGTGTGCCACAGTGTGCGTGCAATGTTATCACAAGATTACTTGTACTATTCTTCCTTTTATTGTGGATTTAGTAATTAAGCATTGCTAAAGTATATTTTGTGATTGTTAAATCCTTTTTTTTTTTTAAATAAACTAGTGCACAATCTGTGTTTTAGAAATCTTTTATGTTAAAAACATTTTTTTTAACTTGATTCAGCTAGATCCAAAAAAACATTAAATCACAAAAAAAAAGTTTTCTGAATTAAGGTGAATAAATGAAAATGTGTGAGATTTTACTCTGTTTATTTATGGAATTTCTTAAGTTTTTATGATGTTTGTTTTTAAAATAAAGTTTGTGCTTGATATCTCACAGGTTCCTCTAGTGCCATTGTTACCATCATTGAGTGTTCTAGTCAATATTTACCTCATGCTCAAGCTATCCCCCATGACATGGGTACGATTTGGTGTTTGGATGGCCATAGGTTAGTGTGTCCTTCTTGTCCTTTGTTTGGATGTGTTTAGCTTCTTTGTATCCCTAGCTTAGATTCTATGTCATATAATTATTAATATTGCATGAGCTTTTTTTTTTTTTTCAAATGCTTCTTATCTCAATGTATAGAAAACCTATTAATGCATTACTAAACATACTACAAAATAATTATCATTTTTTTAATAATTTTTTTTATTAAATAGTAAAAAAAACATATGTATCTGTATTGTGCTTCCAGGGAGGATTCCTTTTTTTTTTAGGAGATAGAAGCAACATACATTTTGTTAAATAAATATGCATACATTCAAATCACACAGAAATAATTTGATTCTGTTAGTTTACATTTTAACAAAACTTTTTTCATTAGCATTTTTTTTGTTTCATCTAGAATGTTTGTATTTTTTCCTAACACTAATAACGTACTAACTACTCTTTATCCTTTATTCCACCACCATTTAGCTTATACATGTGTGTAGAACTTCCTAACTGACTTTGCGGCCATCCTAATTATTAGAGTTCTTATCTTCTTCAACATTTGTCCAGTAAAAACACAAGCAGATGCAAAGCTTTGCACCACTTTTTTTTTCAAGTCATTTTGATTTCTTTTTAACCCTACAGGCTGGCATTGTTCTTTTAAAAACTAGAATTCAATATATCGAAAAGTGACTACATTTTTTTGTTGCAACACAGTATGAGAAGTTCTTAAATTTCTTAAGACTGACCTGTTTGTGTGTGTGTGTGTTTTGTAATTATTTGTTACTATCTTTCTGAGCTGTTCTTGGTGAAGATCTTTTTGATTCCCACTCAGTATGTCCCCACTAGTCCCCAGAGTTCTCCAGTAAATTTCCTTTTAATTTAATTTTCTCATCTTTCACGAACTTACCTTGCTTTTCCCAGTGAATGACCTTTGTTTGATTCCAGGCATGTCCATTTACTTGTTGTATGGTGTGGGCTATAATCTGTCCAAGACCTCTGAAGCAGCACTGTCAGATGGCAGCGTGGTAGAAGAGGATGTTAATTTAATTGAGAAAGAGGATCACAGAAATCATAGCTACACATCTTAGCATGAGGTTTCAAAAACCCTTTGCTTTTATGCTTTGTGCTTAGGCATTTGCTTTTATATATATATCTAGTTTCTTCCTTTGGAATGCTGATTTAATGCAAGCACTATTTTTATTATAAACTGTGGGTTATGTAAAACATGCTTTTCATTTTAATTACCTCGCTGGTGTCGGGTATGCACAAGTTTAGTCTTAATATTTCAAAGGTTTTCTTTTATTTAAAGTGGCTTCTGACAGAATGTTAAAAATGCTGTTTACAATTTTTTCTTTAATGATAAAAATTGTTTTCCTAAAAATAAGATACTCTATCTTAATATGGGGCACAATTGCAATTTATCATTTTACCTACAAATTTGTGTCATACTTTTAGGGTCATTTTGAGCTTTTGTTTAGCTTTAAATGCTAGGCTGAAATAAACTCAGTAGAGATTTGGTCATTTATAGATTACCAAGTGTAAACAATATTTAAAATAATTTTTTATCACTTAAATCACATTTACTATACTTACAAAATGTGCATTATGTAAATACAATCTCAAATGTTAACAGCACTGACTAGATATTTTAAAGAATTAATTAAAATCTGTCTTCTGATATCATACAAGTGACTATCTATTATTGAATGTTTATAAGCTTTAGTCTGTCCCTCAAAAAAGATGCTGTAATGTAACATGATATTTCAATATGTGTCAGAGGCTTACAAAATTACATTAGGACTAGTTTAAAATGTATTATTTTATAAGGTAACAAATTAGTATCATCTACCCAATAGCAGTTCATGAAATAAAAAAAGAATTTTATATTAATATAATAACAAAAGTGTAACTCTTTAAATGTTAGAGGGTACATCTATTTGCATGCTTGAAAGCCTTGAATCAAAGTCTGGACTGTTTGGGTTTTAGTTCTTGACACTTATTAGGTTTTCATTTCATTAGTTGATATGTAAAAAAAAAATAACATTGTGACATTTATAATCTTTGTTTATTTTCTTGTATCTTGCCATTTTTTTTTTAAATATTTATTTTAAATTTTATGATCCATTTCTATTTATTAATGTTTATATTTTGTAAATGATATTCCCTTTTATAGACCTTATTAAAAAAACAAATCTAACTAAATGAGTTACAACTAATTTTAAAAATTTTTGTCTTCAAAAAAAATCATGAATATTTAACTCTATGAGGGAGAAATATTTAACTTTTGTAAAATTACTGCAATTGTCAATTAAAATTAAGAATTTTATTCTAGTATTGGTGTTATTGGTGTATACCTTTAGCACCAAACTTCTAGCTTTGATTTAAATGTTGACTAAATGCTAAGATGGACTCAATCTTTCTTTCTCTGATAGCCATACAAAAAAGTAACTTTTTATATTCAGTTTTCTTTTAAAAACCTGATTCTAATTTAAATAGACATTTCTTTACAGACTATTTAAATTGAACTGCACTATGTCCAATCCAAGTTCCACTACCTCACAAGCATCAGAAGCCTTTTGTTTCTATTAAACATCTTTACTTTTCATAAACTGTGTCTATGTTTGTGTCTTGATAATTAGAGCAATTAATATTCAGTAATTCTGGTTAATTGGTTATCATCACAACATGATCATTATGATCTGAATAGCCAGCTGTTCAAATTGCTTGAACATTTTCAGTATTATAAAAATATTTTAGTACTTTAGGGAACATTCTGAGTATGCAGCTTATCTGAATCACTGGTGGTCTAACCAACATTGTTTTGTTTGTTATCCTAGCTTTATTTATACATTTTTGTTTGCAGTTTGTTAAAAGAATTCTTTTGTATTTTTTTTTATCCTTTAGGCTTTTTAATTTATTTTGGCTATGGCATCCGAACTACCAAAGAGGATCTAAAAGTGATGCATACACGTATAGGTAATGACAGCGTAGAGGAAGAGGAGGTAACAGGGTCCATGAATCCACATATAAACTACGGAACAAGTATCAACTCTATGGATGCAGCCAGACATTAAGACTTGGTTCATTTATAGTATAAAGACAAATTTAGAAAAAATAAATTAATTTCTATGTTTTTGGTGAATGGTGTCTATATGGTTGTATTTTTTTTTTGTCATTGCTCATGAAAAACTGTTTGAAATTTTTTTTTTTATATTGCAACAAAATATTTTTATTGAAGAAAATCAATTTTAACAAAATGAGGTTTTTCATTAAAGTACTTCAGTTAAAGTACCCAGATGAAAATAAATCAAAATAATTGTTTTCATTTATGATTAATATTAGCCAAAAATCGCTTTGTATTTTCATTGATGCTTTTTTGATTGCTCATTTTCACTTTCTTTTAAATTTGTACTGTGTTATATTACTGCAAGAGATTATAAAAACTGTAGACAAATTTCAAAATAGTGATATTAGTCTCTCAACAGATTAGATATTTATTTGTAATAGTTTCCATAAAGCATTTGTCTTTATATCAATTGGGGAAGTCTAAAATTATAATTGAGTGATTGGATCTTGAATTCCACAAAAGTGTGAGTAACTCTGTACTGGTTAAATGTTAATTTGAACTGGTGAAATGTTAATGTGAAATCTTAATGTGAACAGGTGTATTTAACTAAAAAGCTTTCTGTTACAGATTTAATGTCTTACATGATTTCATTTCAAATGATTGCATTTGTTAAAATAACTCTCTGACACAACACAACAAATCACTCCCAGACAATGTTTTTTTACTAAAAATCTTTAGCTAACTCGTTCACCCGACAATTCATTCACCACAACTGGTATAATGGGTGAACCATTTATCTGAACCATTTATCAGGTGAATGAATTGTCTGTAACTGATTTGTGGAAGCCTCCCTTACCACATGATGAAAAGTATCTAATTGGAATGTAGAGCATTGATAGTTTTACCATTAACACAGTGCCATAGCATGGATTAAAACTTTGTAGCCTGTGCAAGTTTTTGTTGAGCCATGTTATGTTGAACCATATATTGACCTTAACAATTGTTGCAATACTTACGCTAAAGGTCTTTCCTATGAAAACATTATGTTGTATTATGAATTTATGTATTGTATAATATTCTTAGGGTTTACATGCAGGATTGCACTATTTCACATTCCAATCTTTTAACAACTAATTTTTATTTTTTGTTTTTAACTTTTATGGTCTAAGCCTTAGTCAGTTAAAAGTTTTTTTTTTCTGTTACCATTTTGAGGTTGAGGGGGGGGGGGGGGCGCGATACTGTGTAGTCATGTCTGTTTAATCTTACATTAGATAAATAAACATTGAGATGAAACAGCCTGTGTCATAATAAAACTCTTTAAAAGGTTTGAAACCTCAGTTTTAAAAGCTCTAGACCTTGAATGATGAATTGTTGACTTTAAATTTATTGATTTACCTTCCCAAAAAAAAAGCCCTTGCTGAAGACAGGTGCAGATGAAAAATTTACATTGATCCCAGGCAGACAATGGGTTTGTCTGCAACATATGTGACAAAATATACATGTTGCAACTGGGTTTTGCGTGTTGACATGAAATACTGCACTCATCCCCACTCTTGAAAATTGAAGACGATTCTTTAGTTGTATTGTTCCCCCACCATAAAATTGATAGGTCATTTTTAACTTTAAAGAGTTTTGGCAGCGCAGAAGAAAAAGTTCTTGTAAATTAGGCAACGCCTGTTGTTAACATATTTGTAATATGCATCAGGATGAGTAAAATAAAAGGCAGATCACAGCATAATTTCAAGAAATCCTAATTGTTACCAACATTTATAATGTTTTTTTTATGGTATATTTATGTTTCTGATGTTGAAAATATGTGGCATGAATAGAATCATAATACCTTGTTCCTAAAGGACAGAGGGTTGGTGGCTGAGTGGTTAAGCACTTGGCTTTCAAACTGGGGGTCCTGGGTTTAGAAATCCTAGTGAAAACTGGGATTTCAGGATCTTTAGGGTGCCTCTCAGTCCACTCCAGCTTTGATATTAGTTGGAGAAAATGTAAAGGCTGTTGGTTCTTGTGCTGGTCGCATGACACCCTCGTTAACCGTCGGCTACACAAACAGATGACCTATACATCATCACCCAAGAGATTTTTTACTGTTTTTTTTTAACTGTCTGGCTGGTAAAAAAAAATGAGAACTGATTTTGACAAGGGGAAAATAAATGATAAAAGGAACTTTACAAAGCTAATGTTCTGAAGATTATTAGCCAGTTTACAGATTTGTTGTCTTAAAACATCATTGAACATATTTCAAACAAATTTTAAAATCTTTATAAATGTACATTAACATTTTAACATTGATGAAATAAAGAAGAAATTGCTTTGCTTAATTTTAATCTTCTACAATTTATGCTGTAGAACTTTATTTTATTTTGTTTTTCTTCCTTGTATTTATTTCATAATATTTAGCAATCCAACTACAACCTTTCTCTTGACCTTTAAGTTGTAGAGAATGTTGAATTTTACTTTTTTTTTCCTCACAAAAATTCATGAAAGTAAAACAACTTTTAAAGTGGTAATCAAACTTGTATCAATAAAAAAAAAGTTTTCTATTCTTAGAAACAATCACAAAGATTTCAACAGCTGCTGTATTATTGCCTAAGTTTGAATTAATAATTGTGATTGTTATAGATTTTATATAGCTATATATTAATTGTTATTATTATAGCTTTTATATAGTGCTACTTTCATGCTTATAGCATGCTTTGAGCTCTGTAGTCCAATCTTATTTGTGGACCAGTGGAGGGAGGGGGTATCTGGGAGAAGTTAGGCGCTCAGTAAATGAACAACAAAATATGGTTTATTTATAGATATGCCATTTGTAATGAAGGGACTGTTGATTTTCAATTACCAACATTTCTGCTTCATTGAAACATTCCTCTCATACAAACACTGAACAAGTTTTAATGGTGGTTTGAATTCTTTGGGTATGGTTTGATGTTTATAAATTATCTTCATATAATTGTTTTTAAGGTTACAGTTGTTGTTTTTTTTTTGTTTTCCAAAAAGGCTTTTCTTTTATAAGAATATTGTTTTAAACCTTGATTCTTTTCTTTGATTTAAGAAAAAAAAAACAGCTGCTAATTTAAACTTTTTTTTTGTAAGTGCAGCCTTATAAAGCCTATCTGTAGTTAAAACTTTATTGAAGGACATTTGTTAAAATTATAGTGAAGATTTCTTATTCATCAAATGATGAATGTAGTTTCTGTGTATGTGTTGTTAATATTTTCATTAAGCTGATCCAATGGGATGAATTTATTTGTACAGACAACTAATGACTACTGAAGTTGGCAGCTTACAAAAAAAATTCCGTCACATGAAAGTTGCCCAATTCTTCTCTAATTGTTTGCCTAATAACTTTGTACCAGTGACTTAATAGCTAATGCCATTGTCTCATTATGTCTTGACACTTGCATCTAGGATTGTTGATTAGATGGCTTATGTTTCATTACCTTGTTATAAAAAAAAAAGCTGAAGTTTTTTGACATAGTGTTACATTTTTAAATATTGTCTTCAAGAAGATAGATCAGTGTAGTTATAAGCAAAACATTCCACCCTGTTGAGCATCAACATTGTTTAGTGTTATTGTTATATTTATTCATGGCTGTCATTTGCATGAAGAAAAATGGTAGAGCCATGTGGAAAGCTGACTATTAAGTCTGTAGCTTTTGAAACATCAAAAATTTTGTTTTGAGACATTATGCTCTTTAACTCTTTCTGTGCAGTGTTACTCTCAGGGAGTAACTTTGCTAACACTGGTGAGCGGGGTTGCTCTCAGCTAATAACTTGGTATATAATATTTATTTCACTATCTTTTTAAGTTTAGCTTTTTTTAAAAAATTTTTTTTTTTTATTTTTCGGGTGTGAGGATCGTTTTTTGTTTTGGTTGTAAATTGTATGCAGAAACAAAAGGTTTTTTAAAAACAGAGACAACATTGTGTTAGTGCTTCCTTTTTCATTAGTTTATTTCGCAGGACCCGAAAAAAATGTTGATAATATTAAATTATAAAAAACTTCTTAATTTAATTGTTTATCTATAATGAAATTTGAAGAGATAAAATGTGTTTTGTGATTTTTCAATATTTATAAATGAAATGCATAATTAAAATGTTAAATCTTTCAGTACATTGATTTTCTTATGAATTTTTAAATACATTTCCTTTTTCGTTGCACAGTTTAAACTTAACACAAAAATATTGTCTTGAATAATTTTTTTTATTTATACACTTTTGTAGCTAATTCATTTTCCTCTAAAATAAAAAGTAAAATAAGTTAGGTTATGTAATGAAATAAAAAAGTTGTGTTAATTTTAGTAACTCTACCTCCCATGGAGATTTGTGTTTGTCCCAGAAAACTCCATTTTGTTTTTAACCAAGAAAATTTGCATTGAAAGAGTTAATAGTTTGTTGTTTTTTTCAAGTGAAATTTCACCTGTGTAACAATTGCTTGCATGTTGAAGTTTTGTTGAATTATTGTAATTTTCTTTGTAACCTCTAGTGATGCCTGAATTGAAAGTCTTTCATGTAATTTTAAGAGATTGTATTGTGTATATATTTCAAATTGATTTGTCTTCTAAATACTTTACTTTTTTCACTTCTACTTTTTCTTGCATTTCAAATGAGCAAGGTGCTACATTTAGTAAAAACTGTAAAGAAAAAAAAAAGGATTTTCTTTTCTTATTTCTTTATGTCCAAATATTATTTTTTTTAAACCTTGATATTCAATGCTCAGTCATTTCCAGACAGAATTAGCTGTTACATTAATTTTAGTTTGTTTTCAATTTTTAAATTTGTGATCTGAGTCCACCCAGCTCTAATGGGTACCTGACATAAGTTGGGGAAAAGTAAAGTTGGTTGGGTCATTGTGCTGGCCATATGGCACCCTTGTGGTCCTCAGAAACAGATGACCTGTAAATCATCTACCCTATAGACTGCATGGTCTAGAAAGGAGGGAACAACTTTACTTTGTTCGACTCATTTTGAATGCTCCTTCATAATTGAAGTTTACATTCCATCCCTGCCCTAATCTCCTTCTGAATAACAGAAGATGGGTTAAATTATTAAATGGTAGTTCAAACTCTTTGAGGATTGTTCTAGGCATAGTTTGAAATGGGGGATCGTTGAGACATTGCAGTTCTTAGATATTGCATTTCCTTCTTTTATTCTATTTACATGATCACATTATGTGTTTTGTATTCACAATAAAAAAAAAACAACAGAATCATTTTCAGATATAGCTCAAAAATGTAATTATACAAATTAGCATAACAAAGTTTATAATGAAACATAACAAAGGTTTCAAATTAGTTTATTACAGATTCAATAAATATAATAATTAGAATTGTAGATTACAAATGCAAGTGATAAGAAGTAGGGTTCATAGCGCTGTGCAGAATTTTTTTTCACTGCTTAATTCAATTTCACAATTTCAGAATGGAAGTTTTAACATAGCTTCTATGCTTTCCTTTTTAAATTAGTTTTAGTATACTATTATTATCAATTATTAGCTACTTTATAATTACTTTTTATTCTTAGTTTATAGATATGTAGACATTTGTTGCATTAGCATAATGGTCCCTGTATATTTAAGAAATATGTCAGATAAGAATGGTACCAGTAAATAAATTAGCTGTTTTCACATATATATGGTGGCTGAACATTTTCATTAGTGTGGTCTGGAAGATATTCTAACACAAAGCATCTGAAATCCCATTAAAAAGAAAACCATAAGGAAAATTGTGTGTACAAAAATGTTTATGTGTTTTGTAAATTTGGGATTCACATACAATTCATGATTCAGTTTCCTTGTTATAGAAAAAGTCAGTTTTATTGCTGACAAACAAGTTCACAAGATTTGACAATGTAAAACATTAAAAAATCAAGTATTAACAACCAAATTGAAAAAAAATATGAATGCATTAGGTCATAAATAGATCACTTGTTCATAAGGCTGTTTACTTAACAAAGAGAAAGTCCCTTCTGAAAGCTGTAGAGGTGTAAGGTAAAATGAGGCATAAGCCCCTCATTTAACTTTAAATAATCATCTATGAATTTCTCCTTGTACATAAGTTAGCTATACCCTAAAATTTAGACATACAGATGATACATTAAAAAGGTCTTACATCTGACCATAAAGCAAAGCTTTAGGTTCAAAACCATTCACATGACACAAAATAATTGGATTAATTGAAACTTAAGCCACAAATTTATTGCTATCCACAAGGGTAAACTTGTATGTCTCTACAGAGTGGGCTATATAGATCTCGGTTGTGTTATTTTGGTAGATTCATTCAAAATGTCTTTCTTAACAAAATATTTCTAAAAAGTACATAAAAAAACAGTGTTGTTTAAATGGGCTTTAAAAATCATTTTCTGGTCTGGTGCATTTCAACTGAGCAAAAAGATGTGCTACAGATAGGCTGTTTACTACATATGCTTCCACAAAGCCTGTTCACCTGTTCTACCACTACAGTGCAGATAAAGTGCAGACTCCAAAGTGTGATACATCTTTATACCACACCCACTTCAAAATGTGGTGATCTTAATACCACACCCACTCCAAAATGTGGAAGATCTTTAAGCCCCACATCAACTCCAAAATCTGGGAGCTCTTTATACCACACACACTCCAAAATGTGGGGTGGTATATCTTTATGCCACACCCTGTATATATGTGTATTATGAGTTGTATGTGAACTTAATTTAACTCCTTATTTTGCAACCACACATATGCTTATTAAAAGTAAATATTTTTTCAGGCTTTGGAAATAGCAACTAGTTCTCTTGAAAAACTAAAATATCTTTTCATCTTATTTCAGCTATTTGTAGGCATAACATAATATTTAACATGTAGGTCTAGTTTTCTTAAAGCAATAAAGTAGTCTTTTCAATTATTACTAGCAGGTAAAATAAACTTTCTACCAAGACCAATCAGATGACACTTGTGAGTCAACCTATAGAAAGTGGCTAAACCAATATCTGAAAGTATCTATACATATATTTGGGGGGAAAAATATATTAACAATGAGCTTTTCTTTTCTTTATATATTTTTGTAAAGACTTAAAATCCATCACTAAAAAGTTAACTTTTTATTGTCCAATTTTACTTCATGATTTTCACAATGATGCTAAATTTTTTTTTACCAAATTATCATGATAGACAAATAGGTTTCATAGTCTACATCAATCTCTAGCAATATTCTATTGCATTTCATATCTTCTTGGGACCAGAATTCAAGACAGGAAACACAAACAAAGTTGTACTAGTGAAATACAACCATTTCTTGTTTGTTTCTTTTTTTTTTCCAATTTGTAAATACATTTTAGTACTATGTCAAATATAAGACTTTAAAGTTGGCACTGCTGTTAGCATATCAAACAATTATAACAGCCTACAAGTTATTAAATGCATGATCTATTTAAACTGCTATAAAATCCAAGATAATTGGTGACTTTCGGCATCAACAACTTGCACTATTTAGATAACACTAATAGTTTGGAAAAATATACATGGATTATTTATAATATCACATAAAAATTGAATACAAGTGAAAAAGGGTGTCGGGTAAGAGAAGGCTCCAAGATGAAATATTTAATAGACTTAATAAAACTATGCAAGTTAATTTATGTGCAGTCATCTTAAGAACAGATAAATATATACATATACATAAAGCCAAGAATTAATAAATACAATATAATACATTCAAACGAAAATGTAAAATTCTCATGCTATTAGAATGTTAAAAAGGAAAATTTGGTGAGGGTTTGGCTGGCCCCAGATAGGAAATTGAAACAGAAACATCATATACAAAATAAAAAAAAAAAATAGATAGAAAACAGGTAATGAGACAGCTGAGGAATGGTATGAATCACAGATAAATAGAGGATTAAATTGTCAACATTTGTACAATAACAGTTATGAGCGAGTACAAAAAATATACATATACATATTTATATATACATTTGAAAGAGAAATAAAAAGTAATAATTTAAAGAATACTTTTAACATTGAATTTTTTTTTATATCTTTCCTCAACAAATCTTTCTAAAATTTGTTTTAGAATGTCAGGACACAATTATCACATATTCCTGATCATAAGAACACATTGTTACAGAATGCAACTTACTTTTGAATGAATTAAATGACCTGTCCAATATAGGCCTACAGATATTTTTAAATTTATCTTTTTATTGTTTACCTCACAAAAGGAAGGCAATAAAACATGCACCAATTTTTTTTTTATTACAAACAAAAAAACAACTTTGTTGATACATTTACTCTTAAAAACATTCTTACTAAATAATTTTTATTGGCCTTTATTATTTGTAGTATACATTAGGTTAAATATTAGTAGATAATATAGTATGATTGTCAATGTCCATCTCTTCTTGGTCAGCAGCTTTAGTAATATAATTCTAGACATATCCAGAATAATGTGAATATAATATCTAAAATACTAGAGTTCAAAAACATCAAGATAATTTTTTAATGATATTTGTAATATTTGAAATTTGGGAAAACTTTTGGTATAGGTAGTCAAAGTAATTACTACAAATGAAAATTTTATTTACAGTTATAATGTAAGTTTTTACTCGTCCAGATGTTCATGTGTAGCAAATACTAAAATGATTAAAAAATTTCAGAAATAAAAACTAGAAAATGTAAGAAGATTTAAAGTTGATCAATTTTATAAAAGATGACAAAATCTATTTGAGATAGACTTGTTCATATAAATAGGGACTATCTCCATGTCTGTTTGGTGCAGAGTTATTGAAATGAATGAAGTTGTATTAAGCATTTGAGGCATTTGACTGTGATGATGGTGCTGCATTTAAATCTATGTTGTCTTCTTCATCTCCTTCATTCCTTCTTGCCATCTGTAGGATAAAAATAAAGACACACATTTAAGGATATGATCTAAAAACACCTGGGACAAAATGTTTAGTTTCAACACAGTTCTGTTTTGTTTAGATCAGTGTTTCCTAAACATTTTCCTTAACTTCACACATTCTGAGTATTTAGCGGAACACTTTGTTTATTTTTTTAGGGGGATTAATTCATGTGGTGGTTTACTAGTAGTAATTCATGGAACTTCTATTCAGGCCTCATGGGACACAGTTTTGGAAACACTGAGAGTAATGATAGTAACAAGAAACTAGAAAATACAGGTTAAGTAAGTGATGACCTCTATGGGACCATTGTGCCTGTCCACCTATAAAAATGTTAAGCTACTCTTGAGTAGATCTGCTCTTGAAAAAAAAATTCTGTCACATTATTTAAAGTCAACAGATTAAACATTTTTTAAAATGAAATTTACTGTAGTGATTGTTTTTTTTTCATTGAGAAGTCTTTAAACATAAACATTAAATTAAAGACAAATAAATTGTTAAGCAAGGAATTCTCAATCACCAATCAAGAAAAGAAAATACGTAGAGCTCATTAAAGATTTTTATCATTTCTTTAAATGGACACACATTTGTACTTCTGTTGAATTTAGAGTGTAAGAAGATATACACTGATAGCAAATTATTCTTTTAATGTACACACATAAGTGTTTAAGTGAAGAATTTTATTCTTGTTAAAGAAAGGCTGACTATATTTGCACTATGTAGAAGAATCTCTTTATGCATGTAGAATTTCTCTAAGCATATATAATAGACTGTTATTACTGGATATTTAAAATTCTTTTTATGATATTATAGAAAATACAAACTTAGCATTAGACTCAAAGGGAGCCATGTGTAATGATTGTGTGTGCATTTGGGAAGCAGGCAATGTGTGAACAAGCTGTAAAAGTTGAGGTTTTGTGATGGCTGTTTATGATTGTGTTAAGAAATGAAGTATTATGTATAATGGTGCAGTGAGTGTTTCCAATGGAAGCAGCATATACAGGGGCTCTACAAGTCTGAAAAAAAGAGGTTTGGGCTATTTGTTGAAATGATGCTTTTTATACTCCTTGAGAGCTTTTAGTATAATGCTCCTTTGAGAACCTGAGAAAGAACTGTCATTTAAACAATAAGATTTTAAAAATGTACTATAAGATTTCATTTGTGCCAGACTTTTCAAAAATAAATTGTTGTCAAGAACTTTTCTGAATTAATTTGTACAACCCTCTTAGTTTTAGAACAACCAGTGAACATCTAACATTTTATTTTGTATAGTTATCATGTATTGTTTGGAGTAATGCACAAATTGTAAGACAAATTTCCTTACTGAGAAAAAAGATTATTATTATTATTATTATTATTTTAAAAGGTTAAGACTTTCTGATGCAAATTCGGTGTTTTGAAATCAAGTGGGGAAATAGATTTACATAATCTCTTTCTAATGCATTGAAATAATGCTAATGTGCATAAAAGTAGAGTTATAAAATATATTTCAACCTGAGTTGTAACTTATAAGATCAGTAGTTTACAAGTCTTCAAAAAGTAAAGGCCTTTTGTACATCAACACAGAATGAGGAAGGAAATGGGGTGAAGGGAGGGGGGCCAAATCATTTTATGAACAGTGTATAGTCTAAACTAAAAGATTCTACTGTAAGCTAACAAACTTTAATCAGACTGATCAGGACTGAGCTTCATTCATGATTGTAAATGTGTTTCATTCCTAAAGAAAAATAATAAATGATCTGAATGAAAGATAGCTAATCTAAGGAGAGAAGCAGAGATGTAGAGAGCAGAATTGCTACTTCAAGTATAAAATAAAAAGGGAAAAAGCAAAGTAGTTAGCTAATTACACAAGACTATCATGTTACTAAACATTTGTAAAGTCCATTCTAGTGCCTGCATTATTATTTCCTAAACTCTAAGACATAATTAGCCATGCTCTGCTATGGACATGCTAGTACTTACAAAAAGTTGCTGGAAACATCAGAAAAAAAAGAGTTATTCATTACAAAACAAATACTTTCATAATTAACTGTTATTTTTGTACAAAAAGATTTTTTTTTGATCAGGGTTGTGAATGATTTACTGGAGAAAAACTGTTTACGAACATATATGAAATTTCCCCTTTTCTCTAAATGAATTAAGCAATTAGTTCACTGCTTTGGATGTGATAAAATATGTTTGATGCATACTTAGTTAAAGAGAAACTGGGAATGAACATATATCTTGTGTGCTATCATACATATATGTTTGTTCTAATCATGTACTGTTTTTTGTAACATACAATTGTAATACAAATTACTTCATGAATGATAGAGATTTTTTTTTTATTATTGGGAATACAAAACAATGCCTTATGTTTTTATTTTTTTCTGTTTGTTTGATATATTATTGTCACATGTCAAGATTGCATGATAATACATGATTGGCCCCCTCAATAAAGTATAAGAATAATTATTTTTATGCTGTCTCATAATAACTAATATCAGGTGGCCGAGCCTTGCTCGGTTAAATAATTTATACTAAGAAAGGTAATATACTACTGCTACTGGTGCTACAGCCCATGAAAAGATATGACCTGCTTTTACACATGCCTCCCCATTCATAAATCTCCTGGGCCTTTCGTCACCACGCCCTAACTTTAATCCCAAGTTTTTTACTGAGGCTTATAGTTAAATCAAAAGTGCCTGCAGCGTAGCAAACTCGTTGACCGCTAGCTAGATATCTTGTTCAGTGTGAGAAAGTAATTGTGTAATCACCAATTTCCTTTGTTTTGGTAATAACTAATCATACATCGGTACATTTAATTTCATTACTTTCCTTCCATAGTTCTATCATGGAACTATACTAATGGAACTACGACTTCGAAACAGGTCTTTGCGCATCCTGTCTGCGCATCCTGTACAATGTTTAAAAAAAAATACAGAGACAAAGAAGGATTTTAGGGCATCGAACGCGCGCGATTTACCCGTGTTGATTAGAAAATGTTGTTTAGCTTTTTATAAACAGATTATAAAAAACTTTATCCATTTTCCGACAATCTGTTATAATAGATATATTTTATTAAAGTAAGAGATCATCACAAAATTAATTTATTTTGTATCATCCTACTCAAAATTATATGTTCTCAGGGATTCCAATGTTGGGTTTTTTCTACTAGGTATGGTGCAGTTTCATATGCTACTTGCAAATGAGCATACCGTTCCGCATTAAGCGGAACCGTCCCGCTAAAACATAAAAAAAAAACACACACATGTTACGGCATTCCTCATTGGCTCTTTTATTGTGTCCCTCAAAGTCCCAATTCCGACAAAAAAAAATCGTCATTATTTTTAAATTAGAATATAGATCCAGATTTACTGCCTATTTGATCTTTTAGGTCTAGATGTAGATTCAAGTTGTAGTCTTGATTTAAATCTTGATCTAGATCTATCTATATATTTAAATCTATACTAGATCAGATTTACATCTAAATCTACACGATATCTAGTAGGCCTAATTAGTAGATTTAGCCTTAATGTAGATATTAGATTATTATCTAGATTTAGATTATATTTATAAAATAATATAGAGTAGATATATAGTCGTAAAGTGTCTCTTATATAAGAGGCTAAAGCTTAGATTTTACATCTCAAGTATATTTTAAATTATTGTACGTCTTGATTGAAATTTAAGATCTATTTCTTAAATTTGTAATGCAGATATAGATTCTAGATCTATAATGACAACAAGATCCATGTAGGCTTATAAGTTTATAAGTTATAAGTATATGAGTATGTGTAAGTTTATTTTTTCTAATTTTAAAAAAGGTAGGTTTTTAAACGTGAATGAAAATTACAATGGCATAAGATCTAGAGCAAGGTTCGTCCCATTAAGATATATATATATATATAATTGAATGTAAGAAGTATGTATGTAACTATGTATGTATGTCTTTGTTAGAAATAAAAAACAAGTTAACCAATCTTGATGAAACTTATGATAAATACTCCTTAGATACTAGCGGTAAACCTAAAATATGTTAAGTAGTACTACCATAAAGTGAAGATCCTAAAAATAATATAAAAAAAAATTACTAAACTCTGTAGACACAATGTTACATGTAGCCCAAATGGTCCGCTTGACATCGATAGCTCCATTCATAATCCCGCCCGCAGCTTACTTGAGCAGCACGGAGATACAAATCAAATAAGATTGAAGGCCCCCCCCCCCAAAAAAAATAATATAAAAGACGTATTGTTACGAATCTCACTATCCAGGCTCTCTGCAAACTGCACCATACACCACCAACTGAAAGAACTTGACAACTCCGGGCTCCAAAATAACGTAAAAGTTTAATGTCAATAAAGAACAGCCAATATAGTACAATTGGCAACACGTATCACAGACTGTACAATTATCTCTCCGATAGCACCGTATCGCCGTATCAACTCTTGCACTAGTCTCTCCGTCTCGTTCCGGGCTTGCACTGGGTTCAACAGTTCAGGACTGACTTCACACACTCGGGCTCGATGTGCCGGACTCGATCATAGATCAAGATCAAGACGCCAGCCGTCTCAACTGTCCTTGACAGTACTCCGCACTAAACCGTCGTAATGCTCCGTACAGAACCACACCGCTGAACTGTGCTGTAGCTGACCGTGCTCTAGACTCTAGACCTTCTGTCGTGAACCCCTTTCTGAAACCCTTTTCTGGACCCCTTGACTGCGACACTTCCGCTCTTTATATAGGGTCCCTGCTGGCCTTCTCGGACAGGACAGAACGCCCCTCGACATTTCTAGGTGGTCAGATGACTATAATTCTCGTGACGCTACTGAGCTCTGTTCAATACGCCAACTCTTCGCGAACCGACTCGTCTCGGCTGGCCGTCGTAACTCGTCTCGCTTGACCGCTCGTCTGGCCTGGGGCGATTTGCGTCGGCTGACTATACACACCGCTACTCCCCCGTCTGTGCCGCCACCAGGTTTATAACAGTATTATTGAATCTGTTAGCCATTAATAAACTACTTTAGATAATACAAAAATTATGACACCTTTCTCTAGATTAGTAATTATCACATCGTTCGCATCTTTTTGATTGACCAAGGCTTTATATACTCACTCTAATCTTCAAAAAGATAACTTTTTTAGTTTTAGAAGTGAACGTACAAAATATAAACTATCCATTTGTTCATTTGTTCTCAAACGGGCGTTTCAATTTTTTTTTAGAACTACAGATCACTGTAGTAGTAAGTCTTTATTTAAGTCTTTATTTAAGATTGTGTTAAGAAAAAACTTTTATATTACTATAACAGGTCCATTTTTTAAAAAATTATGTTATTGCAACTATTAAGGAATATTTCAAGTAGATAAGTAGATCTACATATATCGATATAATCTATTATGTTAATTAATTAGGCTATATTTAAAAGTACATAAGCACACACACTCTTTTCCCAAGTATTTTCTAGATTTAGTACGATGAATTAAAATATGTATAACAAAAATAAAAAAAAAGATTCTGAAAAAATCTTGAAGAAACTTGCCACGAATATAAGAAAACAAATTCATAATTCAAAACCCGAAAAAGCCGGGTAAAACCGCTAGTTGTAAATACTACTGCAAAAAAATCTGGCAATCTGGGTATATTTAAAACTAGAATATAGATTTAGGCATTTTCGTTATCGAATATTGATCTACGGTGTTTACAATCAATCTAGATGCCTTTTCTACACTGTCGTAATATATAAACGTAGTAATAATGAAACCGATAATAGATTTAGATCACAAAAACGTATAGACAATCACTATGTTTTCACTAGAAATAGATTCTATTTTCTAGATATAGCGCTAGATCTAGTATTACTTTAGATTACGGCATTTTACTTCGTTTGTAAACACTGTAGATCTATTTCCGTTATGGAAAATGTCTAGATCTATATTTCTAGTTTTAAATATACCCAGATAAATATTATTTTATTGACATGGTTTTTAGCATCCTATATTAGATCTATTCCAGGCTCATAAATATCTTCTGCAAACAAGCATACTAGATTTGATAGGCTATCTGTACATTAATTAGGTTGATTTCATTAAATTATTTTTAAATATTGTCTATAATTAAAATGTCTCTAATATCGTAATGATATAGATTGTTGAGCTCGACTTTTATAAACATTGCTAAATATATAATAGCATCATTAGATATATAGATCTAGGTCTAACTCTCTAAATGTAGGCCTACCGTCTCTGAATAAGTATACTATCAATAGACCTAATAGGCTTACTGTTTTTTTTTTTCTTCATAATTTAGATTTTTAAGAAAAATCTCTTAATACTAAAGGTATATAGGTATAAAGTATATATAGTTCAAAAAATTATACTTTTTAATAAAAGTGGTCCTTTCTATCGATCGCACGTTTATTAACTTTGCTTGCATTAGACCTATATGAAGGCCTACGTTTTTTTTTATTACTGTTGACTGTTTTTATGCAAATATGAATTTAACTAATAAGAGATAGAAATTACATTCTTATGGATTTTTTAAAAAATGTAGGCTATAGGCCTATAAGTTGGCCCACATGCATCAGTAGCGCATAAAAAAATTACCCAGATCTAGTAGAAAATACCTAACATGAAAATTACTAAACGAACGGCAACTTCAAAACAGAAGCATCGACTTTAGAGTGAATTTGACGCCAGGGGTGATTAAAAATAAAATAATTTTGTGATAATCTCTTACTCTAATAAATTATATTTACTATAACAGATTGTCTGAAAATGGATAAAGTTTTTATCGATCTGTTTATAAAAAGCCAAAAAACATTTTCTAAGCAACACGGGTAAATTGCGCGCGTTCGAGGCGTAAGATCCTTCTTTATTTCAATCATTTTATTTTTTAGGCATTGCAGGATGCGCGAGACATGCGCAAAGAACCTGTTTTCTATACGGCTTTGTAAAAAACCTCGGAGTCGTAGTTCCATTAGTATAGTTCCATGGTTCTATAATAAATCAATCTTCAATAAGATGGTGCGCAAATGTTTAATTAGGTCCATTGATACTTTGTAGTAAGGTAAGCCTAGTGACGTAAGTGAACTTTCATTCATAAATTTTCCATTTCATTCATAAATTATTCTGACCAAAATTAAATTGAGACATTTTCATATCGAAATAACGGTCGAACTCGAGTTTTCCCGATGTGGCCAATGAGTTCAGAATTTTTTTCTCACTAATACCCACATACCTTGAAATTTTAAAGAAAATCGTTAGAGCCGTTTTCAAAATAAAATTTATAAATAAATATATATATATACAAGAATTGCTCGCTTAAGAGTATAGGATTATTACTTATGTCCTCACAAGTATTTTCATCCAAGTGAATTGAAATATTTAAATCTATTTTTAAAGTAAAAAGTACAGACCAAATGAAAGTGAGTGTCACTGTGTATGGCTAGATAAGGTCAAAATTAGCCGAAATTGTATTTCAAATTGGGTCTTCTCCTTAATATATAGTCAGTCTTCAAGCAATTATATTTGTATTAACAATAATAAGTATGGAGGGCGCGGTGGCTGAGCGGTAAAGCGCTTGGCTTCCGTACTGGAAGTCCCGGGTTCGAATCCAGGTGAAGACTGGGATTTTTATTTCGGGATTTTCGGGCGCCCTTGAGTCCACCCAGCTCTAATGGGTACCTGACATTAGTTGGGGAAAAGTAAAGGCGGTTGGTCGTTGTGCTGGCCACATGACGCCCTAGTTAACTGTAGGCCACAGAATCAGATGACATTTACATCATCTGCCCTATAGACCACAAGGTCTGAAAGGGGAACTTTACTTTACTTTTAATAATAAGTATATTTGAATATTGATGAGATATTATTTGTTCAGCGTGAGAGTTACTGAATGTGTGGAAAAAAATCAGACATGAAATAGAAAACAATTTACTGAATGGACATCATCATCATGATAAGCACATCAGACCTGACTATTGTCCAATAAGAAATTGGCAAACTTAAATGAAAATTCAAACTTTAAATATGTAAACACTATATAAACATTAGTTCACAATTTCTCACCATGAGTATAGTGTCTGTGTCTGCCAATGCCTGCTTGGCAAGATATCTCTCCCTCTTAATCTTCTGTTCCAGGGCTTCAGGAATATCTGGTACCATGATGTCTATCATCTTACATATACCAAACACAACATGCTGAAACAAGAAAACTTCAGTTAGTTCTCCTAAATAAGACTTAATACTTTTATCTTATCCTTAGTTTAAATCTTGACAGATCCTTGTAAAATATAGAAATGGCTCAAATGTAACAAAAATGTAATAATGATGTCATATTGTGTCCTGACTAAAAAAAAAGAGAGATAAATAAATATTCATTTTATTTCTTGTGCTCACTTGGTGCTAGAGTTGAGCTCTAACTAGATCTTGGACACGAGTCCATGGCACTCAGTACACTGAGGCTCTGTCAAACCTAGCATGTGAAGTCTGGACTTGATGGCCTGTGCGTAACCTCACAAAATTATACAAATCAGACAGTAAGGCATGTACCAGCACAGTGTTATGGAGCACTCAAGAGCAGGACAAGACACACAGAAAGTCTCTGGTCATCCACTGCACCCAAACTTTAGGGCGAGAGAGTGAGGTCAACATGTTGCGAGAATCCTCCTCACTAAAATCCGAATTCCTGCGCAAGTCACTAGTCATTCTCTCCCCCCAAGACTATAACTAGATCTTAATTTATTTAATCTTTAGCTGTAAGTATATAAACATAACATTTATATTTAGACTAAGTAGTAAGTCTACTAGACTTCTTATATCTTATCTTATATAACACAGATGTTACTTCAAAGAAGAAGATTACATCCTATGCATTATGCATTTTGTCATGTATGTTAACCATGACTTAAATTCTGCCAAGTCACTGGTTTTCATGGCTGGCTCAGGCAACCCATTCCATGCTCTAATAGCGCTAGGGAAGAAGGTGCATTCGTACGAATTTGTCCTAGCATATGGAATGAGGAATGTGCCTTTATCTATCCCATTATAATTTTTTTTGTACAAGTTTGAAAAGAAAATGAAGAAAAAGAGAAGGAAGGATGGAAACAAAAAATGGCAGGCAACGAATGTGGACAATAAGGGAGAGAAGAAACACAAAGCTGACTTAAAAAGTAGGGACTAAATGACCTGGACAAAAATATTAAATGCTGAGTTATTTCCCTTCTGTGATAGTGACACCATTAGAATACAACAGGGAATCACAAAGTAACAAATCACAATGACAACAACTTACCTCAAATACTATAACAAATGCAAGGCGAACTGCTAACAACTTCCAATAAAACATGGTATGGTTCCCATCTGGCTCTCGGAAATCTCTATACCTGAACAAGATAATTTATTTGTGTTTGAATAACAAACAATACAGTTTTTACAAAAAAAAAAATTCTTTTTGAATCCTTAGACATATATAATTGTCTGGCCTACACGTTTTATTTTTTTTTATAAATAATTGAAAATCAATCTAGATGCAGCATAAAAAAATAATTAAATGTCATTATTAAAATCATCATTGAACCACAATGGACAAACTATATACATATATGTTTTGGTGTATTAATATGAAGACTTCATGGGAATGGATCTTGATTGAATGTAAGTACAAACCTGCAAGTTTGATTGAGTGTATTCTCTGGTGATACAGCTAGTGTAAAGTTGGTGTACCCATGCAGAGTCCACTGGTATTGATACTGGTATATTAGTCTGGGTAGGAACTCTGATGTAAAGGCAATAAGAAAGGCCTAGGGATAGTGTACAGAGTACATTTAGTATTGCATGAATGACACAAAACAAAGGTCTATTAAAATCAAGAGACTGAAATAGTTTTAAGCTCATGTAATGAGATGTGCCTCTATCTTAAACTGTAGTCCTGATCTAATTGTTTAAAAGTGAAAGAGAAATGACACACTCACACACACACTTATGTATGTATAACCTACATTACTTATGACAGCAAGTTGGGCCAATGCCTCAAGAATTGTGAACCAGACTCCTATATCTTGAGCTCTCTCTGCCACAGGTCTGCGGGTTTCACAAACAAACTTGTGTGCATCCAACCGAATCTCCACCCAGTTGTTTAATAGTGCAAAGAGTGGAGCTAGTGGGAAAGCTGCTACGAATATGGTGATAAAGCCAAACTGAAGAACTGAAAATAGTCAAAGGTAAATTTTACAGCTAATCTCAAGAGGCAATAATATTTTTATTTTAAATAGGCTGATATAAACATACTTAAATACTAAACAAAAAGTAGGTAAGTAAAGTTCCTTTAAAGACCTTGTGTAAAGGTCATCTATTTCTATGTTAAATGAGGGTGTCATGTGGCCAGCACAATGACCAACTGCCTTTACTTTTCCCTAACTACTGTCAGGTACCCATTTGAACTGGGTGGACTCAGAGGCACTTTGAAGATCCCGAAAGTAAAAATCCCAGCCTTCACCAGGATTCAAATCCGGGACCCCCATTTTGAAAGTCAAGTGCTTTACTGCTCAGCCACAGTGTCTCCTTAAATACTAAACCTAGAAAGGATTTGTAGCATTAGAGTTTACATTTTTTTTTCCTTTATTAAGATTTTTATTTTATATTACTAACCACAACAGACTTAAAAACTTAAATCAATTTTGTATTTAACTTTATTTTTTTTAAACTGAAAAAAGAAAATGTTTTTGTACTCATTTCCAAATATTCCTGGAAGAGTCCTTCGTTCTCTATTAACTCAAAGTCATCTTCCCACCTGGAGTGTGCAACTTTCTGATCTAGTCTAGTTTGACACCTGTGCCAAAATCCTTTCAGCTTCCTACAAATATAAAACACATTTCAATTAGACAGTAGAGAATCATCTTAACAGAAATGGTAAAATTTGTTCTCAGGCAGAATGGTTTGACTTACGGTATTATTACTTCTTGTGCATTGTTGATGATCTGTTTGCCTATCATAATAACACCCAGCTGTTGGGCAAGCTCTATTAAGCAGCCACCATTGTTACACTGAAAAATTAGTAGCCTTCATTTAAAAAAAAACTGGTATATTCCAATTAGTGCTGAATGATTATAATGTCACTATGTATCCTAACACATGGAAACTTTTTTTTACCTGCTTAAAATAGAAAAAATTGTTTTGATGATTATAAGACTTATCACTTTTTTAAACAGTGAGTTATGTGTCAAGTAATAGAGCGCATGACTGCATAATTGTATTGTGTTCAAGTGAGATGGAGAATTATTATTAATATGATTTTTTTATTTGAGATTTCAGTCCCACTATGATCACTTGACATTTGTTAGGAAAAGTAAACTCTATTTATTTCTTAACTGAAACTTAATGTGCAGAAATAAGAAGTTAAGCTCACAGAAATAAGAAGTTAAGTTCTATACATCATAAGATCTTGAAAAAAAAAACAGAACTTTCAATTAGACATTTAATTATTGAAGAAAAGCATTTTTTTTACAAGGGAAGACAAGTTCATAATGTAGACACTGATCATGTAAATAAAATGTCTATAAAAAAGAAGATTATTAAAGTTATGTATCTAAATACATAGTTGTTTATCTTTAACTAAATAGTCGTTTATGTTCAACTAAATAGTCTTTATGTTAACCTTACTTCTTCACTTCTCAATCCAAAAAATCTATTGTAGTGACCTGGATATCCAACAAACCTTTGCAGAAGTGAAAAAAAAAAATTAGAATTCCAATCACCATAGAAATAAAAACAACAGAAAAACTATTCAAAACAGCATTAAACTGTCCATTTTTTTAGCCTTTGATGTCAAACTTACAAGACTAAAAGATGTGAAGATAAATAGTTCATACCTATAATTCTTTGTTAAGAAATATGTAACTTACTTTCCTTTGAAAAAAGCAACATAAATAATTGATGAGTAAAAGTTGACAAACTGGAAAATAAACACTTTGAAAGTAAGTTGATCCTCAAACTCTGTCTGTGTCCGATGCATTTCTGAAATAAAACAAATAATACAATTAGAATCAAGATCAATCTGATAATAAATTTATATTTTTTCTTTATTGAGATTATTTTTTTATTTTTTTAACCACAACAGAATTAAAACTTAAAACATTTAATTTTGAATAAGGGATTTAAATTAAATTTAACACAATTTTACAAAATTATCAGTCGATTTAAAGAAGGAATGGTTGTGTAAGACAGTCTTGGCAAATGAATCAATGTCATCCAAAAGAATTGTAACATATAGTTATAAATTCCATGCTTACTTTCTTTAAAGGATGTTAGACATAGAATGAGAAACTCTTCAAATCCTTAAACAAATGTAGTCTTCACTAAGATCTTTGGCTCGGCAGACAAGGGTTCAATTAATTGAACTAAATGTAATAGAAACCCCCATTTAATTAGCATCTCAGATATTTATCAAAGCATTTTCACTATTAAGTGATGATTACAAAGGGATTTATATAAGACTACATCAAATATATGGAATTATGGAGTTAAAATATTTTTACAAAGTTTATATCAATTCATCTGTCTGTCAGGGAAAAAGTTTCTCCCACACTGAATCTAGGATTATGCTGAAATAGTGCATAATTATTGCTTTTAAAATTATACCTGCCAACAAAAGATTCAAAACAAAAAAACAACATCAAACTAATTAGTTAATTAACTATTGGTAATTAATTATTTTGTTTGGTATCTTGAACATAAAGGAAAGAAATTTAACTTGACTGACAAGGTGGTATAAGCTGAATAAGTCAATTTTATTGTTTGTAGAAAGAAAATTTTGTAAATAACTTTAAAACTTATTTTCATTAGCAGCTCCCTGATACATTGAGTCAGTTTAAATGTCAGCTATTTATAAAATTTATTTGCATCTAGAACAAAAGAACTAACCCCATTGAGTCAGTTTCAGTGCCAGCTTTTCATAGACTTTTCCAAGTGTCATAATTATGATCAAGTTAACAATGGCAGCAGTCATGCTGGCTATAGTGGAGGCTCTGGATCTCAGCTGAGCATTTTCAAATAGTGGAATGCTGATCAGCACTCGATACATGATGACGGCAATGATGAAAATGATAACTAAACAAATCTAAGAAACAAAAAAAATTTTTATTCATATTAATTAAACCATTATATTCATATTAATTGAAAACTTGGCTTACAGAAGTGATGTTTAAATGATAATACAAACACATATAAACACATTGTTGAAATGACTTTCTCAACTAATTGAGCCTAAACAAATAGTTGATACTAATTAACTAGTTTGTATTAGTCATTGTTGTGAAGAGACAAATTAAATACTGACAAAGATTACATGGTTATCACAGAGTTAAATACTTGTCACAATGTATGGATTGCAACTATCTGGAACTTTAATTTCACTGCCATAAATCAAGCTGTCCACTAGGAGTTTTGGGTATAATACTAAGAAACATTTATATCTTGATGAAAAAAATTACCATAATAACTATAGCCGCAATTCCTGATAAAATTCTTGGAATTCTTTTACTAGGATCAAAATAAGGTTCGTTGATTCCTGTTATTGGATTTTCTTTTAAATCTGGAGCTCTGGCAGCATATTCAGGTCTTGGACGCTCCTGAATAGAAAATAATTGAAAGAAAAAGTCCCATTAGTCAATGCAGGAGAAAAACTTGAACTTTCTTTTGAATTCTATTGTTCGATTCAATTCCAACAAACTTTATTACCTCCTCTTCTTCAAAGTTCAAACAATCCCAGTGGTGAGCTAGACTTGCATTTTTTCTTTTCCAATATTCCAGGAATGTGACAGCTTTAGAGGAGATCATTTTTAAAAGGTTTTATTACTATCATTTTATGTAATAAGTTGATCACCAAGTTTATAATCATCATCATCAAATTGAAGGAGATAATTTTTAAAATGTTTTATATTTAGTACACATAATGGAAAGTTAATCTACAAAATTATAATCATCTTTGGAGTGAGAGCTTGAGATGCTCAAATCCTTTCTCGCAAATTTAAGTAGGATGTAAGATATGTCTTACCCCAAAATGAAACAAAGACAGAATAGAATACTGTCCCTGGATGGTCAAACAGGTAAGAAAGTCGGACAAAGAAACAAACATCACTTAAATACCAATATTCACAGCCTATGTCTTCATCACAAACAGGGCACATCTTATACTGCTGGCCACTATCACATACTTCTTGTCTGAAAAACAACAACAAAGAACCTTCTTATAATTTCAGTGAGAAAAACTAGCAAGACCAAAATGTTGATTATGTAGAGATTGATTTAAAAGAAAAATAAACTCACGCAGGTATATTATCATTGAATGTGATCAGTCCATACAGAAAAACCAGTACACCAACTATTGAAGCAGGAAGTAGCCAGGCAGTATAAAAACCTTAGAAAATTAAGGAGAAAAAAAATACATCAAAAAGTTGTAGATTATTGAATTAAAATAACTTTCTGCACATGTAAAATATTGAAATAATATTTCAGTCAATACATTACAGATTGCACATACATCTATAGCCTGTTAATGATACACTAATGAAATAAGTTTTAATCCTCTTTAATTTTAGAAGTCTGTAAATATAAGAATAAGAACAATTTACTAATAAGTTCTCAGCAATGAAGTATGCTTAAGACATTATAACTAGGATTTAATATGGTGCCAAATGCTACAACTTAAGCAACTTGAACAATATAGTGGTAGGTGCCCAAGATTTTGCTTAGTATCCAAAATACTTCTCATTAAAGTTGTCTTGATCCATATCAATTAAATGCCATAAATCATTAAATGTAGTCCTACTTAATTGTCAACTCTTTATGATTTTAGATATCTAGAATCTAGATCTAGTTTCTATGTCTACTTAGTCATGATTAATAAATACTTCTAGTCCAAATCTTAAAACATACACTAATTACAGAAAAATATTGAATAAATTATCTAGCATCAGATAGAAGAAAGATTATAGACAAAGATTATAGAGATAAAGTGCTAATTATATTTTCTATTTGTAGCTCTCATCTCATGATCTGGCTATGATTATTATAGGCTACTATATTTTCTTCTCTTAGATTGTGGTAGCAACTAGATTTAATATATAATTAGTTCTAGATATCAAAACTCAGTGATTTTCTTCAATATTCCCAATATATAATAGATCTAGATAATATTAGATAGATCTAGTCATTGGACCTCTGTCTTACACTGCCTGTGGATCTAGATCTACTCTGTGTGGAACCTATGTACATGCTTAATGCTTATCAAACTTTGTTATTCATTCTTGCTATGACTTTGACCTCATTAGATTGTTAGTTGACTTACCCAGCCAAGCAAAGTAGATGCCTATTTTTTCCCCAAAGTATTCTCGTATGTGATCTAAAGGCTGATATTTGTACCAACAGCCCCATCTCGCCCAGTACTTGTACAACACTTGGCGTTTGTTTAATTTCTCTGGGCTGATGTCATCACTTTTACACTTGTAGGAGCCCTAATGTGGCAGAATTAAATAAACAATGACATAACATGACATCTAGGTTTAGAAATAAATTAGTTGTAGATGTAGTTTAAAGACGGAAAATATTTTAATTTTATTATTTTTTCTTTGCCAGGTTTCTTAAGGACCAGTAACTTTTGTGTAAAGGGAGATAATAACGTGTAAAATTCAAAATTGAATATAAGCCTACATGATTATACTATTGTAGTCAGTTTAAAATAAAGCACTTTGAATGGAAATTATGCGAGGCCTAGATCTATCTACTTAAGATTTATGCATGTCCCTTCATCTAGGCTTCAACGTTAAAGATTCGACAATATCTATGCACCAAGTAATAGGCATATAGGCCTACTTCTAGAATTTTCTACAGGATTCTAATTGCGACATTGCATTACGTTCAAACAGGCGCTACTTTTTTTCAAGCATATATATGTAAACACTAAAAAAGCTCAATCTGTTGTTACATTTCCATATTTAAATTTAAAATTAAAATTATAGCATTAGCAAAGTCTCAAAATGCAGAGAAACACTTGACGCCAAAGTTCTGAAACCCACTAGAAGAGCTTAAAATGCTTTTCCTCTAGATGGCTATGGGGGAATGGCAAACATTTTTTTTACTCTAGGAAGGAGTCACAGTTACAAATTTGAGAAACACTGGGCTACTGCTTCAAAAATATGACATTGCCTATACAGTACTCGATAGGATTAGCAGGTTCGCTGACCCACACACAATAGGATTATTAAGGCACAAAGAAAGTTGACTAGGTTTATTGTCGCATAATTGAAACTATTAGTATCATCATCAACATTTATGTATTCACACACATCTTTATACAATGAACAAAAAAAAAAGGTATTTAAGAGAAAGAACAGCACAGACACTGCCATATAGCTCAATACTGCAAGATTTATCTCCTTTCTCTATATAAAACAAAAAAAATTTAATTACCACTAATTTGTTAACTATTTGGTTAATTTTTTAGAACCGCGCATACACTGCCATATAACTAAATACTGTAAGATTTATCTCCTTTCTATATATACAACAAAATTTAAATTAATTTCCACTAATTAGTTGACTGTTTGGTTAATTTTTTAGTTTGATCCGAGAATGAAAAGCGTGAGAAGTAACAGATTGAGCTGATATAAGCTTTGTAAGAATATACAAAATAATGAAATCTAGGTCTCTTAAATCTAATATAAAAGAACTGTGTGTTACGTCGTGCAGGGGGAACGCTGCCACAAAAGCCTTCTCGTCTAACAATCTCTCAATTCCTATTTCCGCTCTCTTTTTCTTGCCGTAGGATGTGGTGGATAGAATCTCCCAGAGGATTCTGTGGCGATGGATGTCTTCAAAGAAAGTATCCGGGTTGTCACTCCCTAGAAATCTGACAAAGGTCAAAGGTTGTTAACGTAATCGATACAAACATAAGAAAACAGTCAAGGACACATGTCCTACAGCCTAAAAGAAACGATTGGGGAAGAATCTCAAAACTACTGGCCATCTTCTGGAGCCTTTGTTTAAAAATTAGTTGTAACCGATTTCCCCAATTCAAAATTGCATCTTTTATTATTTAAGGTCTGTTATAGCAAACAAGTCATAGTTTCTTACAGCATAAGAGATATGTGTCATAGATGGCGGCCCCTTAAATTACAAGATCTTTGCTGTGGATTTTTGGTGTCGGTACCGTTGTATCGCTAATACATTCGAAGGACTTTGAAAAAACAAATGTTGATATAGACCTTCATTTTTTTCATCATTTAGACACATCTCCCCTTGTTGTTACCGGTCGTTGACTTGAAGTACCAAACTGCTGGTAGACAACTTAACCGCTGTAGGCGTAAATATATGTTAACTAATAAAACTATAAAAACTTGAATAACTTCCTTTTGTGAACAAAACTAAATAGAACTTTATTTATAATATATACAAAATCAGCTTGTGATCAAATGAAATAGGCCCTAAATGTAGTAGACTTTAGTAATAAAAAATAACACAACCTTTCAGTCCCACGTTCTGGAGTCGTCTCTCCTAACTAAGACCAAATGACGACAACGCCACCTATGTTGCATCATTCACAACCAATCGCTAACCTTTTTCCACTGTCACTTCTGTTTTGAATTTTTGTTTCTTTTTACCCTTTTTAATAACCCCTACAACATTTTTTTTTCTATGTAGCTACGCACTGATTTTGGTTAAAACTGACAATATGTTGTGCTTTTTTAAGGGAAGGTCAATCGTTGTATGAGTTACCTTTCTAGTTTGGACGTCTTAAACTGGCAGGTGTAGTAGTCCAGAGGCGTGTTGGGGACAGCCTGCTCCAGGGCGTTGGGAATGTGAAGTGTCTCCAGCAGTTTGGAAGACCAGTTACTTGTTGGGTTAGGGTGGGCCTAAAGATAGAGAGTGATACATGCATTAAGTCTGTTGTCTATTACAACCATGGTAGTGAAGTGTTCGTGCGCGCATGCGTGGCAAACAATTGTGTTTGTGGCATATACAATTTGAAAGAAAAGACAAAAAACAACCTTGTCTTTCGTATTGTGGGCATTAATAATGAAGTGAATAATAAATAGTAAGGAAAAAAAAAGAACAAAAAGACGCTAGAAGATAAAAGTATAGAGATAAATGAATTCTTAATGTGATAAGAAATGTCAAAACTATTATCTTCTTATCTTATAAAATACAGACGTTACTTAAAAAAAAAAAAAAAAAAAAAGAAGATGATTACGTCTTAAGTGTCATGCATCTAGTAATGCATGTTAACCAATGACTTTAATCCTGCCAAGTCATTGGTTTTCCTGACTGACTCAGGCAGCCCATTCCCTGCTCTAATAGCACTAAGGAAGAAAGTGCATTTGTACAAATTTGTCCTAGCATATGGAACAAGGAATGTGCCATTATTTTTATCTTTCTTTATCTCTAGAGACTGACACGTGACCATAGAAAGTGACGCTCTATAACGTAATTCCTACACAACACTTTATATTGAACCACAAATGAGAAAAATATCAACCCGAAAAAAATCGATAGAATCTACATAGATGACAGCGATAAGAAAAAAATTGTCTGTTAAGTTTTGCTCAAACGCCTATAGATATATACATACACTATGGTATATGTAATGATATAATAATAGAGAATTGAATGGTGAGATGTTCCATTCTGTTGGCATGTTCAATCATCAGACAAAATAATGAGCATACAAAGAATTCTATTGGATCTCCTTAGAAGCCATTAAATTAATTAAAAGCAAAATATTTTTTAAAACAAGAAAACACCAATAACATTAATTCTGATTGGATAGACAACCACTAACAGACATTGAAATTAAAAAAAGAAGATATCAAAAGAAAACTTCAAAATAATTTTTGATGCATTTTAAATTTTAAATTTTTTTTGGTCTTTAAAAGACTGCACAACAATTTTTCTGAATGTTTAAAAATAGTAGAAATGCTTTAAAAGAATCTCTAAATTAATCCTGCAAATCTCTGAAAAAAAAAACAGACTTCATACAACTTCATGCGCATGTGCAACTAGCCTGTGTTTGTTTACATTGTTTCATACTAATAGGAAATATTTCTAATGTGTACAGATGTGAGGAATTCAATAGATAACAGTAAACAAATAAGTGCATTGTGGATACATACATTGATATAAAAAATATTGCCAAGTTTAGATGCACATTTTTAAGTTATCAGCTTATTATAAGTTAATTATAACGCAACAATGGTCACATATTTAATTCTATTAAATGTCACCGTATTTCGTGTTTTAAGCTAAGCTGTAAATTGTTACATATTTGAATAACTCAAGTTTCCAATGCAACTTGAAAAAAATTGATACATATATAAAAAAACACATTCTATATTACATCATTCAAATAATTAAAAACACAATAATATTTATATAGTAAACAACAACAACGGTAAGATAAGAACAACAAAGCTAAGATAAGAGCAACAAAGCTAAGATAAGAAAGCTCTATAGCTAAGTATGACAACAGATGACACAAAAACAAAACATGTTAGTCTATTTCAAATAACAACTCAAAGACAAAATAATAATACGTGTCCATTGTTGTAGCAATGCTTCCAATATTGTGTTCCATCCGCGGTACCTCAGTGTTCCGCGAGGCCTGAATTAGTGTTCTACGAACTACTGGAATAATTAACTAGTAGACCGTGAATTAATCTCTCTGAAACAATTAAGCAATGGTTTTCGATAAATATTCAGAATGTGCGATGTGTTCCGTTAAAGAAAAAGTTTGGGAAACATTGGTGTAGTTTTTTGTTGTTTTTTTTTTACATCGCAATGGTCCATTAAAATTGTTTTAAGATGGGACTTTGTATTATCAATGTGCTCAGTTTTGAGTATAAGGACCTGTAAGCAGATATAGGCTAAGTTATGACTAGTCGTTGGCAATGTATGGCTTGTACAATGTTAAACGGTAAAGTCTTACTTATCAGGATCTGTTTCGGGTTTAGATTAATATTAAACAATTAGGCCTACCTGACACCTTTATACATTTTGATATTGAGTATGATGTTTACAATTTGCTGTGAAGAAAGTTTTGTTCTTAACTGAGGAGGATAAAAACGAACTTAAAGCAATAAGAACTCAATTGATATTTTATCCAACAGTTTCATGTGTCTAGAACGTGACAAACTATAAATTTTATCTTTTGTTGATGTCTTCATTGGCTTTGGCAAAGGCCAGAAGGTTTTGTTATAGTTCTACCCTTATTTAGAAATTATCTTATCCTCTAAACTCGAGAAGATAATTTCACCCTAAAATTTTGAATTAAGATTCCATTTCTTATAGGGCCTACTACGCACTGTGTTGCTAGGTTTTAGTGAAAAGCATTATAAGGGCTAGTTTAAGGCCAGCTCAGAGTTATCGTAATGCTTATAATGTAACTACTTTAAAAAATCGTGAGAATAATCAACAGGTAATGTTTGGAATCACAGCAGGTGTTTAGTTTACACTGGGCGGTAAACTCACCTTTGGGTTAATTAAGATATTATTTTTTTTAGCAGCTTGTCTGATATTGTCAAGCAACACCAACTATACTGTTTGATCTACTGGTAGGCTACATTCAGAAAGCTGCTTAACTGATAAGCAATACCAAATATACTGTTGGATCTGCTGGTAGGCTATATTCAGATAGCTGTTTAACTGATAAGCAACACCAACTATACTGTTGGATCTACTGGTAAGCTATATTCAGATAGCTGCTTAACTGATAAGCAACACCAACTATACTGTTGGATCTACTGGTATATTCAGATAGTTGCTTAACTGATAAGCTACACTAACTGTACTGTAGGATCTACTGTAAGGCCTATAATTACATACATGGGCGTTTGAGGTTCAACCCCCCTCCAGAAATGAAATCCCCCTCTACCCCGTGTGTGTGTGTGGGGGGGGGGGAGTTTTTTGACTGATTTTTTTGCTTTTGTTTATTTTAGGTGAGATTTCAATATTAATATTAAAACCTCACTTGCCGCAGAGCAGCCAAGGAGGCTTTCTGAGTTTAAAATGAAAACTAGAACATGAAGTCTGTAGATCTATAGCCTATTTTTTTTAGCACAGGAAGCCTGTAGATCTGTAGATCTATATTTTGAGAAGCACTGGAAGTCTGTAAATCTATCGTTGTGTATTTATGTTTGTTGTGTGTTGTCAAGTAATATCCGTACTGGTGTGTCAAACCGGCTTGTCAAAGTCAGTTTGTGAAAGTGTTTGTGTGTGTGTGTACATGTTTCATTATCAACTGTGTTGTCATTCTTGTGTAATAAAGTCTATGATAAAGACATGATTTCGTAGTGTTTATAAGGTTACTACATCTATATTTTGGGAAGCACTGTTCAGTCATAAACAAAGGCGCAATAGAAAAAAAAGGCAAGCCATGTAAGCCAATACGTCATCTGATCAGCGCCATCTGGCGGTCCGTAGTACTCACGACATCGTGCTGTAGCCTAAATATGTGAGTCTAGTAGTAGGCGTGCAAGTATGTGCAAAGTTACAAAGTTTAAAAAAAGATCGAATTCTACCTCACGGGGCGGGGCGAGTATCTGGTCACGTGACTTCCTTTTTTTTTTCTTAGACGTCCCATTAAAAAGGATGTCTGCCTGGTCGAGCGGTTTGCACGCTGGACTGTCATTTGGATTTATCGATGGTCCCGGGTTCAAACCCTGCCCGCTCCCATCCCCCGTCGTCTTGCGGGAGGTTTGGACTAGGAAGTAATTATCTTCAACTCTGAAGGAACATCCGAAATATGTAAAACAAAGAAACAAACAAAAAGTAAGAACTTTTACATTTTAACCTAAAAGGCGGGAAGGATTCGAACCAAGCATCATCGGCAAGACATTCCGGATCAGGCAGATATCTATGGGTATGGGGTTCTGATCACTCGCATGACACTAGAACCGAATTGTAAAATAAGATAAATTTAACGAAGTGGAGGATATGAGCTGATTGAAAAAAGCACAAAATTTCATTTCTTCAGCCTTTTATCTGACGTTAAAAAACTTGTGCAATATTGGTCCAGTGGAATTTTGTTTTAAAATAACGACATTCATAATGTTTAACTTTTATCATCTGGCGCCTAATCCTGGGACTTGGTGAGTATTGGTCCTCAGACGTAATAACTTGGTGACTGTTGGTCCTCTATTCTGGCTAGTAACAAACGTTTTAACATACAATCAATATTGTACAAAATCAAAAATGTACAACCCGAGTACAAGCAAAATATGTCCATAAATTGGGTAATTACAAATCAATATCATCAAGAAATTTTTTTTTACAGCCATTTTTGATGAAAATCGCAAAAACTGCATTTGAACAATGTAAAGCCAATCAGATCCATCAGCAATCGGGCATCACGGTGATCTGCTGATCACTGTCGAAAAGCCGCAAACGTTATGGCCATACCACAAGGTCATCGGGGCTCGCAAAGACCTTCCTTCAGGAAACAACACCAGGGAAAAGAAGATGAGGCAGACAGAACAAGACAACATCAAATAATGGACGGTCCTGACATTGAAAGAGATTCTCTTCAAGGCAAATGAAAACTGTAGACAGTGGACAGATCATAAGTGGTGTTTCAACTGTTCACCAGACTAAGGGATGTGTGAAGGTGAACAAGGCCAGACATAACGTAGAAGACACGTAATGAACGCAATTTTGAAATTGAGTAATAAAAAATAACAACAAAAAAGTGGAACTATTTTTGTTAAAAAAGTGGGAAAAAACAATCAGATGCATTGCTACCTTTTCTAAACTGTTTAAAAATATTATATCTTTTGAGAAATTAAAATATTTTTTGGTTTTAACTGTCCATTGCCAATATTAAAAAAAGAAATAATAATGATTGTAGTTATTTTGCTTATTTAAATAAGAGATATTTTAGAAATAAATTTACAAAATACAGTTTCAAAAAAAGTATTCTAAAATTCAAATACGGAAAAAAAAAACGCGTGTGAGGTTTAGAAGAATCATCCAGTGAAGATAAGGTCTCATCTATGCGGAACATGCACTTTTTAAAAATACATATACACACATGGAAAAAGTCTTTAGAAACTTAAAAAAAAGTTAACCTCTGGTGAACCTCTAGAGACAACATTAGGTGTGAACAACGTGGTTTACCTCGCAGAAGTACACGCTATGAGGATCTAGAGGGACCGGAACTTGGTAATCATCCTGCTCAAGTGTTTAGGTCAAATTTGAAATAGTGAACTCACAACAAATTTTGTTAAAACCAATTAGTTAACTGCTTAATAAATTTTAAATACTGACAAACATAATTGTAAAATATATAATCTTAAAGATGTGTTATTTTTAAATAAACGATGTAATTTATGAAATTAAAGTATGAATCATCTGTTGACCAATTATTTTTATTCCTAATTAAAAAAATATGTAACTTAACATGTGTTCTCTTTTTCTCATTAGGCATGGTTGCAATGTTAAAAGTCTTTTTTTCTGCAGTACTAAATTATACTGCTTAAAAAGCATTAAGGCCTACCCTATTTTTTTTTTATAACGAATACAGTGCAACATTTATCCAGCAGACTGTTGATTATACAATAGCTGAAACCGATATATAATTGTAGTGTGCGTGTACAATGCAAACCATATCCCATGGCATTCAAGTCCCTAACGTTGCAGAGACATTGTGATTTATATGCAGCATTGATTGGTTATGTGATAGCACGTGAAAGGGGAAACCACCTACCTTGCTGTCGGGGACGACCTGTTAAGCGTGCAGATGATAACATAGTTGGTAAAATAAAAATTTATAATCATTCAGACAAGCAAAAATGTATAAATCTGTGCATAATGAACACTCGCAGGTGTAGAGTTTATATTGACATTTCAGATAAATGACTGTGTGAAAACATTAAGATTAAAATGTTGGTGTAGATAGTTATTTATGTATCAAACAGAAATATTTTTTGTAAAGCATGATATGTTTAATATGGAACTATGTTAAAGCATAATTTAAAATATCAATAGTTGCCCAAATCAAATGCTAAAACACATATAAGCTATAATATGCAATTTGAAAGTGATAAATATTAATAATAATAGAATTAACAGAGAGCAGACAGAGAAAGGAGAAAGAGTTACGATTAATTGTGAGAATAAATAAAAAGTAGTTAACGATAATTTAGATAATAAATAAATAAAATAATGAAATAAGATGTAACATTCTGTTAACAATTATCGCTTTAAAAATTACTAGCGCAAGCTGAAGGCAAAGCAGTATTTTAGTATTTTAATAAAATCAGAAGTTTAAAAGACACCTTGACTTTTCTGTATCAATTAACATTAATTAACTAATCGATTAAAATTATTGATCGATTCTGTATTGTCATCGACAATGAATAATTGTGCAAAGTTTCAACATGATCCGAAAATGGGAAGTGGAGGAAGTCACGTGTCCAAGATTTTTTTGTATCAGACAGACTGAGTTGATATAAGCTTGTAAATATGGACCTTAAATAAAGAATAAGAGAGCCTTTCTCTTGTTTTGTCTACACTGGTTTGACCGAAACAAAAAGGGGGCAGTCTAGAAGAACCATTCCTGCTAAGCATTGTATATAGGTGTACTTCTTTAATGCTAGGTAACTTTTTACCTGTAGAGGTGCTCGAATGCTCAGATTCTCAGCGTAAGCGCAACAGACGTCCCAAGGTGCATGGAGTTTGACAAAAGTGATCAGCTTCTTCTCGTTCTCGACCACTTCCTGCAGAAATACAATACAGATGTGTTTGGTAACAAAACAAACAAAACGAAAGTCAAATGTTAAAACATTATTGGTGTATTGACCGCCCCAGATACCAGGATGTATATCAAGGATTGGCCTCTTTAGCCACACAAGAAGTTGTATTTCGTCTCACGGGACGTAAAATGCCACACAGACCTTGATTTTAATGATTTAATTGTATATATAATATAATATGGCCCTTGTTGCGTAGAGGGAGAGTGGTCCTTAAGGGACTGCGGGCACGACATGGCCTAAACTGTGCCGATGTGCCTAAAATAAAAAATCAAATCAAATCAGTGTATTGACCTGTTCGGTATTCAATCCCGCCTTTTCTAAATTTTTCAAAAATTTCTGCCGCCATCTTTTAATTTTTTCCTCCGATGCTGAAGCAGACTTTTTGGTCTCGATTTGTTCATCGAAAACTAAAATAAAGTCTGTGGATAGATTGGAAACAAAATATTAAATAAATAGGTCATTAATGAAAACAAAAGTAAGAAGAAAAATAATTAAATAAAAAACTATAAAAAAAAAACACAAAACAAAACAAAAAAAAAAAAAAAAAAAAAAAAAAAAGCTTTTATTAAATGCATCAATAAGTTTGGATCAGTTGTGTAGGTCTAAATAAATTCTTAATAGATGTAGACAAACAGTAATAAATCTGTGTATTTGTTTGGTGCAATTTCATGCTTTTAAATTTCTCAGCAAGCTAAGATCCTATCACTTGTATGAACCAGTTGGAAAGTTGTGAGGAAGAAAGAACGGGGTATCTTTTTTTAAAGGAATCGACCTGAATTCAAACTCGTGGGCTAAAGCCTTCTCAGGCTTCTTAAGCCAACGCGTTAACCATTCTGCTAGCGAAGAGCATATGAACATTGAAAATCGTTTAGTTATCTATTGTTTCTATTTCATGTTTGAAATCACTAAGCCCCAGACGACGACTTATAAAGGGAACTAATTAACTTATACCACCGCTTCAGTCAAGTACTTTTTTTCCTTGTTTGAGATACTAAACAAAATGATTAATTACCAATAGTTGATTGACTAATTGGACATTTTTGAAAATTGACTCTTGTTTTTTCAGCTAAAAGAGAAATAATTGTGCAAAATTTCAACTTGATCAGAGATTTGATGTGGGAAAAAATGTGTAGAGACTTTTTACCAGACAGACAGAGTGAATTGATATAAGCTTTGTAAAAATGTAGGCCTATTCTGAGTAATGTGTTCATTGTCGCCTGTTCAGGAATTAATATGAATCAAGCAAAACGACTTGAAAAGGTCAAAGTAAAAGTTTAGTAATAGATGTCAAAGGTTATATTAAATCATGGATAATCAGCAAAAGAATGTCTATATTTTCCCTCTCTCACTCTCTCTCTCTCTCTCTCTTTCTTTCTCTTGCTCTCTTTTTCTTTCTATCATTTCCTCTTTCTCTCTTTTCCTCGTCTCTCTCTGTTTCTCTCTCTCTCTCTCTCTCTTCATCTGTCTAAGAGTCACAAAGAGTTATGCTACCACAGTTCTTTCTATTTAGAATTTATTACGAAGCTATTCGTAAGTTCAATAACTTTGAACAGTGTGGTAAAGTCTATGTCTGTAAAAGAAGACTTAGACCACTTGTTCAGTATAGAGCAGTGGTCTTCAACCTTTTTTAACCCACCGCCCCCTTTTCGTATATTTTCTCTTTAAAAAATCTCCAGCGCCCCCCTAACGGACATATAATGGTAACAATTTTTTTTTAATCAGAAGGTAAATTGTACTAAAAGAACATGTATTGATTGATATTGGCATTGTAACTTACATATTGTTAATTAATCTTAAATTATAAGTAAAAAAAAATAGCTTGCAGGACATACATATAAGAAATTAAACTTACATTAAGAATATCAATATTAAGGAAAACCAAGAAAATAATATACAAAAGCATAATAAGACCAGCAGCAAGTATGCAAGTGAAACCCAGACTATAACAAAGACAGTCAAAAATCTACTAAATACTTGGTAACAAACAATTCTTATGAAAATCTATACTACTATACAAGATGAAACAGGGTGGAGGACACGCACTAACCATGTTATATTTCAATTGTATGAATACCCACCGATAGTGACAGAAAAAAAAACGAACAGACTACGTTGGACAGGTCACATTGAAAGAATGCCAGATAACAGAGGAAAGAAAATTTTATACAGGCGAAAACCAAAAGACAGGCGACCCAAAGCCAGACCCCGAAAGCGATGGATTGATGATGTGGAGGCAGATCTGCAACAGCTCGGGGTTAGGGCGTGGAGTTCAAAGGCTCAGGAGAGATCTGAATGGATAGGTGTGTTGAAGCAAGCCAAAGCCCTCCATGGGCTGGAGCGCAACTAGTATGGATGGGTGGATGTTAAATTCTAGAAAACTACTATTTTTTTTTACATTAAAATTTTACATGTAGTCTTATATTTAATAAAAAAAAAAAACAATTCATCACACATAACTAAGCTTGAACTAATGGGAACCTTGTGCCTTATGCAGTTAAACAATGTTAGAAATGTCAGGCTTTAAATTAGTCAAAGCAAGGCGTAGGTCTGCTCTAGTGGCTACATCAAGTCTGTTTTTCTGTTTACTCATTATGTTTGTAACGGCAATAAATCCAGTTTCAGCCATAAAAGTTGAAGGAAAAGCTAAAAATAGCAATTCCATTTTTGACCATAGTTTTGGATATTTGACAGGAACGAATCCGCTACAGCCACATCTCTTCTGTGCCTCCTCTTTTGAAATTCATTTGACTGGTGATATCATTTTGTAACTCTACCATTTTTCCTGCAAATCAGCTTCAACATCGGTGACAGATGTTTCAAAAGGATTAATCATCCATGTGTGACAAGTAGGTCAAAGATGGTGGCCGTTTAGGTGTCTAGGGGGTTTAGATGATTTGAGGACCTTGACTTGCACATAAACTGACAGGCACAGCGTTATAGATGCAGGCAACAAATACTTTTTATGTAAAACATATGTACAGTTTAATAATAAGAATGAAATAAGAAAAAGGTAAAAAGCTGTACAGTGTTAGGGCGGGGCCTAATTATTTACATAAATGGGACTATCATCATAAGATTTAAGAACCAAGTGGTCTGAGTGTCATAGGCTTTGTTGCTTAGCTTTGAGTCCTATGCTGCTCTGACGAGATCGGCGTGACTGATGCTGAGTTGTCTGTGGGTGGCTGGCTTGATCGGTCCTAGCGCACGGGACAGTCCAACTATAGATAGCTGCAGGGGCGGATCTTCTGGCATGCGGTTGTTGGTCGGACTCTTGTGAGTAGTTGGTACGACTGGTGTCTCCAGATCTGGTGTCAGCAGACTGGTATTCAGCGTTACAAAGTTAGGGCTTCTATTAGAAGTAGCCTGCAATAAAAGCTGCAACGAGATTCGTAGATCGACTTAGCCACAATGATGACACCGGGAGGTAGACGCCTTTTCATGAAGGACATCTTCAGAATGACTAAATAGAAACCATGATCTAGTTTCATAATAATAAGGGGAGTTAATCTAATAAATATTACATCTCATCAGGGGAGACAATAATGACAACAATAGTGAAGTCCCACAAGGGCGATAACACATAGTAAAGTAATAATGATGTAAAGAAACTATAACTTAGTTTCACAGTTATCCAAGGGAGCTAATACATGGTATTAATTGAAATAGTAGAAATTGTATTTCGTCAAGGGAGACTATAAGTAGCGTTAAATTGTAAGACGCACCTTGTCACGGTGATATCATTACGAGCCGCTTGGATAGAGAGATGAAAGGGGAAAGGGGGGGGGGGAGGAATGGCTGATGGTCAGTGACCAAGTCGCTATTGTTTACATTTGGCCGTTGGGCCCGAACAATAGAGCACGCTTGAATGGAGACAGGGCTCGTTCAAGGAACGTAATCTCTAGAAGTTAAATTCAATACAAGGGGAAATAATTCAAGTCTATCCTGAGCGCAGGGTCAGTGCGCCATTAAAAATCAAGGCGATCAACCGAGATAAGATAATGACAGGATAAGATAAATAAGATAATGTATCCATGGTTTACCTAAGTAATGAGTCTGGCCAACAGGCCGATAAACTAGAATATATATACACAGTTACTTCATTCCTTGTCACGGAATGAGTATAAATATATACTTGGTAATAAGACATGTTACATAAATATTATGATAGTTCCCGGTCAAGGAATTTATCAATAATGGAAATAGGGCTCGAGCTGAGCGATGATTTATCAACGATAAATAATAGTAGCCTAACAGCTAAACACATGTGGCAAGAATTGTTATAAATTCTAGTCCAGATAAAATGGATGACTTTGACTATTTAGTCGTACAAGTCATGATAATAAAATGTAATACATAAAGTGACTACTTACATACTCCAAGATAAGAATTACACAAATATGTACACAAATATAATGCACTAAATAAATGCACAAATATATAAATACACACAGTAAGAGGCCATTAAACACAAACCATATAACAGCTTACCACCAGTCCAATAGTTAAGGAAAAGATATGAAATGAATATAGTAAATGAATAAGTAAGCTCAGGCAGAAATATGTCTTCGCTCTCTGCTCTCCAGAATGAGAATGACAAGAAATAGGAAATATATTCCTCCTACATGCGTGGGCCAGGAGGTGGGGCCAAAGGAGAGAGACATACTTTCAAATGTGACAGACTGCCTGATTTGTCTAGACAAAGGATTTCCGATTGACCTCGTGTAGCGATAAGATAGGCAAACACGGGCCGCCTCGTGTCTAGACTGCCCGTCCTTGGGCAAGCAGATTATCGCTTGACCTTGCCGCGCGTTTCATGTATGGACATAGGGATGGGCCCTTATCGAATGACCACGAGACGATTTGTATCCCAATATGGTCGGGCGATAGAAACTATTTTGGCGACAAGGATTAGCTGCGCGAGAAAGTCCTTGTTGTCGATTTGAAGAGGGTCCATTTGAATTGACCCGTCCCCCGAAGGGGGGGGGTGCGGCAGGATGTTAGGCCAAGATATTCAGAGGCGTGTTTATCCTTGTCGATAAAGAATGTGCTAGACGGGTGTCAGATTAAGAAATTACATCGTGACACGGATGCCTACAGAAAAAGGGGGTGGGGGTAATAGCTTTAGATAGTCATAAGGGCCAAGCTGAGGTGATAAAATAAGATAGCAAAAATAAATTGATTAAATGCCTAGACCGAGTGATACCTTAAGTGGGCGAAATTTATTTTTGTCACACCATGTTTCAATTTTTAAATTTATGACATCCTGGAAGCAAGTTGCCATTTCTTCCTTGAGCATTTTCAGGTGAGTAGCATAGACGTCAATGTCCTCAGGCAGTAATTCATTAGTTAACAAAGCGAGTTCTGGGAGATTGTAAAATTCCTTTCTGTAAATATTGTGGTAAAAGATATTCAATTTCTCAATAAAAGAGACAATGATCTGCTTTGTATCGATAAGGGTTAACTTCTTTCCTTGCAGCTGCAAGTTCATTTCATTCATTTTACGATAGATCCCTGCCATGTAAAATAAATCTTTTTTAACTTTTATTGCAAACAGATAAATCTTCCTGTTGCTTGAAAAATTCCAAAATTGTCTTGAAAAAGTTCAGCAAAACGAGCAAGACAATTCCCTTTGGAAAGCCAACGAACCTCAGTGTATAATGTTGCTCATTCTTTGTTTCACACAGCTGTTGAAAGATGCGCTCATTTTTGGCATGGGTTTTTAATTTATTTACAGTTTTTATAATCAGATTTAAAGATGAATGAAGTTGTGGGCTAAGTTGTTTAGCAACAAGATGTTGCATGTGAATCACACAGTGAATAATAAACATTTCTGGATTTTCTTTTTTCATAAAACTTATGAGGCCTTTGTGGCGTTCAACCATTGATGGTGCTCCATCACTTGCACAAGCTACTAAATTTTGCAAAGGTATTTCATTATGTCTTTACTAAGGTAAAAACAGACTACCCTTTTGTGTCACTGGTAGGTTTTTCAGAAAAGATAAGCTCCTCATTAAAACTGAAATTGACTCATCTATTTGCAATGAAAATTTTCTAGTTTGAAGTTTCCTTAAAAGTTGTTGCTTCACATCACTGGCCATTTCATCAATCCGTCTTTGAATCGAAGTATCACTTATTGGTAATACTTTCAAAACCTCATTGAGATCTTGATGCATCACTATGGAAATGACTTCTCTTAAAGCTAAGATTATCAATTTTTCACCAACGGTATGTGACTTTTGATTTTTTGCAATAAACTCTGCAATTTTGTAAGAGACCATCAAACCGTCTTCTGCATTGTTGTTGTTTTTTTTTTTAAATATTGTTTGAATAGTCTGGCGTTTTTTAAATTGCTCATGAATAGTTTTGAAATACTCAACGGGCTTATCCTTTTTTGTCATCATGCAAGGCATTCATATGTTCCTGAAACCGACTTGGTTTCATCGCCTCATTGGAAAATGTTTTCATGCAAAGTAGACACAATGGAATACGTTTATCTTCAGGCGATTCTATGAAACCCATGGAGAGATAATTTGCTGAATACTGGCAAATTTTCTTCTTGGTTGACATTGTCAATGCTTTCACTGTAAAATGGACATTACACTCATTTATTTTAACTCTAGCTTTATTATTTAAACAAAATTGCATAAACATTGTTTAATATTATTTATTTAAAGCTGTGAGCAAAAATACACACTTCCTGCTGCAGTAAAAAACAAAAATAGCAATTGGTTTTATAAATCATAGAAACAAGGAATTCCCTAATTCTAAAAATAAAATGATTATTTGTCTATATATACTTCGCCAGTGCCGCTTTGAAGAAAACGTGCTACGTTGAAAACGTTTTTCATTTTTTTTCTTTTGTTTCTTCTCTGCGCCACCGATTGCCCCTTATGTGTCCAGCGCCCCCTTACCGCCCACTTTTGTGCCGATCGCCCCCGTACCGCCCCTTTGGCTCCCAGCGCCCCCCAAAATCGCGATATCGCTCCCGTTGAAGAACACTGGTATAGAGCTTCTTCTAATTTTATAGCTAGTAGGCTATTATGCCGATAAAGACCATGCACAATAGTTTTTCTTTTTTGACGATATTGAGTTTTCTAAAAATTGCATTTCTTCCAAATTCTATGTATATTCTAGAAACTTTAGATCTTAGCTAGGTTACAAGCTTGCGCTATGTGTCTAATTGGTAAAACTTATAATACAAAAATTATTTTTTTTTATAGATAATTACTTTTCAAATTACTAAAAAGTAAGTTTAAACAAGTAATATACTTTTCAAAAAATATATATTCCTACTATATGCTCAAATTTCATAATTTATTTGTTGTTGAAATATAAAGAAAAAAATGTTGAGAATAGTGACATAGATAACGTAACACATAACGATAATGGAACGAAAGCTAACATCCTAAATAACTGCTTATTATCAGCATTCTCAGCCCCAGGAGACAAAGACATCTTACTTAATTTGAGCTAAGTCGACAACATAGGAGATATAGAAGTACTAGAAAAAACTATTAGCGAACATAAAACCGAATAAAGCATCTGGACCTTATGGTTTTTCGGCTACATTACTTTAAGAACCAGTGTATAGCACCAGTGTATAATTTTTCAGGCATCTCTAAACCAGGGCAGAGTACTGAGGGACTTGAAAGAAGCTAACATCATCTCTCTATTTAAAAAAAGGAGAAAAAATATGACTCAGGAAAGTACAGACCAGTATCACTAACCAGCATTACATGTAAAACCCTAGAATACATTATATGTAGTAATAACATTAACCACTTATATAAACATAATATCCTTACTCCATACCAACATAACTTAAGAAATATAGATCATGTGAATCACAAAAAGGGACTTATTGATGAATTTTCAAAAGAGTTTGATAATAATGAGCACATAGAAGCTGTCTTTTTAGATTTTTCCAAGGATTTTGACAAAAATCACCACCATAGATTGCTTTAAAAAATTAAATATTTTGATGGCTCATTGCATCAGTGAATTAAAGATTTTCTGACATGGAGAGAAGAAACTGTAATAATAAATGGCTCTTAGTCTAAACTCAGGTGTACCTAAAAGAACAGTGTTAGGTCTACTACTATTTTAAATTTACTTTAATGATTTGCATTTTTTCAGGAACAAAAATCAGATCATTTGCAGATTATTTGCATAACATATAGAACAATAAAAACAGCACAAGATACAGACATTTTAGAAAAAAGAATTAGACGAATTACAGAAATGAGAATCAAATTACAGCATGCCTTTCCAGCCAAAAAAATGTCACTTATGTATTAAGAGTTACAAAAAAAAAAAAAAAAAACAAATAAATATCACTAATTCATGATAAAAAAGTAGTACAGACTAAAATCTCAGAATATCTAGGTTTTATAATAAATGAAAAACTTTCATGGAATACTCATATTGATGAAATTGGCCTATTAAAACAATTAAACAAAGCATTAAGGTATATTTTAAAAAAAAATTGTTTAGGCCAATGATAATATGTATCATCAGTTTGGTACCATTTATTCAAGAAAACATAAAGAAACTAGAACAGACACACAAAAGAGCAGTGAGATTCATAACAAACGAACATTCACATTTGACTAGAGTAACACCTTTGCTAAAATCACTACATCTAGAAAGCTTTCAGGAGAGAAGACTCAATGTAAAGTAGCAAGTATACATAAAACATTGAACCATAATCTTCAAATACAAAACACATAACCTAATAAAATACTCATAACAACACAAAGATATAGGCGCATTCCTTGTTCCCTATGCTAGGACCAATGTTACATAGTGGTATTAGATCATGGAATGGGTTGCCTGAGTCAGCCAGAAAACCAACGACATGGCAGAGCTTAAGTCATAGATTAACATGCATGACTAGATTGAACTAGGAACACGCGTAGGACGTGATCATCTTCTTTTTTTTTTGAAGCAACGTCTGTATTTATAAGATAAGAAGAAGCCCTGGACATTCATGTTATTATATTATCTTAGCAAACCAGCCATCCTAATATGTCTACAATTTTACCTTAAAATAATACATTCATTTTTTTACTTGTGTTTTTGAATTGTGTCTTTAAACCAGCTTCCAACTTTTGACTATGAAAAAAAAGATTGAGCTAATTGTAGGAACTGAAAAATAAATTATAAAAAAAGTTTTGGAGGGAAATAATTCAGTCGATAATTTTGTTCCGAGATCTCCGATTTTAATGGGCAAAAAGAACTGATGTCCCCCTTGACACTACAGCCTCCACAATTTGAGAAAGTTAAAAATGATGGTAAAACCAGTTATATAGCCAACTTATTTTCTGCAGGTGCTGCAATGAATAGATATCTACTTGAAGTCAGAAGCTTTTGTATCCACCAAATACTGCGATGCTAGACGCGGATTAACTATAAGTTCTATGACGATATAACTATTAAATAAAAGGTAAAACAAAGTTCAAAGAGACACAAAATCCGGTACCTATTTTCCTTTTACCATCATTGAAGTAAAGTCCTCTATCATCATTTCTCAAATGGACTCTAATGGTCTGTTCATCAACAACATCCTGGTAGACAGGACAAAAGAAAATTTTTTGTTAACATTGTTGCTGGATAAAGACACTAAAAAATTAGCATAAAGACAAAAAAATAATGCACATGTAGACTGTGCCTGGTTCACTATACTGAGCAAGACAGTTCAACAGCACAGAGCCTCAAATTTAAATAGGGTCTCTACATTTTAAAGGTATAACAATTTGAAAAAAAATACATCTAAATATATAAACGCAAAATGCCACTAACTCAATGATTGATTCACCAAGAAAACTCTTAAACTGTCGTACGGATCAGCATCCAATTTCATACACAGGTTCCCTTTACCTCACTAAGAACCAGATCAAACAGATTCGCTGACCACCGCTAATAAACTTTCTTTCAAACCTTTGTATTTTATTTTCAGTATTTCCCCAAAAGGCCGCAGCAGTCTATATATAAAGCATTAAAACGATAACATGAAAATCACATATTTTTAAAGCCAATTCTTTTTTTTTCCCGAGGTCTACTAATTTTAATATGCCTTACGTCATTTCTGCTTCCCTATAGACGCGGTCTAAATAAAACTAAAAAGTGCACACAACTTATCACATCCCCCTTCCCACAAGGCGCTACAGTCCACGGAGGGCCCTGGCCTACTTTAGCTCATCTCTCCATTCTAGTCTATCCTATTCGTTACTTTACGTTTCCATGCCCGGACTTTTAACTGTTATAGATCTGCCTCTACATCATCAAGCCAGAGTACACGTGGTCTGTCTTTGGGGCGCCTGCCTTTGGGGCGTCTGTCTTTGGGGCGCCTGCCTTTGTTTTATTTTTTGCCAGTGAACAATCTTTGCTCCTCATTTCTCTGACATTCCTTCAAAAATACCTGCCCAACGTAATCCGTCCCTTTTTATTTTATTTCATAGAGCTGGAATATTTCTTGGTTGGTGCGACTCTTCCATCCAGTTTTCTCATAGATTTTTCTGAGGATTTTCCTTTCCCAAGTATTTTCTGTAGCGTCCAGGTTTCACATATGTGACTATATGTCTGATGATGGTTTTGTAAATGAACTTCTTTGTTTTCTTAGATACAAGTTTGCTTTTAAGTTTGTGTTGTGTGTTATAGAAAGCTCTGTGACCTGCCGCTAGTCGTTCTTTTACTTCTGTCATTAGGTCATTTTTTGAATGTATCGTGTTTCCTAAATATTTAAACTTTTCTACTTTTTCAAACGTGTGGTTATTAAGCTAGGTAAGGTAAGGTTCCCCTTTCAGACCTTGTGGTCTATAGGGCAGATGATGTAAAGGTCATCTGATTCTGTGGCCAACGGTTAACGAGGGTGTCATGTGGCAAGCACAACGACCAACCGCCTTTACTTTTCCCCAACTAATGTCAGGTACCCATTAGAGCTGGGTGGACTCAGAGGCGTCCAAGGATCCCGAAATAAAAATCCCAGTCTTCACCAGGATTCGAACCCGGGACCCCCGATTCAGAAACCAAGCGTTTTACCGCTCAGCCACCGCGCCTCCGTGTGGTTATTAATTTTAATAAAAAAAAGTAGTTATCATATACCTTTAAAAACACATAGCTCATCAGCCCTTCCTTTAGTTTTGTACAACGGATACATCACTATTTAAAGTTTTTCCGCCATGTTTGAAGATCTTCCATAATGAAGATCGACTCTATACCTTTAAACCTGCTTCGCAACATAGCCTACAACATACTACTACACAAAGGCCCCGCACAGTTTACGACCCACACCGCCGCAATCAATGAGGATTAATGATAGATATAATTTATATCTATGCGGGAGGTTTGAACTGGGAAGTAGATTATCTTCAACTCTGAAGGAACATCCGAAACATGTCAAACATTTTACAAACATTTATTTTACTAGAGCGTGTGACGTGTCACTTCAAACATGCAGGTAGTAAATAGCTGAAGGTCAGAGCAAAGCTACTTAGAAGTTGTGCTTTTAATGCGAACATGTTCAAGGATTTACAGGTTCTAGAGTTTTATGACACGAGAGACTTCTGGCAGTTTTACTTTGCCAGTCTGATTAGCATCTACTTCAAATCCAGGGTGGATTTTTGACCTCCCTTTACTTTGGAAACATTTTTTTATGAAAATTACGATATAAGTCCGTGCATAGAAGCAGTATTGAGTATAAACATATTTTTTTACGGAAAAAAAAATTATCAAATGTTTATATTCTTAAGAACTAAGAGTCTCTAACTATAAATCTGACATCATTTTAATTTGCTCTACCAAATTGCAAACGTTTATTTTAACAACCTAAGAATTTTTACAAAGCCTACATCATTTTTTAAATACGCATAATCTGGTACAAATCTTGTACACGTCATTTGATGAAACTTTGCACAACTATTCATAGTCAATTACAACAAAGGAATTAATTTTACAGAAAAGGGAAGATAAATCTTGCAGTATTGACAGGTATATGCACTTTTTTTTCCAAAAGCTCTTTTTTTTCATTAAAAAAAATAGATTTTGCTAGTTTTAACTTAAGGACTAAATCTCATACACGCAATGAACACTCAAACCTGTACACTTGTCTGTATACATATCTTCAATGAACTAGGGAGGTTGTTGACACTTACTTGTGAACATGATGGTGACGCCTCTATATCCCGTGATACTAAACTTCGCGTAGATCGGGTCCGAACTTCCGAGCTTAACACTGAACCGTTCACCTTTCGTCCGTCATCGCGGAGCTCCATGACATCCTGCCCTGCCAATTTATCGGAACTAGAAGTAGTCCGTTTGCCTTTGAAGAGAGTTGGCAACAGTTTTCTCTTCTTTCTGTTTGTAGTCTTTGTTTCGTCTATGGTGCTCTGTTGCTCTACAGATTCGTTCGCCTCTTCCCTTGTGGCAGACGCCAATTCAGCGCCACTGTTTAATTTCTCGGCTGCCTCTTTCATTTTGAGGCTGGCTTGATATTTAAGAGCTATGCTGAGCAATGTTTCTTTCTTCTGTTGTGATTTTTTCTCCGGGCTTGATAAATGCGTTGCTTCCTTGAAACGTGTAATCATCGACTTCTTCTCTTGGTGGGATTTTGATTTTGTTGCTAGCGACTTAATTTTTTTGATCATATCGAGTCCTCTAAAGCTGGTTCACCATAGCCTTGTAGCTACGGAAAAGCCAGTACTTTCATAGTAAGTCCATGCCATTTTAATCCATGCTTTAATTATGGTCGTTCTAACAGTCATTATAGCAAAGAATAGCGCAGAGTATGTTCACAAAAGAGTATATTCGTTTATTTTTTAATTTTGTAACTTATCTATTCGGTGGTTATGCATTGTGATGTACCTTTTGAAATAAACCGCTTATTCTCAAATAAAATGTCATTTTAACACTCTGTTGTGGTCCTAGTCAATCTGCATAAATTATAGTGTTAATGTTATACTATTCCTCTTATAGACAGCCTTTGGCAGCTGAGCTTTAAGCTCTTTAGCAGATATGAGGCATAATTAGAAATAATATTAATCTAATAAAAGGTTAATTGGCTATGCTTTTTCCTACAACCATCCTATCATAATTACAGAAGCATCGGTGTTAGAGCTCATGTTTAAACAAGATTCCAAGAGATACACGACACAACTAGGCATAGTTAGATTTATGATCAAAGTGTCAGTTCTTCACAAGCAAAAGTATTCAGGTAGGAATGTAGAATGTTATATAATATATCCAATCATTGCATGAATTGTACACCCATCCATTGGCTTTTAATACCACATAAAAACGTTAGTGGAGTTCAGATTGTCTCACATTTATTGTATTCATAGAATCATTTGTTAAGAATTGAATATTTCGTTTTTTTAAAGACTACGTTAAATATAAGTTTGAACAGAAATAACATAGTAACATAGAGACAGCCCCAAAATACGTAATTTTCACAGTAACATGTTTATTTTCGTAGAAAGTGTAGCAACAGTTCAAATTGAAAAATGTCAAAAGCACTACATTTTCTTTGATTCTTATGGATGAACCTTTTAAACATGGTAAGTCGATTCTTATAACCTTAGCCTGTTATAAGCAGTTTGTCTGTCACAATGAGTAGCACTGTATTATTAGCTGGAACTCTTCAAGACGTGGAAAGTGAGAAAACAGTGGAAATAACACAATCCCAACCAACTGGTTCACACAATATTCCATTATTGGGATTCGATGCCCGGTACTAGTTAACACCACAGGTTGACAGCAACAACGACACGGTTATTGGGTTGATGCTGTTGTTGTTCCTCGCACCATCCACAACATCCACACTATAACAGATCAAAACAATCAGCAACACACCATCTGTGCTAATGACACATTACCGCTCACACGAACGCAAGAGCACACCCACTTAGAGAGAAACTCACTTGACATAACAACTGGAACAATTGAAATTCGAACCCAATAATCCGACGGTTCGGGCGCAGCCATTAAAGTATATAGGACAATTTCTCCACCTGTCGCCCCGTTATAACTCCGAGATATCTATCTTTTCCACCTATATTTCCTTCTTAGTAAAACAAAAGATAAACAAGAAAACAATCCCCAGTAATTAACATAGTGGCGCTTAGTCGTATCTAGTAATGGATATATTCATCTTAATGTAGCAACCTAGATAAATAGCTTATTTATTAAACTTATGTTTCTACACCTGCACACTAGTGCGCGGGGAGTCTAATTTGTACACTCATAAAATATCAAAACAAAGGGTCGTATAAAAAGAGCGTATCGACGTCACAAGCGTGGCCCGATATTGCGGGCCTATACGGCATGAGAGAGATAACTCGTTATAGAAGGCCTCGACAATGATATGCTACGTCACAACCTGTGGGCAATGTAGACCAATAGCTCGTTGCCAAATCATAGGTCTGTATGGCCTTCTACAATGAATGGTCTCGGCTGGACTCATTGAGCAAAGATGACTCAACAAGGCCGGAAACATGGTTAATAAAAAAACTTGAATGTTTTACAAAAACTAAGTGACATCGTCTATAAGTGGGGTTGTTTCTTTTCATTACACAAGGACACATTTGAACGCTACAGAAACTCATTTGTTACTTCTCTTAGACTGATCAGCACCACTCGTTGACAAAGTAAAGTGGAAAAGATCATGATTTCTGTGTGTTGTAGTCACTCAATGAATCTCACAGTGTGCAGTGTTAGTTCTCTTTTGTCTTATCTTATATTAATTGAAAAAAGAGCTTATGTAATTATACCAATACCACATTTTCAATATGGATGACTAAAAAATGTCCAACTCTTAGATTAGTTCAGTGTTTTGACATTAACATTGTTACGCTAAATGAAGTCGTTGCAAACTTTTCTTATTCATTTCAGTTGATAAATCTTGTTTTCGTTCTTAAGACTTTATTGTCTCCCAAGCGAATACAGTTTCTATTTATTATTATTTTTTTTATTTCTTTTTATCTTTTTTTTCTAAGCCCTGTATAACATGCTCAGTTTACACACGTTTCAGTGGTGTCAATAAAGGCTTTAATTTGTTTAATTAGATCTTTGTTATTATTTCCTTATTAAGTCTATGTTATTAAGTCAATGTCGGTGGCTGTTGATAAATGTCACAGTTAAGTGATTACTTTGGAAACTGTTCAGCAGAGCTCGAGACAAAAAGTCACGTGTCTATGAAATTTCCAAAATATATGTAAAACATAAACTCACTGTATGTAGTTATTTCGTCTTATCTTATATAATACAGACGTTACTTCAAAAAAGAAGATGATTACGTCCTACGCGTCATACATTCAGTCATGCATATTTACCAGTGACTTAAATGACTTAAGTGACTTTCGTCAGAATATTAGTTATGTATAGTGTTTGTTTTGAAGAGATAAACCTTTTTTAGGGGGGTGGGAATGTTTTCGAACTATAAAATAGGTTTTAGATGCTCATCATATAAAACTCACTTAAATCTAGACTTTCTAGTCTTATGTGGAGTTTCGACACTCGACTCGAGAAAAGTTATGTTTACTGAGCGCCTAAAGACAGCACGGAAATAACTTCTCCCAGATTACCCCCCCCCCCAACTGATCCACAAAAAGAGATTGGACCATAGCGGTATGAGCATGCTATAAGCATGAAAGTAGTGCTTTATAAAAGCTTTAATTTTTTTTTTAATACAGGAAGGTTTTTAATTCATTACGCATTTTTCGGTCTTAATTTGTTGTTTGTTTTCATTTGGGCCTCTCTTTTCACTCCGCCTATGCCTGGACCTCATTCACCAATCGTAAACAAACACCCCTGAAGTCACGTGACTACCATAGGCCTCATAGGTTGAATGTAGAAATAAAATTGGAATGTCTAGTTCGAAAACCACTCTTGCTTGTAAATTTTACTTTTTGTTAATTTGTTAGAATATTGCCTTGTTCAAATGTCAATCTGTTTAGCAGGTAAAACATTTCCTTCAACGTTTATAGTAAATCAAAGCTTGTCAGTCTTCTCTTGTCCAGTTCTGTCCAGTCTTCTTCTGTCTGTCCTTAATTTCTGTTCTCATTAAGCGCTGATAAACTCTAGAGTCTAGAGGGCAGACACACACACACACACACACACACGCTTACACAGTGTCACACGTGGGCGGGCGCAAAGCGACTGACATCACGTGACAACACACTCCACACCCAGGTCACAGTTTTTTACTCACACATGACGACACATGTTTGGCGTTCACGTGTAAGGTCAATGCCACAGTCGCCTCACGTTGTTCGGTACGACTGTGTTGCTCTTAAACTTAGATGGGGGGGGGGGGAGAGGAGAGAGAGAGAGAGAGAAGAGGGAGAGAAAAAAGAGAGGATGCAACGAAATGGTATGAAGGAATATAGTAAAAGGTTTTGCACTGAATTGGTACTCATTTCATGGCTGTTACTAGTCAGCCCGATGGTAGGGTACGGTATGAGCATATTTTTTTAAAAGCACTACAGTCATAAATATAACCTGTTTCAGAGTCGAACAATTTCGGACCTACAAGTGCTGCCGTTTCAACACATTGGAAAGACCAATTACATTTTTTTCTTTCTTTTTTTCACAAGTCGGGTCAGATAGTTGCAAGTACATTACTTTAGCCCAGTTTTTCCCCTAAAGCTTAGCAGTAAGGTGGTTGGTCTTTGACGACCTCGTTAACCCCAGGCCACAGAAACAGATGACCTTTACATCATCTGCCCTATAGAGCACAAGGTCTGAAAGGGGAACTTTTTTTTTCTTTACTGACATCAATTTTATGTCTGTTTCTATATTGAGAATGTAGAATTAATTCCATTAGTTTGTTTAGTCTAAGTCTAACACAAAGACACATATGAAAGAGTCTCTGATATTCGCGTATGCTAATTAATTATTAAATCTGTCAAACACTCTTGCTAGCACGAGCTGAGAAGTCCACATCCACATTGGAATCCACGGCGCGCTCAGCACTGACACATGCTTGCAATACTGAAACCTACGGGGTCAAGTTTTCTTGTAAATCAGTTTAGTGTTTCCATTGGTGTCATATTTAGCTACCCTGAGTTGATTTGGACGAATCGAACTTTGACCTGCAGAGGCGGCAACTTGGACCTACTGGTCTGTGTGTGAGTGTTTTGTTTATTGATTATGTCAGTGTTTCTCAAACTGTTGGGCGCGTCCAATACATCCTCTCAAGGGAGGCGCAACGTCCTAATAAATGTATTTCTTGTTGCTATCAACGTTATCAATCACGGTTGAATATTAACCAAGTAAAATGACATTACCAATGATTTAAAAAGTAAACAAGAAAATCATTAAAAAAACTTTTTGTTAAAATGAAAGCTTATATTAAGCGTACTTGTATCAATTAGTTTGGATCAGTCATGTAATTAAAATTGTAATAGATCTACAGGGGGAACGACCTGAATTAGAAGTCATGCCTCAAGCCTTCTCAGACTTCCCAAGCCAACTCGATAACCACTCTGCTTGTGGAGAGCTTATGAACATGGAAGATTGTAAAGTTATTTCATGTTTCCTTAGTCTCGACATATTTTTCATTAAGACTCAAACTTTTTACTAGACAGACAGACAAACAGAGTGAGTTGATATAAGCTTTGTAAATATAGTAACGAATATCACTATATCTACTCTCTCTGCAATCTGTACCGCATGAAACAATCAGATCGAAGACCTTACGACATCATTGTTATCTTAACATCATCATTGTCATCTTTACAACATCGTTGTCATCTTTACAACATCGTTGTCATCTTTATAACATCGTTGTCATCTTTACAACATCGTTGTCATCTTTACATCAATAGTTGAAGTAAGACACATCGTTTTTAATAACGACATTCTAAAATGTCGACCGTTTTTATTTTTTGAGTGGCGTCTGCAGCAATATCGACTTAAACATTTTTGAAGGAGGCAAATGATTCTTTTCGAATTTCATGTGCCGGAATGGTGGGAAATCTCCGGACTCGTTAAGTTGACAGCTTTTTTGTGTAACTTGAAAAAAAGGTTCGCTCCATGACGTCTACCTTATCGTGAAGACAATTGTAAGAAGATCTATTTCATTAGCGACGTACCTACAATATATGTTATGGGAGGGACATTCCAGGCAGTAGCACGGTACCCATGGGCCAGGGTTCAGGAATGCAAAGTTGGGCCCCCTTTTATAGTGTAACTGAAGCCAGACTGGGCTCTGCTGTATCTAATGAGAGAGTACATGGCAATGAAAACAAACTTCTACGCCAGACAGTACACACGGGACACCTGTTTCACACAAGATTTAAGAGAATAATTTCCTCAGGTTTGGATCTGTCCTGTCTTGTCCGGCTGTTTTGTCCTGTCTTGGATTGTGTGTGTTGTCTTACACCACTTATTCTAATGTGAGCCCGAACACATCAAAATGACACAACAATTAATTCTATCATACTTGATAAAACTTATGAAGACGTCAACTGACGTTTATTTACAGATGGGGAGGATCGTCTTGTCTCTCTATCCGTCTCTTAATTAACAGTCTATTCCGTATTCATCTTGTCACAGGCTCTAGTCAAAGACTTCTCCTATCATGTACACGTTTTCTGCAACGTTATTCGTCTAACTACGTCACTAGGTGGACCGTCACTAAAAACAATGCCCACTATATTTATATACAAGACATACATAATCTCTAAACTAAACTAGGAAACTACAGATCCTTTGAAAGGCCAATGTCATTGGTCAACCATGTAACATTGTGGGACTCCAAGGCACATACTGAATCTTCAGATATTCTGAATGTGTATTGGTTGTATCAGGTATAGGAAAAATGAGGACTACCAACAGTGCAATGGTCCTGATTTACATCTGTTTCGTCTAGTTAAGAGACGTTTTTTCAAGCACCCTTGGGTAGAAATTAATGTTCAACCTACTAAGGAGAAAGTCTATTGTGATCTCAAGCTCAGTTTCCATTTACAATTGATTGTAATTTCGGATAATTGGAAAACATTGTCTTAATGCGGGTGATTTGTGTATATATTAGGTAAGATATAATTTAATCATTTTCAACGAAATGTGCGTATTTTTTTTTTTTTTTTTATTCAGATTATACATTTGTTTACAATAACACACAAGACAAACAAGTTAAACGTATCTACATCTAGTCCATATAATACTGTTCAGCGGTGAAAGTTATTGAGGCGTTGTATATAGTTCATGATTAAATAAACCGTAATGTTGTAATATATCCTTACATCTACTGTTTACTCATACAATTTATTCAAGTATTTTTACTGGTCAATATGCATTGTAATTTTTAAGAAATAAATAACACTTTGACCAAAACAAAGGCGAATATTATACATCATATAAAACACTTTTACAAACAGTAGGCTTAAAAAGTATTTCTTTTTGTCATAATTATTAAACAAAAAAATCGAACAACTAGATTTAAATGAAACACTGTACTAACAATTTAAGAGTTATCTTCCTTTAATAGATTGTAAATTACATACACTACAGCGATAAGATTACACGGATATTTTTTTTTTGCAGAAATAGAATTTAAGAACAATGAACACAATTTAATAAAAAAATGTCAGAATATTATGTATTTAAACCAGTGTTTCTCAAACTTTTTTGTCTGCCGGCACAGTAAAAAAAACTAAATAAAAAATTCGCGGCACACCACGAAGAGCAGCAGTTGTTTTATAATATAAAGAAAAAAAAATATTTTTACCTATTTGTAGTGAACACATTAAACGTGAAGGTTGTGCCTGTTTTTGAGAGCAAATGTGATTTAATCGAGGCTCCAAAGTCGACAAAAAACTCGCCTTTCATCATCTATTCTAAGAAGTCTCTCTCTTTTATTAGAGTTGATTTTAGTTAGTGTTGAAAATCCAAACTCACAAAACCACGACGATGCAAATGGAAGGGCATGACTTGTTAATTGAAATCTAAAACATATCAAGACTTTTCTCGGCAAAACTTGACTAAAGAACTACATCGTTTTTTGAATCAATGAGCTGCTCTTCTTCAGTTGTAAGATTTGTAGCTTCAATGTTTCCAAATGGATATTAGCTGACTCATCCATACTCATTACTTCCAACTGCTAGAAAGTAATGCTGCAATGCTGACTCTCGGTGTGTCAAAGTGGCCAGAATTTCGGGGGTGATTTCTTTATTTGAAGCACATTCATTGCAAGAAGCAAAGCAATCGAAGACGTTATAAGAGATCTTACTTTGCCATAAAAACAATTTTTCACTAAATGACTTCAGTTTTGAGGATGCAGTGATTATAGTTTCCGATGGTCCATGAAGACTTTAATTCCATGAATTTAATTTGTCAAATAAATCAGAGAGAAATGTCACCTTAACCCACCAGACCTTGTCATCAATAGAAAATCCAAGACTTTTTTTCAGCCTCTGTCACAGATGTGTGTGTGTGAGAGCAAGTGAACTATTTTGTAGGTGTTTTAACGGCTCACAGACAGACATATATATGGTGCGAATATACTAACAATACAATGTGATAATATTGATGAGGCGATGCCAAAAAGAGACATTGTTCCAAGAGTAGGCTATGTAAAATTTAATTATAAATTTTTGTTTGAAGTGAAAGTAAAGTTATGTGAGTTAACTGAAATACAAGTTAAGTGAAGTGAAATAATAGCACACTTGGAAGGGATGCATATCTAGGATATAACATTTGTTTAATTAGCTTAGAACCATAATTTATTCTCATATTGCTATTAAAACAATATTTACCTCAGTTAAAAGTCTGTACAGAATGTCATCGGATGAAGATTTGTAGCTAGTATACATATCCCAAAAGTCTGGCGGCAGAAATAAATGAAAAAAGTTCCACAATGTTGAGTCTAACAGACGATCCAACAGTAAACTATTTTCGTCTAGTTCGTTACATTTTATTCAACTGTTCCAGTTTCATTGAGGAATTTCCATGTCCCCAATGAAGTATGTCAAAGCTGAATAGTCTGCCTATGTGTTTGACTCG
>JADKLZ010081101.1:13050724-13085811 GCA_021533235.1 Biomphalaria straminea
ACTCGATGAAGTATGTCAAAGCTGAATAGTCTGCCTATGTGTTTGACGGACTGTTTCTGAGCTTGTGTATATGTGTGTTCGAGGCTCAAAGAAATATTTAATGTAAAGAAATCTATCCTCACTTTATTTATAGAAACTAAACTATTCATTTAAACATACAGGTCAATTTAATGATAGAAATTGTCAGCATAAATTGTCAAAAGATAAACGCCTCTTATCATTGCCCTTCCCTGCAAGCAACAACAATAGCAACAACAACAACAACAACAGCAACAACACTAGAACATCGACAACAAATATATGTATAAACTAGGTAGCCATAAAGACTAAGGAATCACTACGACGGCAGAGGGATAGCATCTTAGCTTTCAAACCAAGGGTCTCGAAGTTGAATCCGGAATTATTTCTTTGTAGACATTTTATTCACATAAACCTGGAAGTGTTTGTCGAAAGAGCTGTGCAAATGACTTGATATGGTGACATGAGAAAAGTACAATGTATGGATATAATTTAAAATCTTTTGCTTCTAAATAGGAACGTCTGGAAGTATTGAGCTGTTGTATGTAAGCACTTGCTTTTTTTTTTATACGAGGTTCACTATGTATTCGATATTACAAACTATATTTCTGTGGTCAGTCAGCACTGTTTATTTAAAGTAGCCTATTTATGTGGTACGCGATCAGTTAATAGTGTTTAGGTGTAAGTACTTCTGTGGTAGGCTATTAGTTAATACTGTTTAAAGTACTTCTGTGGTATGCGATCAGTCAATGCTGTTTAAACTATCCTTTAAGGACTGGTTTTTAAACAATAAATCAATTCTATGAAAACGTTCCCCATAGAGAATGAAGCGCGAAGAACTTATTTAATTAACAATAAGGAAACACAATTTCAACACACGTCTGAATAAAACAATCTGAATTCCTAATCTGTCTTAAACACATCTAAACCACAATTCTGACAAGATTGTCTCTCTTAGATACACACCTTTAACATACCCAGCGTGTCAGAGAAGCCAACGCAATACATCAATGAGTGAATATTTGATGAAAGCTTTTCAGTATGTGTGTAGGCCTGGCATTAAGAGAGGAAGTTTTTATCCTTTTTCATGTTGTTTTGTGTCCATTGTCAGGGCCCTGCCCCAGATACAGACGGCACGTGCCAAGACAATGAAATCAATAAGACAATAATGTCTTCAAGTGTGTTGAAAGGACAGACTAAGGATTAGAAGTAGCAGGTCAATTCTGTGTAAGACGTATTTGCTTTGCTTAACCTAACAATAATGTGGATATAGGCGCGTATAACAAAATACATTAAAACTAGTCGACCGGCGGCATAGCATACGCCGCTATTTTATAGGGCAGGCCTTATGCAATGCAACATATGCGACCGCAGTGGGTCCCGCACTTTCCTTGGAACCGTGCTATTTTTTTAGGTGTATAAATTATTAAATCAAGTTACATGAAGTTAATTCCTTTTTCCAGTCTATATTTATTTATGTCTTTGCTATTTTGTGAATGAAAATAATGCGGATTTGGATACACCATTTCCATTCATACCATGCTGCGCCATGGGATCGTCCCATTTACTTGTTATAAGTGAATTCATGAATTAAAAATACTATGAATGGAGCTAAAAATGGCTAATTGACCTTAATTTACGCGATATTAAGAATAGAGTTGCACTCATGTAACAATGCTTTAGAAAAACCAATTTGAATGTTAATTTGATTAAATGGACTATAATTAGTATGTTCATGTGCTAAAGCATAAAACTATCTTTGCGAAGAGAAGTTCTATAATCTTAGAGTTGTATTCGAGTTTTAGATCTAGATCTAGGAACAGAGAGATGAGTTACCTTTCGTAATCATGTCTAATGAACGAATGTGCGTAATTTGTCATATTAAATAAAGTACTTCTTAAGTGAAACCTGAGAGAAGACTCTATCTGTGTATTGTTGTTCTAGTTTCAATAGTCTTACTACATAATAATTTGGAAATACTTTTAATATTATGACAAAAATTGAGAAGAAGAGAATTATATACACCACTTTCATTCACAAAATAGTGCGAATTGGGATACACCATTTTCCTTTCACACCATCCTGCGCCCTGGAAAATAACGTATCTGTGTATTGTTCTAGTTTCAAGAGTCTTACGACTCAATATAATCTCTTCCGGCTTCCACTTTTTAACCTCCCTTCCATTCGCTACACAAATTCATAAGAGAGTTTTATGAAACAAAGATGTGTGCATTGCAATTGTGTGTACTTTATTTTATGTCTATAAATTGTGTTTAATCTCTAAGACTGAAGATCATGCAATTTTTAAATTTTTCATAATTTGGAAATCCGAATTCAATAGTAGATATATATACATGTTTTCAAGTTACATGAAGTTACTTCCTTTTTCCAGTCTATATTTATTTATGTCTATGCTATTTTGTGAATGAAAATAGTGCGGATTGGGATGCACCAGTTTCCATTCACACCGTGCTGCGCCATGGGATCTTCCCATTTACTTGTTTGAACTTTACTTGTTGTTTGACCTTTTACTTTGAGGATTATATATATAGTTTCAATTATAGCTTTTATATAGTGCTACTTTCATTCTTATATGCTCAGAGCGCTTTGGTCCAATCTCAGTTTTTCACCTGTGGGGGGAGAGGTATCAGGGAGAAGGTTTTTCCCGTGGTGCCTTTAGGCGCTCAGTAAACACTACTCAGAAGGAGTCGGGTGTCGAACCCCGAGCCTCCTTCAAGCCAAGCCAAGTTCTAACATACTAAACCTCACGACCACGCATCCCACAACGCATAATTCAAAAAGTTTTGCTAGGGAGGAATGATTTGATTTTTCCCTACATCCTGTTGTGTAGAAGAGACGTCCTCACTCCCGAGGCATTCTGAAATGATCAAAGTTAATTGATGTATCTTTCTTTGCACTAATAACTTGTCTTTAGTGCACCACGTAAATACCAATTATCAGCAAACAGAAAAGAAACGCCTCACTAACGAAAGGAGACAACTCCAATTTAAAGCACGCAGACTCCGACAAGAAGAAGTGCGTGATGGACATAAACATAAATTAATATGGACTGGCCGTTAAAAGAGTTTTGAAATGAAAATTTGTGACTTGCAATTTTGTTTACTTTAATTATGTCTATGAGTTTTTTTTAATCTCTAAGACTGAAGATCATGCAATTTTCATAGACATAAATAAATATAGACTGGCCAATAATATAGTTTTATGATACAAATATTGTGTGAATTCAAATTCTAGTAAAGTATGATTATATGTCTATAAAGTTTGTTTAATCTCTAAGACTGAAGATGATGCAATTTTTTTTATTCTTCATAATTCGGAAAAATTCAATAGATATACATGTTTTCAAGTTACATGAAGTTACTTCCTTTTTCCAGTCTATATTTACGTATGTCTATGACAATTTTTCAATTTTTCAAAATTTGGAAATACAATAGGCATAATGTTTTCAAGTTGCATGAAGTTGTTTTACTTCTATAGTCTATATTTACTCATGTCTATGGTGCAGGGACTATTCCATCTGAGAACAAAAAAAATTGAAGCGGCTTTAATCAAGAGGGGAAAAAAGGAAAGCTGCCATGTCCGCTAGCCTTGAAGGAGTGATTTTAGTGGTATGGGAGTACTAATTCCTATATGGGATATTAAACCGTGTAATCTATTGGTTTAAATATAGATATTTTGGTATTCATGATTGAAGCTATAGGAAATTTGCATACAAAGCAGAAAAACTATGAATAGCTAGCTCTTTGATGCATCGGTGTACAAAATAAAAGCAGCGTTGATAAGCTTTATGTTGTTGTTGTTTATAAACTTAGGCTTTATAATAATTTTTGGGCACTTTTAGCACTGCTGCTAGGCGCCTTCGTCCGGTGACTTATGCAGACAAGTCTATACAGAGGTCGATGTCGAAGAATTTCAATATTTAATGAAGGAAACAGTTGAATGTCGAATTACTAGCTACCTACTTCAGAAACTAAAGCTGACCTTACTGTAGGGCTGCCAGAAGTCTTCTCTCTGTTTACTTTCGCTATCCCTCCAAAATCCTAGTCTTGTTTTTAACTTTGACGTCACAGTCTCTTAGCAACACTTTCCCAATTTTCAAAGCTCATCTGTTTGTTGTAGGCAATAATTTCAACATGAAGAAAGCATTCGACTTTTGATTCTACATGACAGTGGCGCAACTTAAACTTATTCAAAACAAACGTGCGAAATCCGGAAATAGAATAGTACATTTTAAAATGTGTGGTCTATAGGGCAGATGATGTAGAAGGTCATCTGTTTCTGTGGCCTACGGTCAATAAGGGTGTCATGTTGCCAGCACAAAAACCAACCGCCTTTACTTTTCCTCAACTAAGGTTAGGTACCCATTTAAGCTGCGTGGACTCAAATGCGCCCAAAGATCCCGAAATTAAAAATACCAGTCTTCACCAGGATTCGAACTCGGGACATTCGCTACGCCACCTCACCACCTCGTTTGTTGTAAACCCTGTGTAGATTTTTGTTTATCTAATTCTGGTTAATTCTTATTTAATTTTAATCAATCAAACAGATACATCATATGCCGGAGATTGTATTAATAGCTTGATAATTCAATGCAGAAATATCTGAATTTTCTCAAAACTTCTTTAATAATACTTCTTCAACCTTCACATATAAGTAACTTCTCAATTCTATAACAAATTCTTCATAAAATGAAACTTACAATACAATAACTTCAAACTAACATACTAACACAAGACTTATTACTCTACAAAACCGTTACTGTGCGAGGACCCCGACTAACTCACTTTCCCCAAATTTATATTTTTCTCAATCGTACATTTCAGAATTCTAGAAACTTCTCCCCTAATTATTTTATTAAAAGTTACTTTCTAGAAACTGACGTATGCAATTTTTTTCCGTTTAATCTCTTTCTCTGATTGGATTACTAAAATTAACTTGTTCACACTGAACAGCACTGGATTGACCTAGGGGCTTCTAGAAACTAGTTGAAATAGGGCACAGTCTCGACTCGTGACAGGCCCAACATAAACATACAGTATAACTTTGACTTGGCACCAAACATTTAAAAGTATTCCATCGAGTTTCAGCGCACCGAGTGACACTGACATTTCCACCACTACTACGGTGGCAGTAGAGTAGGGTAGTAGAGTAAGAACGATTTAATTAAATTTCCTGGCATTGTCCGAAAGAGAAGGATAATTAATCGTACGCTGAATAATTTATAAGTTGTATAAATGTCTAGGTCTGTGATGGCATCGTTGAATTAGGAGTTGTAATTACACTTCGATTTGACTGTGTTGGAATAACAGGTGGATGAATTGGATGAGGAGCATGTTTGGGTAGAGTTTGAAAGTCTCTAGTGTTCTGGAGGGACAAGTTACGAAGATTTAAACCTCCAAGATATGTATATAGCATATATGAACCTGGTGCGAGACGGGTGTTATGTGTATTGACAGTTGATAGTGGTTAGGTATGCACTTTGGACTGTTCTTACGATGGATCCGAGCTCTAACCCACCCCGCTTCCTTACCCTACCGCCCTGCAGGAGGTGTATGATCGGGGCTAGGACATCTCTCGCTGGATAGTCTAAGAGCTGAGCTGAAGGCTCTTCGAGCTCTAAGTTTGAAAAAAAACCCTGTCTGAACCCGTCCGGACGAACAAATATCAAACAGTACAAAAAAATAAACAAACCTGTCTGACCACAGGTCTGTCTGGAAGTGACCCGAGTCAAGGCTTATAGGGCATTGCTGTTTCCAATACCACTGGCGCTCCGGACGCCTGGACTAGAAATCATGGCCGAAGGCCATGTGATACCGGGGGCCGCCGCCATTATCCTTCATTATACCACACTAGCCGTGCGGGATACGCCATTATTGTAACGCTCCCTTAAGGAACGGCGCATGGATTCGTGACAGGGTTGTGGGAGCTTTCGTGCTACTCCGCGCCGTGCAAGAGGTGGACTCTCGTCCACCCGTGGGCACCCCCACGGGGGTCCTGTTTGTTACTTTTTAGCCTAGTCACTTCTTCTGGTAGCCGTTTCCACGCGGGCGCCACGTTGAGGCAAAGTAACGTGCCCGAGGGGCTAGGACATAATAAACCCCATTTCTGATGGAACTTCCGAGAACTTGTAAATATATAGAAAAAAAAAATCATGGTCCTATTAATTCCCTGGAGTTTTCGGGAAATCGTAAACCAGATAGTAGCTATTGTGATATACGTTAACAGTCTAATAGGTAACATCACTGTTCCATCAGTAATAAAAGTTTTGGATGAGAAACCAAACGAGGTGAAGCTTGTAGAAGTACCGTATATAGAAACTAATTCAAATATCTCTAGACCTGATTTACAATGTTTAGATGTTAAATTTATTTAAGCAAAATTCTAGATTCTGAGGCTAGTAAATATGGACTATAATCCTAAATAGTTTTACGTTGGACAACGTAATCGTAAAATGGTTGTAAATACAAACTGAACTTTTAGACAATTTGACGATGCAGCCGGAATAGTGACGGACATTTTACTTTCAAGTTTTTCAATTCCGTAGAAATATTTCGGTTCCGCAAGGTTGTCATTGCCGGAAGTGGTAATGGATGTAAGCACTCCACTACCTATAAAATGCTTCCTAACGGCATGCGTCTCAAATAGCCTCTGACAACCAGTCCAACTCCCGGCCTTCACGTGTGGCTCAGATATTGAGTCCGGCGGAACTGTTCTTACTAACAGGAGAAGGGGCACAGGCGAGTAACTGGCGTCTTAACCAGTAAGCTTCGGGCAGGAGGGGCTCGTTAGCCATGGCTGGCTACCCACCTAGGAGAAGGAAAACTCTGAATTCAAACCTCTGCTGCCTTGCAGCTATACCCAATCAAGGGAGAGGCTTCGGGAGTCAACCCTGAGGAAAAATCAGGAGCTGGCGACCCTAAGGCAGTTTGCAGCACCCAGTGCTACACTCTGGCAGAACCTGCGACGCTGCTGACCCCAAACTGTATCGGCACTGCCGTTCCTTTGGATACATCAGCTGCGTGGAGAGGGGGGAACTGATGTGTGGGCGACATCGTTCCGACCACAGCTTATGCCCAGGCATTCATCTCATGGAAATGAGATGATCCATAGTCGCTTCGCGACTGACGGTGGCCATAGAGAAATATTTCACCAAGGACAAGTCTAGATTTTTAAAAAAGTCAATAAAAGGGATCTTAGGCTAATTAGGGGTGAGTTACAAGAGAAACAAAAAAAAAGCACCTAGATCCTCTGTTGTATCCTCTCTAGGAAAAGAGTATACAACACTTGGTAGGATAAAAGAAAGCCTCATCAGAAAGATCAAAGCCACAAAGCCTCATCCTCTGTGGACTGCTTTCTAGGATCGCCTTTGAAATACAATACAAATAACTGTACAACGTGATAAATAAAACAATCTTGTAAAGGAAAACAAAAGTGAGATTATGACTCATGATAGCCATAGGCATAGTCAGAGGGGTATGGGGAGCACGATGCCCGGGCGCAACCCTCAGGAGGGCGCCACACGCAGAGAGGATACACAAATATTGTAGATATTTTAGTTAGGTTATATATTCTAAGACTATTTATATTATATCATATTTCTATCTGACGTTAATGGAAAATGAGTGGGGGGGGGGGGGCGCTAATAAATATTCTTGCCCCGGGAGCACGTTTTGCCCACTAAGCCCCTGAGGAAAGCTTATTTTCATTTTTTTTAAATACCATAAAGTTGACTTTCATGAAAGCCACCTTTTATTTTTCCATAGACATTCTTGGGTAATGTATTCTAAAAAGCAGCAACATAGCTGATGGATAACCAGTAATGTGGGTAAGACGAAATTATTTGAGTGATGCAAATAACCACATGAGTACAGAGAGGTACAACAGACCAATGTCCAACCACGTGTACAGAGACTAGCAGCTACCCCATGACCAATACTAGGCAACACCCTCGGTGTAGAAATCTAATTGTGCGATCAAAAGGGCCTGTATTCAGCTTGGCTGTGACTTTATAGTGTTTTCCCACCTTCTCAGTGTTATTTTTTGGCAGATCCAGAAAATGCGATTTCGTTTGCTGGTGTGATACTGGAGATGATCGGAAAGAGGCTAGCAGAAGTATATGGCACGTGGGGTGAGGGGTATCAGCCTCGGTTTCGAATCGTGGGGTTAAGAGTGAAGGCTGGGATTTAGAATTTACAAATTAACAGGGGGTCCCTAAGGCGTCCAACTCCCTTGAATATCTGACATTAGATGAGCAAATTAAAATTGTTTGGTCGTTGTGCCGTCCACAAAACGCCATCGTTAACCGTTGGTCTTTGAAAGAAATCAACTTGACACCATTGTCTCCATTTAGAATCACTATTTCTAAAAGAAATAAATGTAACGCTTTAAAACAAAATTCAACACGGCTAAAGGGGCAAAACACCGTGACCTTTTTTACCTCACCAATGCCAGTCATTAATGCAGGGGTTCTAAACCTGTGTGACTTCTTTGAGGGTCGATTGACGACCATCGAATCGAAAATATGGATTTTTACGGTCTTCTTCTATTGCTCTGTGTGTGTGGTGGGGAGGGGTCGCGACAGAGTGGAGGATTGTAAAAAGGGGTCGTTGAGCATAAAAGGTTGAGAACCGCTGCATTAATGGAGCCTGAAAAGTCCTTTAAGTCCGGACACAAATATGTAACAAAAGATTTTCCGTGGCTACACAGACCCAGCTATAACCTACATATTTTGCCACAAATCAGGCAAGCCTAACCATTGCCCGCCGATTAACGACTAAGATTTTCTTTTCGACGTCTGCGTCTGTCCTCGGCAGCCGATTTTCATTTGGTCTCAAGTGTGTATCCCGCGACCTTTGTGAGTGACCTCTAGCTGTCTCGTACTGAACCCGCATGCAACCAGCAGCTCTCCACTATGTCAGAGAAGTTAAGTTGGTGCCTAATCTGGTCTGTAAAGCGTTTCCGCGGGGGAACCTCTGTTACGTCGACCACCTCACCAAAAAAAGACTGCTTTGGGCATAGTTTATCTCCCCTTCGGGATACGTAACTAAATGTTTCTTAATTTCCCCCAAAACAACAACAACAACAAACATATATAAGGGATAAACAACACATTTATAACCATACACATCAAAACTATAGGATGTATTTCCCTTGTTATATAAAAAAATCACCATTAATTAATTAATTGGTTATATTTTTTTTTATTAATTCGTGTTTTGTTTGAGACAATGAATAACTGTGCAGCGAAGTTTCAACTTCATTCGAGAATGGGAAATGGCAGAACTAACGTGTATGAAGTTTGTACCAGAGAGACCGTTAGTTTAAATAAAAGGTTTGTCAAAAGATCTTCAGTAATTCACCTACAAGATTGATACCTGCATCATTTTGTTCACTTCTAGCACTGAACCTATGTACGTCATTTCCACACAAGTGAGAAAGTGTTGTGAAACAAGACAAGTAGGAAGGGCTTGCTAAAACATCGTGACACAGACATTGAGCTAATAGTAAAATCAATACATTCCCCTGTCAGATACCGCACAATTACTGCACCATTTAGATGACATAATTCTTGTTAATACTCTTCTATTATCTCCGTTCTCTCTCATTTCTCTCTCTCTCTCTCACTGTCTCTCTCGCCCGCTCCAACACACAGATTCTCTCTCTGTCTCTCTCTGTCTCTTTCTCAGTACACCAGTGTTTCGGATTAAACACAAACACGAAAGGCTTTATCCTTGAAAGAGGCGAAGCTACTGATACACTGCTACATTTAGACTCATTAAAGTACTTTTTAGTAGGCCTATACATATTTATAAATAATTTTGTTTTTAGTTTGTGGAGGCTTTGAGCTTATGTCAGCACTGTCGTAAATCTGGCCCTGGTATTTTTTTTTAATATGGCTTCTGTTTACAACTAAGTATCACTAAGTATAATAAGACACCTAAACAAAAGTCTTGTATAAAACAATGAACACTTAAGATGTATAAACAAAAAGTCTGTATAAATCAAACTAGACCTACAGCTAAGATGCCTAAACAAAAAGTCTGTATAAATCAAACTAGGCCTACAGCTAAGATGCCTAAACAAAAAGTCTGTATAAATCAAACTAGACCTACAGCTAAGATGCCTAAACAAAAAGTCTGTATAAATCAAACTAGGCCTACAGCTAAGATGCCTAAACAAAAAGTCTGTATAAATCAAACTAGGCCTACGGCTAAGACGCCTAAACAAAAGGTCTGTATAAATCAAACTAGACCTACAGCTAAGACGCCTATTAAAAGGTCTGTATAAATCAAACTAGGCCTACGGCTAAGACGCCTATTAAAAGGTCTGTATGAATCAAACTAGACCTACAGCTAAAACGCCTATTAAAAGGTCTGTATAAATCAAACTAGACCTACAGCTAAAACGCCTATTAAAAGGTCTGTATAAATCAAACTAGACCTACAGCTAAAACGCCAATTAAAAGGTCTGTATAAATCAAACTAGACCTACAGCTAAGACGCCTATTAAAAGGTCTGTATAAATCAAACTAGACCTACAGCTAAAACGCCAATTAAAAGGTCTGTATAAACTAAATACTGTTTTTAGACGCCTTGCAATAAACTCTTAAGACGCCTAAAGAAAAGCCCTGTACAAAACACAACAAATAAAAGTACACAATTTTTTTGTGTGCAAGTACCAACACAAAATAACAACCAATCCACTTACCAGTTGGTCTTCTGTCATGATGTGGACCTGGTCGTCCTTCTGTTTGGTGTTCGATGTACTCCCGTAGTCATCCAATGGGACCGTGTTAACTCCATTTAGTTTGTTCCGCTCCATTCCGGAATCGACTTACTACTTCGTCCCGGAAAAATACAACCCTTGAAATGAGACAGGCTGAAAAACAAAACAAACTAATAAAAAAAAAAATGGAAGCCATTGTTTTGGAAATGTGCGAGACATGGAGAAATTTGATAAACGTGGGAAATATATTGAATATAATACTAGTCACCAGAGGCTGGCCCGGCGTTTTTACGGATATCTCAAAAGGGTAACTGAATTAATGTTTTTTTTCCCGAGCCCAACAAAAAGTGCATTGTAAACATTCTACCCATTCTAGCAAAAGAGACAGACAGACAGACAGAGACAGACAGAAAGGCAGGCATAAGAAAAAGTGAAAACTTATTTCTGAACAGATTTCGCCCCAAGATATACATTTAAAGTCAATACCAAGAAGTATTGATGCTTACGCATTTTGTTGTCAATGTATTTTATTTCTAGTGGACATGTTCACGAATACATTTAACAATGCCAAGGACACTAAATTAACCTTCACCAACTAAATACATTAAAATTAAACTAAAAGTTTCATAATGTGTCAATACGTGTCCGCTGATCTATGTGTCTTTTAGACCCGCTTGTTAGATGCCTATTAGTTTTTTAAAAAAGTCATAGAGACAAACGAGATCGTCGTTAGCAGCAATGGGACCAAGTAAGACAGAGTCTGATCAATTTTTTAGGTATGAAAACAACAACAATTAGCAAGGAAAACAACAACAACAACAGAAACACAACAAAACAAACAACAACAACAACCGCCAAAGAAGGCACTGAACTGTAGTGCAAAGCCATCAACCACTGGATGACGAAAGTGGTCATTATGGGACCACGATGGACGAGGTATAAATAGATATGGCTAAATAGAAGTTCCAATATCGATACAAACAAGGTAACAAAGACAGTTTGTGTGAAAATACAAACTCAAAATCGGCCCCAAAGTGGTCTACCCAGGCAGGCAAATAGAAAGGTTTCAATATTTTCAGAAATAATATCAGAATGAAATTCTATCAAATGCAGAGGACAGAGAAGAATGGAGAAAGACGGTTAACAGATTTTGTGTGGTGCCCCAACGGTCCAGCAGACCAAGGGATAGGTGAAAGTGAATGTGAAGTTAGATGTGAACCTGGCCTAACTGATGTCTTATAATAAGTATCTAATTGATCTAACTGTTTTGTAAAGTGACAATCTCTTATTCAAAGCTTCACGAAAAAAAATCCTTAAAAAAACTTTTTACCGTAGTGTTCCATGCAGTTCACGTGATAATATGAAAAACTACTTATTAATTGTTGTTTTAAATTATTTTCCACTTATATGTATGCTAAATAGATTTTTTCTCTTTAAAAAAAAGTAAATTTTATTTTGTAAATATAATACTTAACTTAGCAATAAAAAAACCTAAAACGGTTTGAATAAATGTTTAAAAACACTACTACCTTACGTGTTTGTTACAATTAATAGTGAATAGTGTAATTTTTATGAAAAAAAAACTGCTTGCATAATTGATTTTAAAACTTATATTTCGCTTTAAGAAAAGAAAAAAACGTAGCTGCTGCATCTAAACTTTGAATGATCTAAAATATTTTGATGTCGGATTTTCACTATCTTACTAATTTACGAACTCTAAAGGGACGGGCGGACGGACAGACAGACCACACAAAACAAAAACCTTTCCTTTTCGGGTGCCTCAAAATATTGGATTCAAAATTTGCAGTAACGTAAACTAAGTATTTAGTTCCGATCACTGCAAACCAACTAATGGAGAGTTTGACATTTGAATTGAACAATGACGATGTTTAGAAAATTGCCCATATGAGAAAGAGCATGTTATGGCAATGCAGTCAGATCTATGGAAGAGGCGTGTAACAGCTGTGCATGTTTCTCTTGGTGGGACTTAGACCGAAATCATTATCTAGAATAGCAATCGAGCAAATGTAAATAAAACGGTGGTTGAACATAAATTCAAATAATAATCTTGTGTTGTCAGGTAAAAGAAATAATTGTGCCAAATTTCACTTGATCCGAGACTGGGTGTTCGAGAAATAACTTGTACAAACATTTGGACTGACAGACAGACAGAGTGAGATGATATAAGCTTTGTAAAAATGTCCAATAGTCTTATGTTTAAAGAACTTTCAAAATAGTTATAAACATGTGAAGTCTCTACAGAGCTTTCTCGTTTCATTTCTTGTTTAGACTTTAGACAGACGCTAAAGTTTATGTGGTCCGTCCGTCCGTCCGCCCGTCCCGTTTAGATTTCGTAAACTAGAAAAGATATTGAAAATCAGACCATGATATTTTAGACCTTTCAAAGTTTTTATATAACGGCTACATTTATATTTTCTGAAAGCGAAAAATTTAATTTTTAAAATTAAACATGCCAGCAGTTTTTTTAAATAAAAATATATCATTTTTACAACTATGCACTATTGACAGTAACAAACACGGGAATATATCGAGATTGTAAAACTTGGCTCGAGTAGCCAGCATCAGACAGGTTAAACTGCTATTAGAAACATTTGACTTTCTTGAGCATCTTTCAGATAATGTTTGTTTACTGCTGAGGCACATAATTATGGTCAGTCATGATTCAGAGGCGGCGTAATGCAATGAAAAGCTTTTGGATAAATTGAGAACTGCGCGTCTTAGGGAGGGTGCAAAACAATATTTGTTCTATGGCGATCAACTCTTTTTTCTTCTTGGACTTATTGATCTATACCTCATAATAGTTTTTGTTTCACTTAGAGTTCTGTCTAGCGTTGGGCTTTGTCACAAAATCAAATATATTACATAGACACGCAATCATATAGCTAGAAAGAAAGAGAGAGAGAGAGAGAGAGAGAGAGCGAGAGAAAGCAACAGCGAGATTGAGAGAGAGAGAGTGAGCGAAACTATGAGAGCAAGAGAAAGAAAGAGAATGTGGAAGAGTTAGAGTATAGGATTGAGAAAGAGAGAGAGAGAGAGAAAGAGAGAGAGAAACAGATTGTGTCTGAAAGATTGAAAGGAAAAGATAGTGTGAAGGATAAAGAGAAACAGAACGTGAGTGTTGAGAGAAAGAATGAAAGAAGAGAGAGAGAGAGAATGAAAGAGAGGGTCCAACAGTTCGATACTCATATCTGACTAGTATTAAAATCCAAATCTAGGCATCAAGTATCTAATTGCTCTTCCGCTGCCTGGACCTGCTAAAATGACTACTATACTCACCTAGACCAAATGTTCAAACATAGGTTTTAAGGTAAGCATGACATACAGTTATCTAATTCTAGTTATCAAAACTGTCAATTTTGTTCTTGTCAGGTTGCTGTTTATGTTTAAGGGTTTAAAAAAAAACAGACAACTGTTGACAGGATATTTGGTTCAGATTCACCTAATCAGAAAACAGTATATGTTTACAATGAGATCGAAACACGGATAAAAAGAATTTAAAGAAACCCGGCTTTGAGACTCACTATCATAAGTATATATTTAAATCGTATTTTTTCCCCTTTTTACATCCGACTTCACTCTCTTTGATTATTTAGCCATAAACTTGAAGATTAACTAATCTTTAATACGAGATATTCCTGCATATATTTGCATAAATATTTCTATATAAAAATTTTTAACGATTTTCCTAAACATTTGATAAATCGTAAAGACCTTTGAACAAAACAAAAAAAAAAAAAAAGAAAAGATTTCAGTGTTCGAGCTAACCTACGATGAAGTCCCGCTTCTCTTTGAACGTTCTTCGATGGTCAAGATCATTATGGATTTGGGGCACAGCCATATATCGAGACTTTATCTATCGGTCAATCAGCGCAGACCAGGAAATTCATTTATGTTCTTATAATGATTTCAAATGTCAGCAGGAGATTTCAGCCTCAGGGAGGATTTTTTTTTGTTTTGATTGAGCTAGAAATCGACCAGTGTGGAACGAGGTCATTGATCGGGCATTTTTGTAAATGTTCTACATGTGTCGGGTGTTCCTTCAGGTATGAACTCCGGTTCAGCGAGAGTCCAGTGTGCATGCCGCAAGACCAGAAACCTTCATCCCAGAAGAACTCTACTTAAGCTTTATGGACAACACTTTCAGGCCAAATGAATCGGTTCCTATATGTTCCTACGATAATTTCAGCCTCCATGAGTTTTTTTTTCTTTTTGGACTGGGCTAGTGATCAACCAGACCAAAAATTCTCTGTGTGGGTCATTGATAGGGAATTATCCCAGAGTTCTACGTTAACTTTACAACAACCATTTCTGGCCACATTAGTTGGTTTTAGAAAACAATTTGGTCTAATCTAGAGTCTTAACATTACATCACATGGTAACTTAAGGGGCCCTAGATATGGTGTTTGTGGCTGGTGACGAAGAAGCTTTAATCATGTTTGTACGTCTTTTCATTGTTTCGCTACACTTAATGGACACGTTTATTATCGCTACATCATGCTACCCACACAGCTATGACGTGACTATTTTTTCTCGAGACATGTCATAGTGTAGTTGGCAGAAATAGAGCTCATATTGGAACCGAACAAGGTGTAGCATCTGAACTTCTCTGAGCTATCATTGAAAAGAATTGACCAAACTATTTTTAGGCTTATCGTTGATTAAGCGCATCTTTCAACAAGTTAAATACAAAATGTACTCGTTGAAAACCTTGTTCAATTGATTGAAACTGCATCAATTATTTTGAAGCAATAATTTAAATATTTTGTATTGACTCATAATTTAACCATATACACACAATACGATACAGGTTTGTTGTCCAAAAAGGATAAACCTTTTGGTTTGTTAGTTCGACGGATCTTTTTTTTTCGGGTTGCTATAGTGCGTGATTATTGTCATGGTTCGCCCTCCGACGGTCAGTATTAGCCAGCTGTGTTGCGCGGCCGGACTTCCGTGTCTATACCCATGTACATATAAAGGTAAAATTAATTACGACTAAAAAAAACGAAAGCTTATAAAATGACTGCACATTCAGAACCATATCTTTCAATACTGTAAAATTGATTTATATATATTACACAAAATTAATTAATTACCACTAATTAATACATAAACATTTTATTTATTCATATTTTTTATATATAACTATTTATGTAAAGTTTAAACTTGAACCAAGAAAAGGAAGTGGGAATAATAACGTTTACAAAATTTGTACCAGACAGACAGACAGACAGACAGACGGAGTGAAATAATATAAGCTTTGTAATAAGTAAGCATTGTCTGACACGCGGACGTGTTGTTTTGCATGATCCTGTGTATGTCAGATCTACATTAACATCCCGGAGTATCGTTTGTTTCCCATGTTCAAGTCTCTAGAGAAATGAAAAAAGATCTAGAGTTCTAAGTGTACTGTTAACGTCTGAATCTTACATTCTACTCCTTTGTAAGTTTCAAAAGAGTAACGTAGACTATTTATAATAGGAATAAATATTATTTGTGAAACAAAAAACAACAACAGCTAAACAAACTGCTAAATGTTTGAGACTATGTTTATTATTAGCTTGTCGAATATCGCCATTCGAGTTTAGAATCAGTATAAAAAGATATAAGCCTATATCTAGCTTTAGCTGCCAACAATATGCATTGGGACAATATCGCAACAACATCAACAGTGTATCAGGGCAAAAGGATTATCTCCCTTGTCGCCCCTTCTCAGCTCCCCTAGTTAACTATTGACACAGTCTTTTTTTATCAATGTGAGATTATGCATGTGTGTACGCCTCTAATCATTATGTGTGACAGTCTAGTTGGGTGAGTGATTATCTGTCTTGTGCGTGCGTGTGTAGGTGAGAAAAAGCTGCATACTGAAAAAGAGATGAAAAAAATATGAGCAAATAGAATAAAAAGAGAGATAAAGAGAAAAGGTAAAATAAAGAGAGAGAGAGAAGATGAAAAGAGTGTTTGCGTAAAACGGGAGAATTGCTTCCTTTTATTTGAATACTCAGCGGTATTGGTGAATGGAAGGATAGCATGGGGAAGGGGGGACTGTTGGACTGGAGGGAGGGAGGGAGAGAGGGAGTCTCTCACGTTGACATAAAGTGCAAGTCTGAGAGACAGCAGTGTACACAGTAAATTAGGACTGGGCCACAATACCACAGGGTGAGAAGAATCAGTACTCACGTTAGAATGGCTGCTTACAAAGAAAACATATGTTTGCGTGTGTGTGTTTCAAAGAGAGAGAGAGATTGAGAGAAAGAGATTGAGAGAGTAAGAGAGAGAGAGAGAGTAAGAGAGAGAATGAGAGAGCAAATAAGAGAGTGAAAGAGTAAGAGAGAGTATGAGTAAGAGATAGAGAGAGTGCGAGAGTAAAAGAGAGAGTATGGGAAAAAGAAAGACAGTGAGAGTTGAAAAGAGAATGTGAGAGACAGAGATTAAGCCATAATTGTGTAATTATTTATTGGTACTTTCATTATATAGACATCTAGAAATAGATCTAGATCTAAACCTCTGATTTTAACTCTTTAAGATCTAGAACTTCTAGAGTCTAGATGTAAAGTCTATCAGATTTAAATAAAATATAAGCAACGCTAAAATAATCTATCAATAAACTGGAAGCAATATTAAAATACTGTTATAATATAAGAGACAAGGCCAACTCAACGAGACATATATTTATTGACAAGACATCACAGGACACAAGATAACATCTCCATTACACTACAGTGTCTCTAATTCCACCTCTAGACTTAGGCGGAAGTCGTTACTCTCTTGTAAACATCTTGTTATAGTCCGTTCACTAGAGGTGCGCTAGCCAGACTTGCGATGCGCAATAGCGAAGTCGTAACATTGCCCCCGTCTTAACTCTTTTCGTCCCGAAAAGAAAAACACTGCAGCTGAGGTTTGACAGTTCAGGTGGAGGTCGATCAGTGGGAGCCACAGGCGGTAGGGTGCCTGTTGCCCACGAAGCCATCTGCACAGTTTTCCGCGGCCGTCGCTTCCTCTTTCTCCAGTTGATCAGGCTGTTGTTGAGGCGATGGCGTGGCCGTTTGACACTCAACGAGATAGTGTCGAGCCTTGTTTTCTTCAGCACAGCCGTTGATCGGACACGCCGTTTCAGCAGACCCTTCCGACAGACGTCTCTCGTGGGGACTACAGGTTCAACTTCAGCCAAGTTGCAAACCAAGTCCAATGTGCCGCAGTCATCCTCAGCCAACAGTCTCACGTCCAGGAGATAGGTCTCTTCAATTCCAAGTGGAGGATGTCTTCCTCTTGACAGCTCTGATGTAGAGTGGGTTGACTGACATTCATTCATGCCAATGTCAATTATGATGGCAGATGTACACATGCCCTGTTGATGGTTTTCTTGGCATCCACATTCCCAGTGTGATGCGCCGCACGTACAGTTCATGCTCAAGTTCTGGATGCAGTTATCGAGCCTCACATTTCCCTCGTGAGCACAGGCAGATAGGCAGAGGTCTTTAAGGTCTACAGCAACAGGCTTAGACGCAGACCAAACGTTGTCTTGATCTGTCCGGCTCATATAGGTACTGGTAACAGGTGTAACAGGAACAAACACTTCGGGCACATAACAGACTTCAGTTTCTTCATTTCTCTCTTTCCGTTCGAGATCGTCGCAGCAATCGTTGTCACGTTTCTCGTCTTTAAAGTCACAGCCACAAGACTTGCCCACAACACAGACACAGACGGCGCTCAAATCCCCAGAGTCTCCGTCACCACTGTTTGTGCAGCCACAGTCCTGACCATGCAACTTCTTCTCCAACGAGTCCACAGGCAACGGCTCCTTCACCAACAAGTCTATTCCTCCTTTTACTTGCGACTCAATTTGATCAATTTGGTCTATTTGGCCTTCTACTTGTGATACCATTTCATCCACCTTGTTCCCCATACTGTTCATTTGTTTACACATTGCAACAATACCTTCATGCATCTTATCAATGACTTGAATGAGCTCAGAAATCTCCGGTTTAATTTCAAACACGTAAGCATCCGGATCTTCCTCTTCATCTATCAAGGCTTGCCGGAGACGAGCTGTAAGCACCTCCTTGGTACCACCAAGTTTCTCATATCGGTCACGGAGTTCCCGCCTAAGTTCTTTAACTGATAGTTGGTCTAATGTTTTCAACGATACCATTGTGATCAAGTCCTACCTCCTCTCGTTGAGCTGCCTATAATCCTCACTTCTGATACCATTGTAATAATATAAGAGACAAGGCCAACTCAACGAGACATATATTTATTGACAAGACATCACAGGACACAAGATAACATCTCCATTACACTACAGTGTCTCTAATTCCACCTCTAGACTTAGGCGGAAGTCGTTACTCTCTTGTAAACATCTTGTTATAGTCCGTTCACTAGAGGTGCGCTAGCCAGACTTGCGATGCGCAATAGCGAAGTCGTAACAATACATTTGAATAAACAACTCAGTTATCGCTACAGTACGGCTGACTACGCCATGTTTTTTAAAGCGAAATTTAGTGGTTTTTTTTTTAATTTGAAAACTTATAACGGTCAAACTAGAGTTGTTCCCGTCTAGCTAACGAGCTAGTCATTCTTTTCTCGGCGATCAACTGTTAAGTTTCTAGGAAAATCGTTACAGCCGTTTTTGAGATCCTTGTCCAGCTTCCACCCTCCACCTTTCAGATTCCAAGAAATTATGACTTGAATAGATGTTTCATAAAAAGAAAAGAAAGAAAAAGGGGTTAAAAGAAATCCAATGTTCGATGGTTTGAACAGAATATAAGCAGTTTAAATCAAAATCATCTTACTCAGAATTGAAGATAGTTACACCCTAGCCCCAACCTTCCCGTACACCCTAGCCCCAACCTTCCCCTACACCCTAGCCCCAACCTCCCCTACACCCTAGCCCCAACCTCCCCTACACCCTAGCCCCAACCTTCCCCAAAACCCTGGACGACCGAGACGAAAACCCAGAGAATTTCGAAACATTATCTTAATAGAAACAAACAGTAAATCAGAGCGCTTACCTTATGACATGACAGCCATCTGATACTAATTCATAACGTAACACTTAAACAAGAGACATTATAAAAAAAAATATTTTTGGGGAATTACTCCATATTTAAAGCCATACTCTCAATGCAGAAAGATTTATTTGCTGATTTTGAGAATAGGCAAAACAAATTAACTACCACTATTTAATTAAAACAAATGCGTGTGTGTTAATTATTTGATTGACTCATGCTTTGTTAGGTACAATGAATAATTGTACAAAGTTTCAACATGGTCCAAGAAATAGAGAGAAATGGCGTGTACACAATTTGTACCAGACGGACAGAGTGTGTTATTATTATTATAGTTTTTATATAGCGCTACTTTCATGCTTATAGCACGCTCAGAGCGCTTTGGTCCAATCTCATATGTGGACCAGTGGGGGGAAGGGTATCTAGGAGTTGGTTTCCCGTGCTGCCTTTGGGCGCTCAGTAAACACAACTCTGCCCGAGTCGGGTGTCGAACCTCGAGCCCCCTTCTAGGTAGCCAAGCAAGTCAAGCTCAAGCTGCACTTAGCCTCTCGACCACGCTTCCTACTAATATAAGCTTTGTAAAAGAAAAAAAAAATTTATAGGTAGTTTTATGAAACTATTAGGAAGGAGGAGAGGAGTCATTCTGTTAGCATTGACACTGTACGCATGACTATGTCAGTCACGTGACTACAAGTTGGGAAATCGGGACATGACTCCCCGTGGAGTTCTCTTGATAAATGTCAAAAAAAAAAAAAAAAAAAGCCCTAATAAAACATTGGGGGGGGGGGATACAAGGGAGAGAAAAACGAGTAAAAAGGGAACAAGCTGGAGGGGAGGGGTGGTTTGAGAGAAAAATGTGGTGCAGCAAATTATGGTTAATGGAATATCTCCCAATTTGATCGAATTAACCGTCATTTGTAAGCCGCCATAAGTCTCGTGTAGTCAGTCTGTCCGTCTGTCACGTTCAGATCCCAAAAAGCCAGCTCACAGACCTATATAAATTATATTTAGACTGGACATGGAGATCTTTTAACACAATAGAAGAAAATGTGAAAAATTTTTGAAACGTTGAAAGAAGGCGTTGTTTTGTAAAGTAGTTACAAGAAGTAAAGCTTTTTTTTTCAACCCTAACCTATGTAACATAAAATTTGATGTTTAGATCTAGATCTAGTAACTAAACATCGAAAAAGAGCATTCTCGTCTCATAATTATTATTTTGCAATTTTTTATATACATAATCTAAGACTAAGAGATCTAGGTAATTAAGCTATTTAAATGTACATAAGATAACTAAAATTAATAGACGTGGATTATTTCATTCTAGAATTTCGAAACATTATCTTAATAGAAACAAACAGTAAATCACATTATTTCATGAGTTTGTGTGAACTTATAATTCTGTGATTAATATATAACAATCTATACATATAGTTATGTGAGTCGATCAATCGCGGATAATAATTTGTTTACGTTTTCCAATCTAGATATAATATATATAGGTCTGTGAACCAGCTATTGAAACTCTGATTTCATCATGTTTTTGTCTTGCAAAAGTTACGTTTTTGTCTTCTGAAAGTGAACTGTTCTATTTTTAAAGTTAATTATGTAAGCCGTTTAATTTTTTTCATTAAACAAACCCTAACACCTCTTTTAAAACAAGCCATACGTTTAGCAGCTTCAAATACCTCTGAGCTATTGTCTCGGATGAAGGAACAAAGCCCGAACTAATGGTCCGAATAGCACAGTCCACAGCTGCCCTTTCTATACTTAAGTTAATATGGAAAGACAAAGGCTTAGCCCTCGGCACCAAAATCAGACTGATGCGCTCCCTGGTCATAGCCACATTTCTATATCCTTGTGAGTCTTGGGGGCTGACTGCAGAGCTAGAGAGGAGGATCCTAGCAATGGAATTGAGATGCTACAGAAGGATCCTAGGCAATCGCAAAACCTTCCTCCAGGGAACAGTACCAGGAAAAAGAAGAGGCAGACAGAGAAAGCGGTGGGAAGACAACATCAAAGAATGGGCGGGCCTACCATTGAAAGAGGTTTTAAACGGGGCAAAAGAGAGAGGAAGGGAGAAAGACGGTCTACAAGTCTTGCTTGGTGCCCCAACGGTCAACCAGACTAAGGGATAGGTAACAGGTAACAGGTAATAGTAAAAAAAAACGAAAGATACTCCTTGTATGTTTTTTAAACAGTTATCCTTATAAAATATTGTTAAATAAAAATGAACTGAAAAAAAAATTAATTTGCGTATTTCATGGGTTCTTGCTGCTAACAACCCTGTCCCCTCAGAAAAAAAAATTGATTTTGGTTATAAGGGCAAAGAATGCACAATGTAGGTATCTATCACAAACATCTTTTAGAATCGTCATTTTGTAGACAGTGTTTGGAGCAGTGCGGGCTTCATACATGTACATTATACTCCGTTAGTCCCCTAAGAGTCTTGAATAATTAGTATTTGTATTATTTTTTCGTTTCCCACAAGTAGAAAGGGAATATTAATTTTGTCTGGTCTGTCTGTCACAGACATTTCTACAAAGCTTATATCAACTCTGTCTGTCTAATAAAAAGGTTGTACACGTTATTTCTCCCACACCCGATGTCAGTTCAAGCCGAAATTTTGCACAATTATTTATTTTACCTGACAATACAAAAATCAATTAAAACAAGATTACAAAGAGAGTTTGTGTGATACACAAACTCAGAGGCGGCCCCCGTCGGAGTCGAATCCCTGTCAGATCCGCCTATTCGCAAGATGTTTCGGATGTTCCTTCTAAGTCCCTGGCTCAATTCTTGCATGCTCCCATCCTTAAACTATCGCAATATTTCTGAAAGAACAGTAAAGGTTAAATCATATTTTCAAAAGCCTTTAGTGTTTTTTTCTAACCGTGACGGACAGACCAACCAACAGAGAAAACGCACAAAAATATGCTTGTTTTTTTCTAATGCGGGCACTTAACAATTTTTTTTTTTAAATCTGATTTTTTTAAAAATTTAAGAAATTAGTTTAGAATCATGTCATTTCCGGGCTTTACGCTAGTACACGAAAGCCGCTGCTAAAAGTTCATTAAAAAATGTGCAAGATATCTACATGCTAGAAGCATTTCTTATAGTAAAATTTCCTCCCTTACATTTACGTAATTGTTTTAGAATTGGTGTTTTGTTATTTAAAAATCGCTTGCATAATTAATTTTATAAATTAAACGGTTTGCTTTTAGAAAACTAAAAGTAGCCGTTGCACCTAAACTTTTCAAGCCGCATTTAATGGTGAAATAATATTTTTCGTATCTCTTCTAGTTTTGGCGCTCTGAGTCTGACAGACGGAGAGACGGACAGACAGACAGAAAGTCATTTTAAAAATGTGCGTGGTATCTACATGACAAGAGCATTTTTTCTAGTTATATTTCCTCCCTTACATTTACCTAATTGCTTCACAATTGATGTTTTATTATTAAAAAATCGCTTGCATAATAATTTTTATAAATTAAACGGTTTGCTTTTAGAAAACTAAAAGTAGTCGTTGCACCTAAACTTTTCAAGCCGCATTTAATGGGGAAAAAATATTTTTCGTATCTCTTCTAGTTTTGGCGCCCTGAGTGTGACAGACGGACAGACGGACAAACGGACAGACGGACATTTTGCACAAACCTAATATCGGCTTTTTCCCCTTACGGGGGCCGCTAAAAAACAACTAACCCATTAGTTAATATGGCCCGACATTTACGATTGGAAGGGTAGATATCCTGTATAGGTGAGAAAAATATGCCAAAAGTAGTTTTTTTTGTGTGTGAGCTGAATGGTGGTCGACGAAACAGCCGTGCTGTTTTTTTTTTATCTTGAACAAGGAAAAGAAATCGTACTTGACATATGTGATGGTTATAAGTTGAATTAGTCTTCGTGGACTCTCAAGCCCTGACTGAATTTTTTTTTCTCTGCATTTAAAATCGATCATGTAAATATTCACAAAGACACACCCTTCTTCACTTCTTCTTTCTCAACTGGTCCAAAGACAAGTAGTATGATCATAACATATTCACAAAGCTAAAAGCTAAACAAAAACAATCGGTAAAAATATTTCTCATTGCAAATATAGATCCAAGAAATATATACATTAATATACCATTGAAATTCTGTATGAATTTATGACACTTCTACTTAAGCGTACACGTTCTTTATTCAGAGTTATAAGGTTGTCAGGAGATATTCTTCTTCTTATCATCACATGTTATTGTAAATGTCTATAACAACTCAATAAAGATCAGCATATTGTTTTGTTCCTGTATTATTTTTGGCCTAACTGAATGCAAGTGGACCCATTTTTAGATATATTTCAATGGACCTCATTCAACAATCGTAAACAATTAACATTTAGCCACGTGATTCTCTATATGTTCTATACAAAATATTTTATCCATTGTGGCTGTCATGTTATACGTATTTTTCATTGTTTTATCAATATTATGACGTGGCTAAATGTGGTTATTTACAATTGGTGAATGAGGTCCATTCTGATGAGTTTATTAAACGCACGCCGTGATCACTTAAAAAGCATATAAATAATTACAAATATGAAAATTTCAGAGTCAAGTAAAAAAAAATTGAAAAAGAAAACATTCGATTAACTTGAACCCTAACTTTATATTTGATACATCACAGACCAGTCCGTGGTGTAAATATGGAACAAGAGTGGGCATTAATCAATACTATAGTGACTTGAACACTAAAGAAACTAACAACTTCTTGTTTTCCAAAGGAAACCAATATCTTGTCTTATTGTGACGTCACTTTTATAAAATGTCTTTACTCTCCACTCTCTGACCCTGCCCCTCCAGCATCAACGATGTTGGCAACGAGGCACCACGTGCTAAAACTTAATCTCGTGACTGGTCAGTGGGCCAAGCCACTTTCGATAATTAATACCGAAATCGGAAGACGCTGACCGGCACTCGGGTGGCCATTATGTTGTCAGACCCTTAGGCTGGCTTGGCCATTTGGTGGGGACTGATCAATGATCTGGACAGACAACTGTCTACAAGACAACACGCAAAGTAAGCTGTGGAATGTTGGTGATCTATACAGTATCGCAGAACACTAGAACTAAAACTAAACATCTAGAACACAACACTAGAACTAAACATCTAGAACACAACACTAGAACTAAACTAAACATCTCGAACACAACACTAGAACTAAACTAAACATCTCGAACACAACACTAGAACTAAACTAAACATCTAGAACACAACACTAGAACTAAACTAAACATCTCGAACACAATACTAGAACTAAACTAAACATCTAGAACACAACACTAGAACTTCAACTAAACATCTAGAACACAACACTAGAACTAAACTAAACATCTAGAACACAACACTAGAACTTAAACTAAACATCTCGAACACAACACTAGAACTAAAACTAAACATCTAGAACACAACACTAGAACTAAAACTAAACATCTCGAACACAACTAGAACTTAAACTAACCTAAACCTAACCCTAACCTTGAACTTAAACTAAAAACACTTAATCGTAACACTAAAACTTTAAATCTAGAACTTATAAAACTAATCATCTAGAACATTACATCTAGAACGTATCTAGAATTTCAAATTGAGAACTTAACATCTAGAATCTAGAATAAATATATATAATTCAAAACAAAACTGCACAAATGGTGATATGAAAAACAAAACAAGATTCTGCAACTGCTGTCTTGCGCACTTTCAATTGGCTTCCTGTGAAAGCAAGAATCGACTTCAAGGTGGTCACACTTTGTTATCAAGGCATCTAAAATAAAGAAATACCCTTGTACCTTAGCGAACTGATTACTCCATATGTCTCTCAGAGAACACTGCGCTCCATGGACTCAACGCTTCTAGAGGTGCCACGTTTCTACCTTAAAAGTCACGGTCTGCGAGCTTTTTCTGTGCACGGCCCATCAAAGGTTTGGAACTCACCCCCCATTGATATCAGACAGACAACATGCTACATTACATTCTTGAAGAACATTTTAAGACCTATCTGTTCAAAACGTTTTAGATTAGTTTGTCATTTTAGCTCTGGTGTTTATGTTTGTAATGTTATCACAACACCTGGACCTACATTTTGTTTGTTAGCAGTGCTTTATAATTGAAATGTATTATTATTATTATTAAAGTGCTGCCAAAACAACAATCAACCACTTCCACTTTGTGCCCCTAAACTTGTCGGGGAGTCATGTCAGCTGGGTAAACTCGAGTCTTTGTTTCAGAGCTCATCAAACCTTAATGTAACAACGTCTGAACTATAAGATGCTCCAATGCTGCAGTGCACAGCGAATGACACTTATAGAAAGAAATTGGAGGCATTCCACTAGACATGCTGTAGAACCAAATGAATAAAATAGAAAGCTAAATGTGTATGTGCTTTTGGACGATCGCTCCTAAACGGCAGTTTCACGCTACATAGAACTCTCTAACTAAAGAGATTACAAGTTGTGCGTATGTGTGTGTGACGGGGGATGGCTCACTGAGATGGCAATGTCTGACGTAATACTACAACTGTAATGGAAATGCCATTGATGGTCCCTGTTATAATAGATTGGTATACATAGTCATGGGCCTAAATCTGTTTATATGCACTGTACGAAATATATTTTTCTTCCATGAAGGTATGACGCCAAGTTATACGAGTTATAGCATCGAGACAGGTGTGAGACAGGGGTGCATCTTATCTCCCTTCCTTTTCCGCCTAGCCATCGACTACATAATGAGGAAAGCAATGAACCAGACTGCCTTTGGTATTCCATGGTGTGAACAAAACCGAATGACGGACTTGGACTTCGCCGATGACGTTGCACTACTCGGGGCTACAAATAAAAGTATACAAGAAATGACGAGAGCCTAGATAGAGAGGCACCCAAAATTGGCCTCCGCATAAACTTGGATAAGACAAAAATTTTGCGAGTGGGATATAAGACAAAGGGTGCCCCTATCAGACTTGGCGAGTCAAGGCTTGAAGAGTTGGACAAGTTCACTTACCTTGGCAGCATCATAACAAATGATGGGGATGCATACCATGATGTAGTGTGCCGAATAGAAAAGGCAGGGAGTATTTTTTAAAGGCTGCAGCCTATTTGGACAAGCCAAGCCATTGGACTCGTGACTGTATATGCTTACCAACCATTAAAATTATTTATTATTTATGATCGCTTTCATTCAAAACAAATGTGGTTTATTATAAATTAAGGCTAGGAGTTTTAGACCCCACTTACACTTCACTTTATTATTGACAACGGACAATACTAATCTATATTAGTATACCTTACGAATTTTTAATCTATCACAATTATTGCCTAAGGTACTCAATATTTAAACATCAAGTTTCAGTTTATCGCGGATGTAGGGGATTGGTGGCTGAGCATTACTATCGAACTAAGGGATCTCGAGTTTGAATCCCGAATCACCGAGGTCTCTAATGGCATTTGTTTGGAAAGAAAAGGAGGTTGGTCGTTGTACCGTCCTTAACCGTCCTTTACATGATCTGATCCCCATTAATCGCATAGTCTGAAGGGTTTCATATCTTTACTCATTGTATGATCGCTTTAATATTTTAGCTTAGCTATAGAACTAAGAATAGGATATTTGTTTTGAAACTATAGACCCAGTTACTAGTACGTAAATTATTCATAGTTCATAACTATATATATATATATATATATATATATATATATATATATATATATATATGTGTGTGCGTGTGTGTGTGTACACATTTATAGATACAATATTATGAGTATACACTTTAAGATATATTCTTTCATTGAACACAGAAACCCCCCCCCCTCTTTTTAAATCTTATTCATGACTACAAAGATCTACTTACATCTGAGCGAAATAAAACATGAGTAAAACGAACAGCAGGCTACTTCCAAGTGAAAATCCACTAAATGTGAATGTAACCCCAGGTCTCGTTAATCTCGGAGGTAATTTAGTTTTGTAGCAGATTTGCCTCCCCCCCCCGTCTGAGCAGTGAGTGGCTCGCTGGCTACACAGGACTAAAAAACAGAACTACAAAGGATCGATTACATTGGACTAGTGAGGCAAGGGAAATAATCAGTTGCTTGAGAAAACAAAAATCTTGGCCAATCGTAAGAGCATTCGATAGGGTGACCAGTTCGTGAGAAAATAGCTTTCCTATAAAGAGATTTCAACGTGTTTAGATGTAAGGATAGATCAAATAAATTGAGTTATCTATCAAATAGCAGAGTATATGCAAGAATGATTTTGGGAGAGTGAGAAATAATGGGAAAATAAACACTTTAAATCAGTAGGCAGAGAGAACATAAGGGAGAAGTATGTATTGTTCTATAGTATCAATTCTCTCTTCAACATAGAAAATACATACACATTAATGGGCTATAAAAACAAGTCTCCACTTTCTTGAAATGATTTGCTACCGCCTAGTACTAAAAGCAGAAGTAATATTTAAGGCAACATTTATTAGTCAGCATGTTTTTCTTTTTAAAACAATGTAATTTGTAAAGCCTACAAAAGGCGAAAAAGTCCAACATTGAGATTGAGCAGAAGCCTTTTTAAAACAATGTAATTTGTAAAGCCTACAAAAGGCGAAAAAGTCCAACATTGAGATTGAGCAGAAGCCATGTCAATGATTTTTTCTAGTCTCTCAAAATTGTTTCTATGTTTTACACGTTTCCAACATTGTTTCCAAATGTCCTAGTTCAAACCTCGGGAAAGGGAAGACGTCTGGCAAGGTACGAACTTGGTTCCATTATAATGAAAGTCCGAAAGTCCAGGCAGACATCCAGAAATGAATGACCAATATTTTAAACCAAAATATTTTTAATCGAAACTCCTTCCCTACTTCTTTGTCTTTCGAAAGTCGATTATCAAAAAAAATAATTAAATTTTCGTTGAGTATTGTAGGTACAAAATTCTTCTACATTGTAGATCTTTATGGAAACAAGATGTTCTCAAATTTGGACAATTTCTACGAACGTTGAGATTCTTTACGTTCACAGTGAGACATCAGGCATCATGTCTTGAGAAACTGTTGACCATTCAAAAAATTGCTGTACATCTTTCACTCATTCACCAGTTGTTGTTTTTTTTGTCTTTTTTTTTTTTGCTTAGATAGCGTATCCAGTAAAACTGAACATTCCACTGACTTAATATTTGTAAATGTTCTCCACTTAACATCCATGTGCCTGTCTATTGTTTGATGCTGTCTTCCAAAGAGGGTTTAAGTTTATTTTATTTTTGTCGCATCAAGACATACATTTCTCGGTAAATTCAATTACATTTGACGTAATCTTAAAGAATCGGAAAAATCTCAAGTAGCTTATAAGTTTAGCCACTTAAGTCCATAGATCCACTTGCTTTTTTTTTTAACAACAGCAAGACTAGTCAACCTCCCTATAATAAAATTGACACCGCAATATGTAGAAGGTCTTGTGGAATTAGGTGAATAATTACAATATACCTATATATATTTGACTTTCAAATTCTGACTGTTCTAAATGTCCACTTCCAAACAGATGTATAACAAGTTTAGCACTTCTTACTGTTTCAAAAATTACATTCAGGAATTAAATTTATATTGCATGAGTAGTTCAAAATTTTAAATTATGATAAGTGCTTATATTTCTGCATTTATTTTTTAAACCTTATTGATCTGTAGTTTAATTGTTAATATGCAAATGATTTGTAAGATAAATGTCCTTATGGATAATACTGATTATTATTATTATGTTAGAAAGAACGACTATTCATTCTCTGGCGCAGCCAGGCAGGGGCGTAGTTAGGAATTTTCCATCGTTTAGGGGCCCGGGGGGGGGGGCTTTCCCTCTTTTGGGGCCCCTGAATTTTGCAGAATCTTTAATTTTTTATGTAAAAGACACTCATTCGGGGGCCCCCTTCAAGGTGGGGCCCGGGGGATTTTCAAATTCTCCCCCCTCAGCCCTACCCTAGCTACGCCATTGCAGCCGGGGGTCGAGTTTCGTTAAAGGGAGACATAAATCATCGTAGTCCCTTTATCAGTTTCCACTGAGGAATTTTCAGGTGATGTGGCAGGTCTGCAGCAGTACCGCCCTCTGACAGGCAACGAGAATGTTCCTAGGAATGCCAAGAGCCTTGAAAGTATCTGTGAGGTCAGTTGTTATTATCCCCTCGGTTGATATGACAATGGGGTATATTGTTATTTTAGATAACTTCCATAAACGCTTAATCTCCAAGCCTAGGTTCCCATACTTTCGTTGTTTTTCCAGCTCAGTTTTTCTTAAATAATGAGATAGTGGTACGGCATTGTCAATCATGATAGCGGCTTTTTCTTTTTTATCGATAAGCAGCAGACCAGGGCTATTAAAATCTACCTTTTTGTCGGTCAAAATAGGCCTATCCCAGTACAGCAGGTGATCAGTAGACTCGAGAACCTCTTGTGGTGAGTATTTGTAATAAGGAGGAGTATCCTTCCCGATCAAATTGCGCGTCAAATCCTAGTGCTGGTGTATTAGCTTAGCAACTTGGTTATGGCGACCTACGTAGGCAGATTCCGATAGGGCAGGACATCCTGCCATAATGTGTTCAATGGACTCACCCGCATTTCCACATTTTCGGCATTTGTCGACAACATTGAGTTTTAGGATATGCTTTTCGTATTTTTTTTGTCCTAATTACTCTGTCTTGTATAGCTGTAACAAAGCCTTCTGTTTCAGGATAGAGATGGCCTGCTTTGAGCCATGCTAAGGAAGCAGCCTTGTCAATGTTGTCCATATGTAATAAAGTCGGGAATTTCCCATGGAGTGTTTTTCCTTCCCATTGGCGAATATCATGGCCTACGTCGTCCAGGCCGAGATTAACATATACATTGGATAGGTTCAGGGGGGTTGCATCGAAGTCGTATTTCCGTAGGAAGGTAACCAGTTCGTTGTTGGAGGCATGCAGTTTTGAGCGTATTTTTGAAACTTGCGTCTTACACAGTTTGAAGATGTTCTGCAATCCACGGCCTCCATCTTTCCTGGATAGGTATAACCTTATTGTGGAGGACTTGGGATGCAAGCATCGAAATTTGGTTAACAATTTCCTCGTCAGCCTGTCATGTAGGTCGGTGTCAGTCCATTTGATGACGCCGGGCGTGTAAAGGAGCACTGGGACGGCCCAGTTATTTATTGCACTGATAAGGTTACTGCCAGACAGTTTGGTGTTGAGGGTCTTATTAAACCTTTGCCTATATTTATCAAGGAAGTCCTCTTTTAATTTTGTATGGTTTATCTTGGCATTCTGATTTATTCCAAGATACTTATAAAGAGATGCAGAGTTTAACTCCTCGATGCCTTCAAATGCAATGTTGGTGTTCGCTGCCTTGCCCTTTTTGATGCTTATGATGCCTTATTATTATGGGACTTCTAAACCAGGGAACACATGGAAATATGAAAGAACCAACAAGTCTGCCTCTAGATGATATCAATGTCTGAAGAAATACTCAAAGTCTAGTTAACGAGAGAAATCGAGTACTCGGTGAATGGTTGAATGAAGTGGGTTAAATAGCCACCTTAAATATCTCAATAACTACATTAAACAAAATAATCAATACAAATTTAATAAGGAGTCACCACTCGTTCACACTTGGTCCCTACAAGCTTATACCTTATTCCCAAATTACTTGAAGCATCCCCTCTCACATCTTATAGTGGATAGTTCGTCTGATAGATCTCACCAGGACAGCAATAAAGTTTGAGAATACGATAAAGTAATCCAATATTTAAACTTAAAACTAAACAATTTTCTTGAAGATAACTTTAAAGTCGCAATTTATCTCTCAAACAAAGATGACCAAATACTAGAGAAATAGAAACTTACCAAGCTAAAAGTACAATATAGCTAGTCTGTGCTTTATGGGGAATTCATTTATTTTAATACAATCCACGGTAGAAATATTGCTATCGTTGCGAGAAAAACAGAACTTGAACTAAACTTCAGTTCGATATATCTCAATCAATAAGGTTCTCAAATTGCAGACATTTAATCAGTTTTATGTCTTGTACAAAACTGTCTTCAGGCTGAGCTCTCAAAAAAATCTGTCAGTGGAAGACGCTAATATGATGGATAATGTCTTCGATAATTTTCCAGAGAAAGAAGAATCGATGATGTCGTAAAAATACGCAACTTAAAATTACTATTAATCTAAGCAGCTTTATATTACAAACGTACATAACAGAAATATATCACATTTATTATTTTGTGTTACATTATAATTTTGTAGAAATATGAAATTATACATGATGACTATAAATGTTTTTTAAAATAATACATGATATCATCCTGTCATGCGAGTGTCCAGTTCATGGTGACAGTATGGTTATCAAGCTATGGGGTGAATATACTGTGGATATAATTTTATATAAAAAAAGAAGTCTGGAAATAAATAGTTTCAAATAACAACAAACCAACAGATGCATCGAGCAATATAAACATAGTTATTTCTTTAATTTAAAATTCATAATTAGAATAAGAGACATGCTGGTATGGATTAGGTTCGAGTTCTTAACACTTACTGAAAAAAAAAATTGTGTGGGTGGGTAGGGGAGGCTCAAGTTTGTCTCCAGAAAGAGGCTAGTTTTGAAAAAATAATTTTATTTTAGAAACCTATCTATCTCTAACTCGCATTTGACCCTAAAAATGTCTAGACCAGATCTCGGCAAAAAGGAGAAAATCTGTAAAAAAATAGAAGCTATAACATGGAGAGAAAAGACAATTATTTTCCAAACTATGAGAGATGAGTGGACAGAAGAATATAGAGGCACAGATATTAGAGAGGAAGTGGAGATGGATTGGTCACACCCTTGGAAAGGATACCAGCAACAAAAGCTAGGCAGGCCTTAGAGTGGAGCCTCCAGTGAACAAGACGTAGAGGAAGACCAAAAAGAACATGGTGACGCAGTATACTGGAGGAAGCCGAGAGGGTCGTAAAGAGCTGGGAAACCAAAAAAAAAAAACTAGCAAGAGACCGTGGAGTGTGGCGTGTTTTTGTCGAGGCCCTATGTTCCACGAGGAACCAAAGGAACGATGATGATGATGAGGTAATCTTTTCAGGCTTTTTTTTAGTACTCATACATTTCGTTACATTTTAACCTGTTAAATTTGTAGACACTTTTCTCATCTTTGTAGCTACAGAAAGTACTAATGGATTGAGATCCGCTGAATGACGTAAACTGGTTTCTCAATTTAAACACATTTCTATTCACCAACACTTTCCTTCCTCTTCACAGTGTAACAAATGTCTAAATATATTGATTAATCTTTTACTTTTGCGACATTTGGAAACACAATTCTTTAAGCCATATTGATGTTTTTTTTTGTTGGTTATTTTTTTATTTTCCATTTTCTGTTTCGTTTTGAAGAGTTCTTTATTTTTCCTCTCCTAAAATTAAGTAAGTCTAATCTAAACTGTGACACAAATTTACAATAGGAATGATAATAAAGTTGCAGGTTTAAAGAACGTCGAATCGATTACGTTTCATGTTGGACAAAGTGTTGATTACTTGGTTTTGCTGTTGTGTATTAAAACTTTTCATTGAGTTTCTTTGTTCTGTAAGGTTTCACCATGAAACAGTTTTATGGACAGGTTCCAAAAAGCTAGCGGAGTGTGGGAGAATATGAAGCGCCCTAAACCAGGGGTCGGCAACCTGCGTTTCGCGAGCCGCATGCGGCTCTTTGGGTGTGAAGCTGCGGCTCTTTGGTTCTACACGCAAATATTATTAATTTTATCGAAACATTTTTTAAAGTAGAACTGAATAGTTTAAATAGGGTTAGGCACAAATTCTATCTCTCAGCTACTTGTACTCGCCTTTCATCACACCCCTCCCCCAATACACGCGTCATCTATGTTACCAAGCTCTCGAATGGACGCCATCGTCAAATGTTTCCTTGTAGGTTTCCATTCACTTTCGACGCAAGATTGCGTGCTTTGGCTGTGACGCAAATTTTGGTGGTTCAAGTAAATGAGTCAGAAGCGATTATCTTCTCAATCTTATATGCAATCTACAAGTAATTCTAATCGAGCAAGCTTTGTGGTACCACTAGACAATTGCACAAAAAAGGCAAACCATTCAGAGATGTTGAGTATGTAAAAGACTGCTCCCTACGTGCATCTGAAGAACTGTTTCGCGATTTCAAAAACAAAACAAAAAATCTTGAAAAAAAAAAGTCAAAGACACGGCACAAGTTGCTCATTTAGTCAGTTATATGTCTACTTATGGTTCAAAAGAATAACTTTAAGGATTGCTACCTCGGGACAAACTGGAGAGAATGATATAGTGTTTATCGTACAATAATACATTGAAATCAGATAAATTGAAATAAAATAATTACAATAGCAACTGATGGAGCCAAAAATATTACTGGAAAAAATAAAGGGTAACAACGATTCTTCATTGCAAAATAAACCATGAAATTCTTACTTTTCACTGAATAATACACACAAAAAGCACTATGTACCCAAAATGATTCTAACCAAAAATAGTCGAGACAATGAATTCGGCAATCAAGATTGTTAACAGCATCTTGTCCAAAGCAATCTACCGTTGTCAAATTAAAGAAGAAAAAATGGAGACTCAGTATTCTGAGCTTCTTTTTCCTAATAAAGTGCGATTTTCTATGTCTAAAGCAGTATCGCAATAAAATCAGAGCTACTGTTGAAACGAATTACTTGATCACAGTTTTAAAAAAATCAAAGATAATTTTTTTTGACAGATCTGAGCAGTTCGACACCAACAAAACCAATTACCATTTCTAATAAATCCTCTCAACACAAAGTTACGAAATCCACATTGATCGATTTGGCATTGCTACGGGATTTTTAACTTTATGGAATGGAAAATTTACAGAGTTAAAAAATCAAATTAGAAAAGTTAGAGCTCCAGAAACGTATGAACGTAACGCAACAAAAGTGGACAGTTGTCAAAGAAATGCCGCGAGTTGATTCGACACATGGAATAATCTTCCAGATTGCTACAGTGAGGGCGTTTGGAGTGCTGAATATCTTCGGATCGACATATTCGTGCGAGAAAGCGTTTTTTTCATGAATATAATTAAAAGCAAAGTAAAAAGCCAACTAACAATTGAAAGTTTAGAGTCGGTTGAAACAACAAGTTATGAGCCAAATGTATTTAACTTTCTACCACCATGCGAAGCTAACGTTCCCATTAAATTTGTTTGTTTCATTGTTTGTTGTATAAGTTCAACTCCTTTAGATGTTTCCGAAATAAAAAATTATTATCATATAACGCCAAAT
>JADKLZ010081101.1:13086211-13104053 GCA_021533235.1 Biomphalaria straminea
TGTTTTGACAAACACTACTTATACTTCAATAAACAGTTTTTTTTTTCGAAAAAAAAATGTGCAAGTACTATTTATTGTTGCAAAAAAAATGCGGCTCTTTAAAACTTTAAAATTGTGTAAATTGTAATTTTTGGCTCTTTCAGTTCAAAAGGTTGCCGACGCCTGCCCTAATCGCGCCTTCCCGTGGTGGAGGCTACCCAGGCCTGAAGAAGCTATTTTTTTTAGTCTAGCACAGTACAGGACGAGCCTCAGTCTCGTTGCTTTAAGCACAACTAGACATTTAAAAAATAACACGATGTAGGGGAAGCAACTTATTTAGAGTTTGGTATTAGTGATAACACCAGTATCAAGAACAAGTATTTCTTTTAGCGGCCCCTGAAAGAGAGTAGCCTCTATTAGTTTTGAGTGGTCCGTCTGTCCGTCCGTCATCTTTTATGAAATCAAACGGTTAAATTTTTAAAATTAAATATTCAAGTCGTTTTGTTCATAAAAATATACCATTTCTACAACTATATACTATTTATTTACTATTAATAGTTACTGAACGGGCTGAAAATATTATATAAATAGAAACTATACACCTATATATTTGTTTTTTTAGATATTTATGTCAACGGTGTCGTTACTTTGTAAATGCCAATGCCCTGTAAAAGTTATGTATTATTAAATTAAGTTGTGCAAGTTACTTACAGTTTAAATAATATGTTTATAGTTTGAAAAGATAAAGAATATATGTATTTGTATAAGTCGAATATAATTTGAAATAACATTCAATAAGCAGTTTGTCATGTTATACATGAAGCTCAACTATCTATACGGAATAGTAATATTTATTTAGGTATTTAACCAAAGGGAAAGATTTCTTCCTTGAGGCCTTGAATGAGATAGTAACCCTTTAGAAAACTATTTATTAGAAACTATTTATTTATTGAAACTATTTATTATCATTCAATAAACATCGTCTAGGCCAGATTCACACTGACATACAAATTTGATATAAACAATGTAATAAATAATAATTATTATATCTCTGTATCCTTTGGTATTATTCCGTCAGTCAGTCTAATAATAAAATATCAGCAACACTTTCACATATAAATGTTGTAGTTGTTGATATTTTGCAGTTTATATTCTCTAGTAGTCTTGCTGAAAATGTTGAAACTTGCCTGAGTAGACCACCTCGGGTGCCGATTCTGAGTTTGTGTTTTCACACAACCTATATTTTAACCTTGTCCTTTTAGAGGCTTACAACGCGACTCCATAGCCTTGAACCAACTTGATTTACTGTCGCGAGCTAGTCAATTATTTACGCAGTTTCTCTTATTACAATTTCCCTTTTCATTATTTGGGTGAAGAAAAAACAAACAAGGTAGCAACAGTTATTGATTTACCTAATTGATTGAGAAGAGGCTCCACTAAAAGTGTCCCACTGTGGTACCATTCAACTTATTTCTCTAAGGGCATACAGCTGATTTGTAGGCCAACAAAAGGCAGATAAACAACTCCCTATTTTTAATTTAGTCTCACGTAACTCTACACCTTGCACAGTGCAATTCAATGTAGATCTTGTGTTATTAAAATATATACTGATTTAAATAGGAATACTGATTTAAATATACACTGACTAATGTAAGCCTTAATTTTCTTTAATAATTCTTTCCTTTTTATGGCCGAAGATATGTTTATATAGAATGGAACGTAAATGCAAGACTATCGATGAACAGCAGGTTGGCAGATATGTTTGGTTATAAAAACACCAAAAAAAAAAAAAAACAAGATTACAAAGAGAGTTTGTGTGATACACAAACTCAGAGGCGGCTCCCCGTCGGAGTCAGATCCCTGTCAGATCCGCCTATTCGCAAGATGTTTCGGATTCTCCTTCTAAGTTGAAAATAATTAACTTCTCGCTGGACGACGGAGGATGGCGAGCAGGGTATAAACCTGCCTTATCTTGTTGTTTGCGCACTAGACTTTAGTTCGGATTAATCGTTGGTCCCTGGCTCAATTCCTGTATGCTCCCATCCTTAAACTATCGCAATATTTCGGAAAGAACTGTAAAGGTCAAATCATATTTTCAAAAGCCTTTAGTGTTTTTTTTTCTAACCGTGACGGACAGACCAACCAACAGACAAAACGCACAAAAATATGCTTCTTTCTTTCTAATGGGGGCACTAAACAATTTTTTAAAAAATCTGATTTTTTAAAAAATTTAAGAAATTAGTTTAGAATCAAGTCATTTCCGGGCTTTACGCTAGTACACGAAAGCCGCTGCTAAAAGTTCATTAAAAAAATGTGCGTGATAGCTAAATGTTCAGAGCATTTCTTATAGTAACATTTCCTCCCTTACATTTACGTAATTGTTTTAGAATTGGTGTTTTGTTATTAAAAAATCGCTTGCATAATTAATTTTATAAATTAAACGGTTTGCTTTTAGAAAACTAAAAGTAGCCGTTGCACCTAAACTTTTCAAGCCGCATTTGATGGTGAAAAAATATTTTTCGTATCTCTTCTAGTTTTGGCGCCCTGAATGTGACAGACGGACAGACGGACAGACGGACATTTTGCACAAACCTAATAGCGGCTTTTCCCCTTACGGGGGCCGCTAAAAATGTACACGAAGAATGTATCGGATGCTAGGGGGCTAACATTTCATTCACATGTTTCAAGACCAATAATAAGTTCATTGATCTGTTGTCTTACAGTCCAACAAGAAAAAAAAAGAGTAGCAATAACGTGAAAAGAAACCTTGTACTAATTAACTCACTCCGTCTGTCCGTCTGTCCATTTGGCAGGATTATCCTTTACACGTTTTGTTTTCTCCCACTTCTAATTCTAGGATCAAGTTGAAACGTTGACACTTTGTACAACTATTCATTTTCCATAACTCAGTGACAACACATGAACAAACAAAAATTAACCAGAGTGTTAATTACTTTATTTCATTTCTATATAAAAGGGTAAATCAATATAGCAGTATTAAGAGATATAACAGTAATCTAGCAGTTTAACATTTTTATTTATTTTACTTACAATCCTTTTGAGTTTCAGATGAGGCAGCTGTTTGACACACTACACAGACATTGATCACAAGAAATAATGATATTGATACACGTATTGAGATTTAGGAGTATGCCTATATAAAGATTAGAAATAGAAGTTAGAGAGTTGGAGAGAGAGAATGGAAGAGAAAGACAAAGAGAGAGAGAGAGAGATTGTAAATTTGCTATTCTTATTATTATGCTTGATTTATTTAAGCTATTAATTATAATATTTATGCATCACATTACTTTGCCTAACGAGTATAGAAATCCATCGTGGTTGTTCCTAAACATAGCTAAATTCCGAATTTTATTTATACTTTTATATTGTAGAATTTAGAATGGTCGCTAGAAAGATGGGTTCAAGCCTGATGAAGTCAATTACAGGGATTAAAACTCGGCATAGTATTTATGACATGCATATTTAGATTTATATTCCAGGACCATCTTTGAGTGCTCGCCTGCTTGCGCAGTCATATATGTATCTCATCGTCGTCGTATCCAAAAAGAAAGACAAATATATTGCGCTAGATAGACCTGAAGATATTTACAAATACAAAAAAAAAAGAAAAACTAAAAAGATACTATTTCAAAAACAAACACTATAGGGAGTGTAATTGTATCAACTTTTCTGGGATCAGTTATGTCATTAAATTTGTAATAGATGTAGACCAACAACAATAACTTAGAAATATTTTTTCCAATTTCATGCTTTTAGCTTTCTCAATACGCTTTGATCCTATCACTTATATGGATCAGTTAGAAAACATGAAGGGGGAGGGAAGAAAAGCTTCTCAGGGTCCATTTGACCAAACTCGGTTTTTCAAAGCATTTAAAAAAAAAGGAAAGAACCTGAATTCAAATTCATGACTTACGTCTCGTCAACCCGACATACTATCCACTCAACCAGTGAGCTGCTGCTTATGACTATAACAGATTGCATACTAGCATACTTATGTAATTGTTTGGTTCTTTCAAACTTACTTTAAAGTGGCGACCTATAAAGAGGACAAAATCAGCTTATACCACCACTTTAGTCAAGAACAACTTCCTTTCCTCGTTCGAGATATCAAACAAGATAATTAATTAGCAAAATTGTTAATTAATTAACTGGTAACATTTTTACTATTGATTGTGTTGTCAGGTCAAATAAATAATTGTTCACCATCTCAGCTTGATCCAAGATTGGGAGTTTTAGAAATAATGACTCAAAACTTTTTACCAGACAGACAGACAGAATGAGTTGATATTAGCTTTGTAATGAACAAAAGTAAATGGCAGGTAAATGAGAAGTGAATGTCTAATATCTATATAAGGTCCAGCCCCTGGTTAAGAAGTTTTGGCTTTTTAACTATCGATCCCAATCGGACAACTTGTTTGTAAGTAAACTCAAGTGAGAAGTCTAAGCAGAACCAATGCAGAACTGTCGACTCTGTGTGTCTCGAGCCACTTGAAACGTTCGTAGCCTTGACCTTGAGCAAATCTCATCATCCGAGACGCTTGAAGCTTCCGTTGTATAACGCGCACAGGACACACGGACGAAATAACAATGGATCGAACGTTCAATTGACAAACGAAGGTTAGCGACACGTGAGCAAACACACGCGCACACACACACACTTCGTACACGGATACGCGGAAAGAAAATCTACACTCACATACACACACACACACTGTAAGCTTACACACACTACGACCTACCTGTGAGTTTGACGCTCTGGCAGAGTATAACACAGAAACTAATCTCCAAATTGTGTTTATATGCCACTTTTAACAAACATGATGTAGGCTCTAGCGTCGTGTAAACATGACAGATGTAAAACAGAGCTAACATGGCAAACTACAATCCATACTTGTAATTATTGGATTAGAATCTAAATTCTGCTCTTTAAACACTAAATACTGACTTTGCCAACTTTTGGCTTAGAACTGTATCCCAATAACTAATTATCTGACAACTTCCTTTTAACAAAAAGGAATAAAATTTAAGAGAGAAATTTCTACTTTGAACTAAACTGGAAGCCATCAATGTTATAGATTTTAATCAAACATAATTACATTTCTTTCAATGCATACAAAACTGATTTATGGGCATAATGTGGTAGGATTTATTTCTTCAAGTGACCAAAGTTTAATGAGGATGTTGTACGGCCAGCATATTGAACTACGGCCTGAAATCTCCACGAAAGTATCGACTATTTAAAAAAAATCATTTAAATTTTCTTTTTAATTAGACTCGAACGCTCGGCACTTTTAGACTCGAACGCTCGGCACTTGGCTCTACACTCTGGCACTCTATCTTACTAACCACTAAATTACCCATGAAATATGTCAAAGTAAGATAATTAACAGCAAAAAAAAATTAAACAAGCAAATTAAATTTTCCAATTTAAAAAAAAAGTTACAGAATAATTAGCTCTGTTTGGAATTTATATTTGGACATTTGTTTCTTGAAACTACGAAATGAAGACAACGAAACAACAATCACACACTAGAGCTACTATGATGATTGTGTTTATATAGAGAATTGTAAAGATCACTTGATAGAACCTTGGTTGTTAGATTTTCTTGAAGTCTGTATACGATATGTGAAAATGCCAAACCCATAGGCCAGGAGTTCATAACAATCACGACAGCTACATTATTAAATTTCAAAGGACATAGAAATCCCAATAATTTCTTATTACAAATCAATATCTAGTATGTAGATGTTCCTTCAGAGTTGAAGATAATTACTTCCTAGTCCAAACCTCCCGCAGGACAACGGGGGATGGGAGCGGGCAGGGTTTGAACTCTGGACCATCGATAAATCTGAACGACATTCCAACGCGCAGACCGCACGACCAGGCAGCCCGACTAAGTCTGGGTGGAATATTGTACACGTTATTTCTGACACTTCCCATTCTCGGATCAAGTTGAAACTTTCAGTTATTCACTTTCGATAACAAAGCTCGAATCAATAAAAAAAATATTTATTTTATTAGTGGAGATAAATCTTGAATTATTGAGAGAAGGGGCAATAATTATGCTGTTCTTTCCCTCCTTTTAGCTTTGTGCAATATTTAGATAATATTGCACCCAGACACACACAAATAATTTAGACACCAATACACATATATTTTAGATCAGCCATACCTTTTTTTAAAGGCTTCTCTTAAAATAGCCTAAAAACAGTTCTACTTGCAAAATGAACTAATGACTACTAACATGGTGGATGCAAAAAACATGTATTATTTTTCACAGTTTTCGATTATTAACACCAGTTCAACATTTTAAATTTGACAACTTTGTGCGTCTTACTGACCTCAGAGTATCGGTTCATCAGATAAATCCAGAGTGGACGCGGAACTTGGACATGATCAAGAGATAGCTGAATACGTAAAGAAAAAAGGGAGATACTGAACATATATATGGCTGTGGGAGAAGGAGGGAACATTTCAACAAAACAAATGAACACAATGAGCTAATGAAACAGCAGACGAGAGAGATCTAAACAAAAACCTCAATGACCCAAGCTCGTGCTAATATTAAAACCCAGCTTTTGAGACGAGATCAATGAAAACATTATGTTTAAATGAAATAACAACACAAACATCTATTATATATATATTTCTCAAAACACAAGTTTAAACACACAAGCAACAAGTAAAACGGGAAAATCCCATGGTGCAGCATGGTGTGAATGGAAAATGGTGTATCCAAATCCGCACTATTTTCATTCACAAACTAGCATAATCTATATATATATAATTATCTTCTTCCCAAATTTTCAATTTTTATCTATATATTTCCGGATATTTTTTTTTACTTTACTTTTACTTTACAAAAGATTTTAATAATTTCCGGAGATTTCCAGGAATTTTTCTTAGGCCTATATTTTTTAAATTAAAATTTAAATTTTTTAAATTCTTCCTTGGGTCAAACGTTCACGAAAGGAATCTATCTCAAACCTTTTTGAACACTTCGAAGAGGTCTCTATCTTCCTGAGGATTCAGCCCACATTCCCTCAACGTGGTGCATCCGTGGAAACGTCATGTAGTGGAGCTAGATATGCTAAGAACGAGAAGCCAACAAGGCCCTTTCCGCGCTACCTTGGGTTACATTATTTTTAGTCTCAGTCACTTATCTTGTATTTGCCCTGAAAGATGCATTTCTTTTTACAACATTCCACGTAAACAAAATGGACATTACACAAAACTTGAATATCATGGTTGGGTTATATATTTTGTATACTAATGATTTTATAATGCACTCCAGAACAAAGTTTCCTGATCATGTATCAGGACGTCTTACATTTTGTTGGATACATTTAGGACTAGCCTTTTAGTTCTGAAGTTTATTACGTCCAGCTGGATGGCAGGGAAGGGAAGGATTCGATCTCGGGACCACCGTATCGACAGAAGCGCATACCCCGTGACCTGACAACCTTGACTGGCTATCCTAGAATTGAGAATTTTAGAGAATTAAAAAAATATATATGATTGTTCACCAGCTCAAAATCAGCTGCAAGGAAATCGGCACAGGATCTCTTTACAAAAAATTGCCTCAGTAGATAAAAGAAATGACCTGTCCACCTACTCGTTTCAGTTTCATAAGGTCAGCCAAGGTCAGTGCATGACGTTGTCTTAAAACGATCACAAATCTAATATGGTGAGAGTAAAGGATTTTCTAAACTCAAGTCACGTGTCCTGTTTTAACACAATATCAGTACGCTGTCAATATTGGTTTTCCTTCCCCTCCCATTTCTTTTACTGTTAAACATTTGCATAGGCGAAGTTTTATAGATATATCAGTTGGTTTCAATAACAATAAATATTAATGATATGAGCACTGTATGGCGTAAATAAATGCATATGACTTAAAAAAAAAAACTCAACATCTGTTGCACATAACTAACTAATTAGTCCCATTGCTGCCTACGTACTAAATAGATCTAAAACTCCTACACTAGTGCAATAAGAACGCCATGTGTGTCCCAATAGTCAAGACAGGCTTTGAGTTAAATTTTAGTTCATAGCTCAGTGGCATTCTACATTCTTCGAGAGACTCTTTTTGAGAATTTTTCATTGTCGGCATTCTCATTATTATGTTGGAGATGAACTACGGAGAGGTTTCCAGATCTGGCAGCTCTCCTTGCAGTTTTGATTATATCTGTATGTTGTTCGGGCCTCTCGATAAAGCTTGCTTCTTTGAACGACATAGTCAGCATTCTCTGGAGACACTTGACTGTTTTGCTAGCCCCAATTTTCAGCTTCCGGAACATTAGAATACGAAGAAACATTTGAAGAAAGGGGGAAAATTCCCGCTGAAGCTTATTCAAAATAAAACTTAATTATAACGAACAAACCAGAGTTTTCATCGTGTGCCCAATCAGCTAGTAATTTTTCCTGATATAAATAAGCTGTCAAATTACTAGGAAAATCGTTAGAGCCGTTTTAGAAATTCGTGTCCATCCAGTTTCCGCCTTTGAAAAGGAATTGTAATTTAAAAAAAATGTAATAATTTGATTTCCTAAACACTAATTTTATGCTCCTAGGTCATACCAAATTAAAACTACAACGATACTAAATCAAACTGGGAAAAATTTATATTGATAATTATATCATAATGTACTCGATGTGATCTTGTGTTTAAATGATCCATTATATTAATAGTCTCACACGAAACAAGCTAGAGCAGACTCGTGCTCGAAGATAAATCATATATATACATTAGTGTTAGGGGACGATTGCAAATATACTCAACATTTGCCACCAGACACTTGTTATGCACGTCATAAGGTAATATTACTTAACTTCAGCTTCGTGACATTCGACTTTTAAGGAGGATATCGAACGTGACCAATCAGAATCAAGAGAAAGGATCTGGTGTGGAATGTGCGTAGATATATGTGTTCTAATTTTCTTATGTATGGGTATTTGCGTGTCTAGATGCTGTCAATAATTCTGTAAATGTAATATTCTTAGAATATTGAGTCTCATGGGAATGCTTAGTATTGAGAGTATTGGTTCAAGGGAGACAATGTGTTCAGTAAGACCATGGACTGCTACTAAAAAAAGTGTAAACGAAAATGGGTTGCAGTAATAGTGAAACTGAAAGTGTGTATTTGGTTAGCTGTTATCAAAATATCAGACAAAGATTATTACGTCCTAACGTGAACCTCTAACAAAACCTTTTACAAAACCTTTTACAAAACCTTTTATAATGTCTGTTACAAATCCTCTAAAATGAACGTGTACAAGACCGTTTACAAGACCCCCAATATTTGTTCACATAAAACATATAAGTCTTTGTAAAAGACCTCGTACAAAATCTTAATAAGACCTTTTTCAAGACCTTTTACAAGACCTCTTACGAGACCTTTTACCAGATATCTTACAAGACCTCTAACTACAACTTTTACAAGACCTATTGCAAGACCTTTTACAAGACCTCTTACTAGACCACAGAGGATGGCGGGGCAGCAGGGTAGGTGCGAACTCGGGTCTATCGTGACCCACACAACAGAGTAACATCTTTGTCATTGTTACGTCTACCAGTGTTTTCGTAGCTTTCAACATAGGCGTATCTCTTCAATACTTTTCGTAACTATGAGTAGACCTCGCCCCCCCCCCCTCCCCAAAAGAATTATTATTGAAATTAATAAACGAAAAATAAAATTGTTCCTAGAAAATATAAATAAATGTTATATTTATACTAATACTATAAATAACATTAAGCTGTATCAATGAGAAGGACAAGCATAGATAATGGATTGCGTACCCTTTTACGTTACAATTGTATCTATAGTTTTAGTGAAAACTATCCTCAATTCTAAAACTAAACGATTTCCATATTCTCAATGGACCTTACAAGGAATACTACAGTGTAGATTCTATATTTAATACACTTTCACGTTTCACCTAGCTGTTCTGTCAGCTGAACTTAAATTGTGCTACACAAGAAACAACCTGGTCAAATCTAATATTCTCATAGTTACATAACCCTTCAGTTTCCTAACAATCTAACAAAATTACGTTAAATTATGGCCTACAGCTGCCAGATATCGATTGTATAATCAAAGTTGTGTGCAATATTATAGCCGTAGATTTCAATCAACATGTGCTGTTATTTTACAGCTGCTGGCACACATTGTGTGTGGGCCACTTTAAAAAGAAAAGAGCCACATCAGAAAAAAAAATTTCTTGGCAATAAATCAATACAGAATAACGACTTACCTTGCAGACGACATAGATAGTCCACACGATTGTATATGTCTGTCAAACTGGCGGAACTGACTTGATCTAGATGTCGTGCTCACGAGAGAGAGATCCTGTGCAGTCAAGTATGAAAGTGGACAAAGAAGAACCAGGTCTTCCACTTCTGCTAGCACTTCTGGAGACACGAGAGCCGGAAGGAAAGGGCGCGCAGTTGGTTTTTGATCAGTCGCGATAGATAGAGATGATTTTCATGAAAAGTATATATTTTTCATACCAAAAATTTAAGTTGTTGAAATGGACTTCATTTTGCTTTTTGATTTTAATGTGATAGACTCATTTTGCATTTTTAAAAATGTAATAGGGATGGCAAAACATGTGAGATACCTTTAGAAATGATAAGTTGTATATCTCAGGTGGATAAAAAATCATTCTTGCAGGCGTAAATAGTTCCATGACCATTACAGATTCTTAGACGATGTTCTGTGGGCTTTTCAGATGTCCGAAAAGTTTCGAGATAAATCCCTTTAACGTGGGGCCACTTGTTACGTTTGTTATCTAAAGAGACTCTTTCAACAATACATTAACTTCAAACGTCAGCATCATAGTTTATAATAAGTTTAATCTTCATAACAATATAAACACTATTTAGTTTCTATACCTCCATTTTGGTTCTCTCTTCTTTCAACACGCATTCGCACTATTTCACATTTACATTAACCTTTGATCCGGCAAAGAATTTAATCCCGTCGTTAAAACAAAAATGCAAATAGCCCCCCCCCCCCCAAAGGGTTATACAACCGTTAGGTGGTTGCATTTGAAGCAGAGACGCGGAGCATGCCACTTGTATATGAGAATAAAGATTAATATTAAGACTATCAGTTAATCTTTAAATTTCTGTTTCATGATAAGTTACCCACATCAAAAAATTTATCCTTTCCGTATAGAACTAAGCAGGTGTTATCTTATATGTTACAGACGCTACTTCAAAAAGAAGATGATTACGTTCTTCGCGTCATGCATTCAGTCATGCATATTAACCAATGACTTAAATTCTGCCAATTCACTGGTTTTCCTGGCTAGCTCAGGCAATCCATTCCATGCTCTAATAGCGCTAGGGTAGAAGGAGCTTTTGTATAAATTTGTCTTAGCATATGGAACGAGGGATGTGAGTATTTTTATTAATTTGTATTTAAAGTTTATGGTTCAGTGTTTTGTGTATAATTGCGACTTTACATTTAAGTCTTCTATTCAGAAGGCTTTCTAAATTTATTGATTTTACCAAAGGTGTTACTCTAGACAAATGTGAATATTCGTTTGTTATGAATCTCACTGCTCTATTTTGTGTCTGTTCCACTTTCTTAATGTTTTCTTGAGTTGAGGGGTCCCAAAAAGAGGATGCATATTCTATTATAGGCCTAACCAAGTTTAAATAACATTTTAGTTTTATATTCTTATTTGAATTATAAAATTTCTTCCAATAAACCTTAATGCTTTGTTTTAAGGAAAAGAGGCCACAGAAACAGATGACAGATTCAAATTTTTTTCTTAATTTATATACATATACCTTGGAATCTGAAAGGGGAAATTTACATTTTTTTATTTGCTAATTTTTGATATCCTTAGATTTAATATAGAATACCTGTATTTTCTTTTTAAGAAAACCATAATGTGTCTCCTTGTTTTAATCAAAATTTTGGTCAGTCATATTCTGAAGCCGAGTATTGCAGAAAAGTGGTTGCCTTTTGATCTGCTAAAATGTGAAGATGCATGTTTAAATATGTTTAATTTTCATGAAATTAATGATAAGTAGATATCACATTGTTCTATACACAACTGAGAAACAACATAAAAAATAAAAACTTCAATGTTTCAGAATTACATTTTATTCAGTTGATATAAACAAAGATGGGCATAATAATGTAAACAAACAATTGAAGTTACACACAAACAAGTGGTGACTTTTATAAATATTTACAAGTGAGAAAGAGTGAATGTAAATGTTATATACAGAAATTCAAGAAGTTTTTAAGCGATTAAATATCAAATATTGGTGATAATTTAAAAGTAACTGGCACGCTACGTGGTGTCGTCATGACGTCAGCACAAGATTTAGAAAATCCCCACTACAAAAAAAATTAAATTCAGTGGTAATGCCACCTATAAAGATGCTCACATTGTGAAATGAAGCCATTATAAACCTCAGATATCCCATTGATTAATATAAGGACTAGATCCACAGGGTTCTAATAAAATAATAAGAGGCCAATTTAATTTTTTTTTCTTTTTCTTTTTAGTGATATGGCCCGCGACACCAGTGTTGGTAATTAAAATGGCCCGGAGACTGAATTAGATTAGAATTCACTGGCCTAAACAATACCTTACTGTCTCCACAGATGCAGTTCTACTAATTAACTATTGTAAATCATCAATATAATTATCTTATTAAATGACTTGTGAGTATTTCATTATGAAGATCAAAATATTATTAATCAATAAAAATCAATTATTATTTATTTATTGTCTAAATTAATTACGATGTAGCAATCATGTTGAAATTGGAATAAGGGAGTTATATCCAAAATTGGCTCTTTCTTTGGAAGTTAGAAGTATTATTTACGGTTAAGTCCCTTTATATTTTTATTTTTTTTTACTTTTTAGCTATCAACAATAAAAATAAATAAATAAGCTAAAATAAAAATAATGATAAGAGAGAATAATGGATGCTTATTAATGTAAATTAATAAAATATACAAGATTACACATATTTATTATTATTTTTAAATGACCCTAAATACTAAACATTTATCAATACAGCAATATATATACTATATTTATAAGCCACCTCATTATATTATTAATTTCAGCCTTTTCTAATTTTGCAGTCCTATAGCGTTAAAACCAGAAAATTATTAAACAAATTTGTTTGTTGTTTTAACATGTCTCGTATGTTCCTTCAGAATTGAAGAAGATTACATCCTAGTCTCAATCTCACACAGGATAGTGAAATCTGAAGATGTCGGTTTAGTGAAGCGTTAAGATGTCGGTTTAGTGAAGCGTGAAGATGTCGGTTTAGTGAAGCGTTAAGATGTCGGTTTTGAGTCAGGGACCTTCAAGATGACAGTCCAGAGCGCATACCATACGACCAGGCAGCCATGGTGATTAAACACAATGAAAAGCAAAATACTGATAAAAAAAATCTTGCCTTTACTATTTGTAGAAATAACACTACGTGATCCAACCGACTTTCACGCGATATTTTTAGAGCATAGTTGGTAGGGACTAGAAGTACATCATTTCTGACAGAATTTTTGGGACATCATCTCACCTTCCTTTGGATAGAGGTTATACACTCCAGTAATATCTCGTAAACCATAGAAATAATATAAGGAATGTGTTGTCTGATATCTTTCCAGGGCAATACATCTTACACAATCCGTAGTTTAAAAAAAAAAAAGCATTCCAGCCAATAAATAGTGTGCAATAAAAGGCTTCAAACTAATGACACATCCAAAATTTTGAGCTCACTCAAAGAAAACAGAACAAATAAACAAATGGCTGATGAGAAAATATCTATGTTTACAATGTATACATTTATATGCACAGCAAATATCACTAGATGATGAGACCATATGTACATATGTTACTATAGGAATTCTACTATAGTTTAAACAAACAGCTAATGTGACCCGAAGACCGAACTGACTATTGCTTCAGTGCTACTCACGACATCAACATGAAGCCTGTATCAACGCGACCGCTCACTCAGATGTACACACTGACTTCTACACAACCAAATTACACAAACAGCGAGCAGTCAGTAAGCTAACACGCACAGAAACACCAACACACACACACACACACACACAGATACACACACACACACACACCTACGTTCGTACACTTCTACACTTTTACACATCCACTCACGTACACAGTTTTCAATAAAATAATTATATGAGCAATACATTCCTCAAAAAAAATATCTTTCAGAAAGTCGCCAAAACACAAATTGTTCAATATACTAAGGATTTTAACAACACACGACGAAATCCAAGCGAATGAAGACACAAAAACATGAAGACAAAAATCTTGCTATGTTTTAGCTTTACTATAAGACGGTACGCCAATACAATTTAAAGAGCTTAAGTGATTGCTATATTGTAAGCGTGATAGGTGATAGGCATATACAGAATTTCTTTGTTATTTTAGTAAATTTTACATTTTAACACATTTTTATTTCTTAGTGTATTCTTTAGAATATAAAACAGTTAATGATGCGATGTCTACGATACAGTCTACAGATTCTGAACGTTTTGTTTCAACTTCATTTCTCCAGCCTCTACTGTCTGGGCAAGTCTTATAAACTACGGCTACTGTAACTTAGTGAGTGAAGATGGTAGCATTTACTGTATATTTACACCCTACTCAAGGCTAAAACGTCCCGTAAAATATTGTCCTTAATCTTCATCAGCATAAACAAAAATCGACGCGTTAAAACAGGGACGTAGCTAGGACTTTTCAATCGTTTGGGGACCCGGTGGGCTCGACCTCTTTGGGGGCCCGGTGGGCTTGACCTCTTTGGGGGCCCGGTGGGCTTGACCTCTTTGGGGGCCCGCTGGGCTTGACCTCTTTGGGGGCCCGGTGGGCTTGACCTCTTTGGGGACCCGGTGGGCTCGACCTCTTTGGGGGCCCGGTGGGCTTGACCTCTTTGGGGGCCCGGTGGGCTTGACCTCTTCGGGGGCCCGGTGGGCTTGACCTCTTTGGGGACCCGGTGCACTTGACCTCTTTGGGGGCCCCTGCATTTTGCGTACTATTTAATTTTTAATGAAATAACACTAATTTGGGCCTCCCCTCAAGTTGGGGCCCGGTGGATTTTCAAAATTTCCCCCTCCTCCCCCACCCTAACTACGCCACTGGCAGTAAATGAAATAAATGTAGACCATTACACAAATGGACCTCATTCACCAAATCGAACGGTCACTTTGCATTCATGGAGAAAACAAAGAAAAAATACTGTCAAGTAATATCCATGTATAATTCGAGTTAGGTCGTCAGTTGTATAAAACACATAGGAAAGAACGTGACTCATTGGAGTTTTTTTTTTATCATTGGTGAAGGAAGTCCAATTAAAAAACAACAACAAACCATGTTCTCCTAAGTCCTTAGGTGCCAAAAACAACGCAAGGGAAATAATCTATGGATTCAAAACCAAAATGTTTTTGGCATTCTTATTCCCCCTTTGCTCTAATACGCGACACGATGGTTTAGGAAATAACGAGACTATTTTTCATCGGTATTCGCTTTTATTTATAATTTTCGTAATTTGCTCTTTTACCAAAGATGTGTCACGGGGGGCTAGCTGTTCTGTTCACAGGTAAAAGGGCCGAGGAAATGTTAGACCCTCCTGTGGCTTATATGGTTTAAAAGTTCCTTCGAAAATGATGACTACAACCTAGCCCAAGTCTCCTGCAGGCAGGGCCGGTCTTAGGCCACTGCAACCTATGCGGCAGCAGTGAGCCCCGCGCTTTCATAGGCCACGCGCTAATTCAAGATGTAATTATTAAATTGCAAACATGTACACAAAATTCCTGGAAATCTCCTGAACTTATAAAAATCTCCTGAAAACTCATTAAAATCTCCAGAAAATTAGACTATTTACTTTTATAGTCACTGGCATTTAAATATTTCATTGGTTACAAGGTTTGTAAAATACAGATCGCAATTTTTAACTTAATAAAGAATAAATACAATTCAAAGTCGAATTTCTTCCTTTTACAAAATCTTAATTTTCGCTTATTATCCTTATTCCCACACCCAGACTAGGCCCCGCGCAATCTGTTTTTCCCCTGCTTGTTGCTATTCGATTGAACTATCGTCACTTAATTTTGATACAATGATTTAGTGTTTACAAATGAAGAACAGAGAAGATCAAACAATGCGTACAATATGTACAATAGCAATATGTACACTACAGGCCTGGTAAGTACATAGGCAATACATGTACAAAATTATAAAATACATTAAAACGAATAAAATTGAAAACGTTTGGCAAATTAATGTCCTACATTGATGTTGTGATTTGAATTACTATGTACAGTATATAATAAAAACAATATGTCACGCAAAATGATCAAAATATCCAAAGTATACAAAATGTAAGGCGATCATAATATACAGTATACATATAAGAACTCAGTACAAAAACATGTACAGATGATAAGTTGAGAGCAATTTCTTAACAGACATGTTAAATTTCATACAAACGGCCAACGTTCGTGAGACTATTACAATGAACTGGGTGTATTTGTTCGGCTATGTTCTTCTTTTACATGTATTTATATAGTATAATCCTAACTTATGTGTTTATCTTCCTGTATTGGTCCGTTATATACATCCGCTGCGTAGAGAGGGTGGTGGTGGACAATGTGCGATCGACATCTTTCCGACCACAGCTAATGCCCAGGCATTCAATCTTATTTCCATGAGACGAATCATAGTCACTTCGCGACTGAATGAGGCCTTAGATAGAGATAGGTCCACTATTATTTAAAAGAAAATAAAGATAAATCTACAGTACATTGGGAATATTTCTCAGCTTGCATTGCAATTTTTTTGCAAAATATAGTTTTTCGAAACAGTTAAAAAAAGGAAGTTGATTTTGACATTAGCAGTATTAGATAATTAAAATGTGAACTGCTGGATTCAATCTCGGAGAGATTTCAAAAGAGTTTTATTGTACTCTTATGGACACACGTTCGGTTCATTACTTGGTTCTTCAACATTTCATTTGATAGTAAAAAGTAGTATCATTTTAATAATGTTGTCTTTTAATTGAAAAGAAATACATTTTCGTTTACAGATGTTATTGAAGCTGTGTCCACAATGATAGAAAACCATTATGCTAGCGAACATGAAAGATTGTATAATTAGGTATTGTTTCTGTGTCATGATTGGGTTCACTAAGCCTTAGACGACGACCTATAAAGCAAACTAATTCAACTTATACCACCTCTTCAATCAAGTACAATTGCTTTCCCTTGTTCAAGATACCAAACCAAATAGTTTATCACCAATAGTTAATATAATTAATTAACTAATTGGTTATTTTTTTTAACTTGAATCTTGTGTTGTCAGGTAAAAAATAATTTTGCTAAATTTCAGCTTTGACTCGTGATTGTAGAAATTTTGACCAGGCAGAGTGTGTTGATATAACCTATGTAAAAGAAGAAAAAACAAGAACAAATGGAGTAATCATTGTGGAATATGGAATGACGAATGAGAATTTACTATAGTTTTTATCACTGAGTAGTACACTGTCTTCATTATAGTTGATTGTCTAATGAAGAAACCTCTTTAAATACTTGAAATACATTACGATTATCCAACTTTTCAATTCTACCAATAGTGAAAATTAAATTAAAACAAAAAAAGGAATGATAAAAGTTTTTAAAATGATTAAGGATTAGATTAATACAGAAGTTTTCATTGGGACTCGCATGGTGAAATCTAGTCTCTAAGAAATGAGAAACTTTTGGTTACATTTTCCAATACTTAGGTATCTTTACACAAACACCAACAATAAACACACACACACACACACACACA
>JADKLZ010081101.1:13109569-13122462 GCA_021533235.1 Biomphalaria straminea
GTCTAATGTCCCGTACCAAAACAAAGGAAATGGTGATTACACAGCTGCTCTACTGCTCCTTACTTTCTCACACTGAACAAGATATCTAAACTTGGGGTTACCGTTAGGGCGTGGTGACGAAAGGCCCAGGAGATATATGAATGGAGGGATGTGTAAGAGCAGGCCATATCTTTCCATGGGCTGTAGCACCAGTAGCAGTAGTATATTACCTTTCTTAGTTATAAATTATTTAACCGAGCAAGGCTCGGCCACCTGATATTCTCTTCTTTAAAAAAATAATTTTTCTTCAAAACAAAAAAAAACATGGCACCTTTCATAATAAATCAAATATGACCAGAAATTTCCTGAAATGGAAAATCTGCTGAGTATTGACCTTGATAATTGGGTGTTTTAATTCATAAAAGTCTTTTTCATTGAGTCTACAATTTCATTTCGAAATTTTCAAGTTTTTCTTCAGTTAATAGGGAAAAAAGCAAATATCCACATGCACTTAAAAACACGCTTCCTCAGTCCTGTCTTCTTAAATAATTATTTAGAGAGAGAGAGAGAGAGAGAGAGAGAGTGCAAGAAAATAATGTTAACAATTTTACAGAATGTCACAGAACTTTGTTCAATTCGTCATATTATGATATTGATCACATGACTCGCATGCGTGTGTGTGTGTGTGGTGTGAATAATTTGTCAGTGTGTGTACGTGTGAACCTTGCAACACAATAGTTCAAGAAAGACAACTATTCTGTATTTCCCAATGTCCATGATGAAATTCAATGCCGTCAATTGAGAATTATAGACACAGTTGTGTCCCCTTTTAATTGGCATTGACTTCAGGCAATAGCTGCCTCCATTATTCAACAAGATCTTATCCTGTTTATTACACAGAAAAAGAGCAGACAATTTATTGGGCATATTTAAGTAGTTTACAACTCGTTGCAATAAATATATCGTAAACTAAGATTACAAAGATTATAGGAAACATACACCCTCTATCGATCCCCAAGAGTGGTTCACTCAGCCAGGCAAAAAGGCAGCTTTCAATATTTTCAGCAAGAATATCATCAAAAGCTATGAATTAAATACTATCAACAATCACAACCTTGTGTCCTCCACTATAAAAAGAAGACAGATATAGGTATCGAAATTTGTGCACACACTATCTTATCATCAGACTGACTTACGATACCGATTATTACGAAGATACGAGCGTATATTAATCTTATTATTATTACATTGTTAATATTTTGATCCATTCAATGAACTGATGATTGAGAAGATGTGCTTCAATTCATCGTTTTCTTAAGGGCCAATCATTCGTTCAAGGGCTCAAGGAAGAAACGTTTTCCATTTGGTTAAACCTATGATTTTTTTTGTCGCATAGTGTGTGCGTCTATATCAGTGCATGATACAAAGCACTACTTATAAGATGATGTTTTCAACTGTATATGCATACTAAATATATTCTTTCATTTGTAAATAAAATTAAACATTTTATTTAAAATGTAAGTAGCGTATATAACAGACCACATTTAATTAAGTAATACGAATATTTCTTTAAAACAATTATTTTGCTAGAAAACAACACAACAAACATTGTACATATTTAACGATATACAGTCTAGTATGTATGTGTCTTTTTTTTTTTCTTTTACTATTAATAGTGAATAGTTGTAAAAACGGTGTACTTTATTTTTAAAAAAAATATGCTTGCATATTTACTTTTGAAACTTAAATGAAACTTTTGAAAGTCATGATGTCGGATTTTGCATATCTTTTCTAGTTTCTGTGTTGTAAACGGGACGGACGGACGGACGGACAGACAGTCCACTCAAAACTAATATCGGCCATTCAACTTTCGGGGGCCGTTAGAAACCTATATGTACCCTCCGACAATGCTCACCTCGTTATAGAGTTATAAACTGAAGCGTAAAAAAAAATATACATGCGTGTTTAATAATAAACTCAATAGTTTGTTTCATTTTATTGAGTGATTAGTCTGACTTTGTTTTATGGTTAGTTATGATTTTATTTATGACATTAATGTCTGAAAATATTATCTTTTTCTAAAAAAAAACCCCGTAGTCATCATTTTATTTATTTAAGAAAATAGTTTATAAAAAGCGATTAAATAAAATTAAAATCATTGTTTCGGAAATATGAAAGTTACAATTTAAGCTGAGATCAACGTCACCTTGAAGCTGGGTCATCTATGTATTTACATTAAATAAGTATAAAAAAAAAAAAACCACTAAATAAATGGAAATGCAAATATTTTTAGAAAGGTTATATTCGATCACTCTTTCTGTCTGGTAAACAATGGAGTATGCCACTTCTCCCACTTCCAATTCTCGGATCTATTAGAACCGTTGTACAATTATTTATTGCTCCAACAAAACATGAATGAACAAAAAAATTGAAAAATTACTCAATTAATTACAGATAATTAATAATTTTGTTTGATACCAAAAAGGGAAATTTATCCTTAGTTAACAAGACTAAGACTAATACTGCTTTATTGATCCTTACGGTAATGTGATTACAAGGACTCTTTTTCTCATATAAAGACAATATAACAGAAACGTTCACATAAATAAAACAGACACAACAAAGGGTTCATCCAGCGAGTACACACAGATATTTTGGTGCTTTTCATTTTTCCCTGATTCCCGGTATGTTTGTATCTGTAGTGTGTTTGTCCCCTTAGATAGGCTTTGTTTCTTATTTTAATTGTTTTAAAAAAATATTCTTGTTTTGTGTTTAAAAATTGTCAATGTCAAAAAGGAAAAAAAAAATAAAAATGGTTTTAATCTCCTTTTTTTTGGTTGGTCAAAAATTTAAAAATAAATTATGTCAAAGTTACTTCCTGGTAGTAACTGAATATTTGTACTGAACCAAACAACTAAATATGGTTGTAATAGTCGAAAATAACAAATGACAAAGTACCCCCCAAACGTTTCTATATTTTAATTCCGACCTATTTCCATTACTGAGGTAACTGAGTGCAAGTACCCAAACGGCCCCTCCACAGACACACAAACAGACAGACAGACACTCGCACACACATTTTGTTTAACAATCAAAACGTGTTTACATTCGTGGCTTTCAGATAGTCCCATTTCAAATCAACTGCAAGCAGATTCCCCCCCCTCTCTGTCAATATGGAAAATGTGATGAAGATTTCAGTCCATTGCTTGACCCAAGGGCCACCGTCTAGCTAAAAAGGTCACATGTAATATTCAGTCTCAGAAAAAAAAAATGGCGGATCTCCAATCATAGGACTTAATGTAAACAGATCGAACATTTTATTTTCATCATTTCTGTTTGTTTTATATTAAAACAAGCAAACCATAAATAAACACTTTAAAAAGAAAAAAAACCTTTTCATAGGGAAGAACTTCACATTTATATGTCCCTCAGTATGGTAGAATTTATTTCCATTTTTAAAAAAAATCAAACCACTAATTTTAATGGATTAATTTTTAAGTTTTTTAAAGTTGATTCATGTTTTGTTAGGTAAAATAAATAATAGCATAAAGTGTTAACTTCATCCGAGAATGGGTTTGGGAAAAATATTGTGTTCATTTTGTACCAGATAGATAGAGTGAATCCATATAAGTTTGGTTATAACACTATTTTCACAAGTTCGAATGTTTGTATAAAGCAACAATGGCGAGGAACAAGCGAGCGGTTAGTTAGCTCGTATTCAATACGTTATCCACTATAGCAGGCTTTTGTGTTCTAGTTTTATTTTAAACCGTGGAGACTAATAAAAGTGGCTATATGAAATATTGGTAATCCAATGGTCCCCAATAAACTCATTATTCAGACAATTAGTTTTACTAGGAGATGAACTCAAGCCCCTCATGTCTACAGTGCAATAAAATGTATATATTCACCACATGCCCCACTGAACAATAAAGACATAGATCTATATTTCACTCTATATCTTTTGGTGACTTTCCCTGTTTCTATTTATAATTCTATACACTATGTAAAGACTATTAACGCAAAGATTTAGTTCAGTGGTATTAAACTTTGGTTTACTTATGGAAAAGGGGAGCCCATTAAATAATTTCAGACACATGCTTGCCTGGCGCTTATGTCCAATGGATCCAGTCCTTTGCAGCCTTATTGTGCACTGCGCGCAGACGTTTAGAGGTATCTCTGTGTCTCACGCCCACAGGAAATAGCCTTGTTTTAAGTTTATCGCAGTTATAGCGTCAGAAAAAACAAAGGAAACGTACATCTGTCTCATTGGTGGATCGGAAAAAGAAGATAATCTCTCTATAGATAAGTATTGTGGACTTTATCTAAGGGTTATTATATAGGTCTGTATTATATATAATATAATACCAACCTATAGAATATATACATATTCAGGGGCGGACTGGGTGTCATAATCGACCCGGGCATTTCTATTTCATCCGGTCCTTAAAATGCATATTATATGATAAACATCCAATTCTAGATCTACCCGTCCTCAAAATCATTATGCCAAGCTCGATATGCATACAGTAAATATAAATACGTCGCTCAGAGTGCCCCTTTTGTAAGAAAATACTATAAACCTTTAAACAATTTAATACGTGCCTAAGTGACATCCATGCGGTCCTTATCTTATAAAATACAGACTTGACTTCAAAAAAGATGATTCCTGTGGTTCTACCGGCCCATTAGGGTACCGGCCCACCGGGCATATGCCCGAATGCCCATATAGCCAGTCCGCCCCTGTACATACTATAAGTATAAATGTTTACGGGAAAGCTAAGTATGACAACAATCTCTACCTAATAATGTCAATGGCATGACTACCAGATGACATCCTTCTGACATTGTTACCAAACAATCAGCGTTTATAAATATGTCATGGGTTTTAATTAATTTTTTTTATTTACTAAACAATTTTTACCTATGATCGATATTATGAAACAATGGCTGATAGACTACTAACGGCTTAGAGCAAGTAGCACTATAAGACTTTCAAACCTTGTTGGTAAATGTGTATATGTGATCATAAGTATCGAAGCAAGAGTCTAGCATAACAGAAACAATGCAGAAAATCTAACAGCATTCTTGAATAGCATAGTCGGCAGCCATCGCGAATGAACTTACGACTTAAGGGATACTAGCATTTTTTGGGGGAGTTAAAAGAATATTCATCCGCTAAAGTAAAAATTCAACCCTACTTTGGCTTAGCTAGCATTAACTGTGAAAAAACAAACAACAATAACAGACATATCTTTCTTTTATTTATTGATAGAAGATGCTTTCGAGCCTATAGAAAAGGCAAAGTCTTTAGAAGGGAGTCAATTGAGATAAGAAACTGAGTACATCTTTAACTCTTTCTATCCTAATTGACGATACCATAGTTGATTTGAACTCATAAAATTTAAATTGGTGTTTATTTTATAAACTTTACTTTGTCTTATTTAACAAGGAGCATGCATTCCCCTTTAATTCTATTCAAATAAAATATTTTCTGGTAACAAACGACAAACTTATTGAAGCTTATCATAACGGGAGTGAAATACTACAGTACAAAATGGAGAATTCTATGGACAAATGGATAATAATTATGGAGGGAAAGAGTTAACTCTAACCTTTTACAGACCTTTGTCTATAGCGAGGAGTCAATTGAGACAAGAAACTGAGTTCCTCATTAACCCTAACCTTTCACAGACCTTTGTCTATAGCGAGGAGTCAATTGAGACAAGAAACTGAGTTCCTCATTAACCCTAACCTTTCACAGACTTTAGTCTACTCCCGGCTCCCAACTACGATTCCTCAGTTAAAGAACTACAGCAAATCTACTTTTGAATGAATCTTGTTAGCTATGCTTTATTTCATCTGGTTCCCTGACTCTCCTTCTATTTACACCATAACAAATGGAGAGCTGGTCATTTTGTTTCCTTCATTCCTTTTGTTGTTTTTTTTATTTTTCGGCTACAATGTAGACAAGAAAAGAAACACACAAAAATGTTTGTGCGCATGTGTGTGTCCTGAGCTCTTGAAGGATTTTGGAAATGCAAGAATCGATACCACGCTTTTCTGTATAGACAGATTCGCTGTATTTAAATTAACAGTGGTAACTCGGGTCTCGTCCATAGTTCTTTCCAGAATCGAATTGTTCGAGTATGAAAATATTTTTTTTACCAAATTACCTAATTAATGTAAAATGATTTTAATACTTCCTACTCATAAGATTGAGGGCGCGGTGGCTGAGCGGTAAAGCGCTTGATTTCCGTACTGGAGGTCCCGGGTTCGAATCCTGGTGAAGACTGGGATTTTCATTTTGGGGCGCCCTTTAGTCCACCCAGTTCTGACATTAGTTGCGGAAAAGTAAAGGCGGTTGGTCGTTGTGCTTGCCACATGACACCCTCGTTAACCGTAGGCAACAGAATCAGATGATCTTTACATCGTCTGCCCTATAGACCACAAGGTCTGAAAGGGGAACTTTACTTTTTTTTACTTTACTCATTAGATACATTGCAAATTTTGTATATTCTAAATCTAAAGGCATGCCAAATAGGGAGGCAAGATCCGATACGCCAAACCAGTATTCATATGATTTTACTTTTTCAGTTCGTTCAATAGTCGATCTCACTGTCTTACCATCCATTACTTTCTTTGGACCGTTGATTCGAGATGTAGGACAATGGTAGTCAAACTTTTGTTTGGACCAATAACATTATCTTATCTTATCTTTAAATGGCCAAAAAAAATATTTAAAAAAAAAATACTCTGCACACTGTTCGAGTATTCTTTAATTACAAAAGATGTATGATTAAAAAATTGCTACAAAAAAAAAGGGCAAATTTGAAAGCTTGACGCCCAATGCGCCAAACAGCGCGGAAGGACCTAAGTGTAAGAAAGAATTTTTAAAAAAGGCGTTTCGATATCATTGTGCTTATGGTGTTGGGTGTTTAAGTGGCAAGAACTTTCTCGGGTTCAGAAACATTTCGGACCCAAATATTTTGGTCCAAGACCGAACCGTTCGAGATTAAAGGCATTCGAATACTCAGGAATCGTTGTATTATTTCTTAAGATTGGTTATTTAAACATTAAAACATACACATGTATAGTGAAGCAACATTATCCCGATGTTAACTTTAACTCTTTCTCTCCGTAATTATTTACCACATTCTGGTGGAATCAACGTTGGTATCGTCAGTTAGGAAAGTAAGAGTTAAGGAAGTACACGTATTTATGTTTAAAAAGAGTGTGCTCAAACTTCTTTATTTCGAAACATACTCAAATCTCTTTTGTTTCACCAGTTTGAAGGCATGCCTAGAATTCATGGGTAATCGTGAAATAGAAACTATACAACAATTCAAAGCTGAAATCGATACTCGTAGCTGGTGTGAACGAGAGGAGGCCGAAGCTGTTGAAATTCCGAGCTCTGACAAGGTGTGATGTAGTTTAACGGACGATAGGAGAAGCTCAAAGAGGATGGGGAGGTGTACATCAAGTGGTGGAATGGGGGTGGGGGGGAGGGAAGAGAGACATCCCAGCTGTTAGTCTTTTTAAAAAATAAACAAGACAAAGCAAGCCAAAGAAATGTTAGTCAAATAACTGACTTCAAGGTCATTAACCCCCATTCATTTGCTTGCACTTGTAGCTAGTTCTTTGAATAATAAGAAATTTATGGATGATCAAAAAGTAAAGACGAATTTGTTCCACTTGTTGTTGCTACTAGAGTGTCATACCAATGGTGTCGGAGGAAGGCAAGAGTGTGAGACTCGAGTTGTGGCTAGTCATTCAATTGCGTATTGACCTAGAAAGCCATGAGTACATGAATAACTTAAGCTATTTATGAACACAAGTCCAGTGTGTGTATGTGTATATGCTTGCATCTTGAGTCCAGGGATGAATAATTACGTTGGACGAACTCAAAAATATCAGACTTATGAAATGTGACTAGAATAGAAACTATCTCTAGATTTTTTTTTACGTCTAGAGATAGCCTTAATATAGAGCTGACAGATTGAACATAGAAAATAATTCTATCAAAACTGTGATAAAAACATCACAATAAAAGGATACTTGTTTTTTGTTTGTTTGTTTATTGTAAATGTTAATAGCTGCAACTATTTACGCATAATTGACCACTAGCAAACACAAAGAGTTGTAATTGATAGCTAATGTTGGAAATTCGTGAGATAAAGGAATATGTTCAGGTGTTTTAATTGTTCAATCTTACTTATGTTTGAATGGATCGTTTGAATAGAGGTTTATATTAAATATGTGTATTATAAAAGTATATAGGTTAATACTTTGGATTACATTTTTGAATATGTTGATTAAAGTAATTTTAACCATGAAAAGATATTTTAATGCAATAGTAAAGGGCAGGGCCGGTCCTAGCAATTACGGGGCCCTATGCGAAACTGATTACGCGGGGCCTATAGTCTGGGTGAGAATAAGGATAAAAAGTGTAAATTAAGATTTTGTATTAGAAAATAAATTTGGCTTTTTCTTTTCTAAGTAGAAAATTGTGATCAAGTTAACTTTACTTTACGAATCTTGCAACCAATGGAATATTTATATGCTAGAGACTATTAAAGTAAATAAGGTATGGAATCTTCCTGTTAAGGTGAAAATTTTCCCGATTATTACATTTTATTACATGAAAGAAGACAATGTCTTTTTTCTTTTACCGCGCGTAGGATTGGTGTTTTCCGCAATGAATGACACCCACAAATGACAATTTTTTGTCTATTTTTTCATGAAATTTTTGTGAGTTTTCAGATTTTAATAAGTGCAGGACATTTTCAGGAATGTTTCGTATATATTTTGCAATTAATAATTACACATAGAATTAGCGCGGGGCCTATGAAAGCGCGGGGCCCACTGCGACCGCAAAGGTTGCAGTTGCCTAAGACCGGCCCTGGTAAAGGGAGGCTTTCTCTGGTACATGTCTTAGATTTTGTAAACACATTTCCTGCACAATCACTCACCGTTTGTTAAGAAACTTTACAAACAAATATTTTTTTAGGTCGCAATTTTCCTTTTTTTTTTTGCAGGTAAACAGAGGGAGTTTGTGTTTATAAATGAACTCCGATCCCTATGAGTTGTTTCGTATGCAAATCCAACCAAAAAGTAGGACGTTTGAAAATGGATGAACATGATTGGAGAAATGAAAATCATATATTTTTTCTTCTTTTTTTTTTCTTTAGTTTATGTTTTTTTTTATTTTGAATACGGCTTTAGCGTGAATTCCTGCGTTCGACGTAAATGTTTTTTTTTCTTTATGTATTGAGCTTTTTTTTCTGTTGTACTATTCATATGACATTTCTTACCCATAACTAAGAAAAAGCATGATTAGGAAGTATAACCTTGATATAAAAATAAATTTTAAAAAATACTTAAAAAACAAAACAACAAAGCTTATATAAGGGAAAGGACCATTAAAATCACAGCCATATCTCTCAACATTACAAGGCTGAACTTCCATTTTTTATAAATAAAATTACTGGTCACCACAATAATTGGTAATTTGTTTCATTAACTCGTGTATTGTCATAGACTAGACCAGTGATGCCCAACCTAATTCGACCGGCGGGCCAATTTCGATTCCGACACTCGTGTCGCGGGCCACATGACCAAAAAGGTAAAAAAAACGAAATGAAATAGACTTGAAACAATTTTATTAGAAACCTGTGGCTCTCTTAATGGATATTTGAAGTTAACCATTGTTTGTACGCGTCGGAAAATGGCATCACGTCTCTACTTTATATGTTAATTGCAATTATCATTGTAACTATTTTACAAAAGACTTTTTCTTGTCTCTTTTTAGCATATATTAACATCGATCCTCCAACTTCTTGGTGTAGTTTAACAATCTTTTATTCGCGGCTCTATTCAAGAATGGCTTCATTTTTGTTTTAAAATCCGTTTTCTTTTAAGCAAACACTCTTTCTTTAAGAATCAAATAATTTGGATTATTATCATGTTCCACAAAAAAAGTAAAAATACGTTCACTATTTCTGTTAGATTATACATTGAAAGTACACTTTCAGATTTTTCCACTTTCCCATACATAAACGTTCACATGTTAAAAGTCATGGCACCAATCTATTAGAGAAAAAGTGAGGGCCTAACGTAAGTAAAGATACATTTTTCAATTTTTTTTTTGAGTGACGGGATTTTCTACACTTTGTGCCGACGGTTCGGCGGGCCGGATGGCACTTCGTCGCGGGCCGGATGTGGCCCGCGGGCCGTAGTTTGGGCATCGCTGGACTAGACAATATATAAGTGTACGAAATTTCAACTTGATCCGAGAGTGGGAGGTGTATATGTTTGTATGTATAAAATTTGTACCAGGCAGACGGAGTGAGTTAATATAAGCATGATTGAACATGTATATACATATAATATTCAAAGTTAGGTAACAAACGTGCATGCTACAAGGCATCCATAAGAATATAAATGTTCCATAATGCACGTCTTGTAACTTTTCTGATAAATTTTATTTTAGATAATTCTGTAAGTTTTCTCTTTGAGAACGCAAACAGTGCCACTTGTTTTGAGGAGAATACAGAAGATAATGTAATGGGATACTGAGTAGCACTTTTAGTTATTGAGATTTAAATATGACATTCTGACGGAAAGATGTACAAATAACTGCTTTTCCCGTCAAGAGTCCGCAATAATAGTGAGCAATGAGCTGGTCGTTCTTGACAATTACAGAAAATAATGTACTTATTTTACAGATATCTTTTGATATCATCTAATATCATACCCCCCCCCAAAAAAAAAAAAAAAAAAAAATCCACCCTGTTTCAGCTTTCACGCTAACTAACTCCTAAGCCAGCATTACGGGACGACTAATTTCTTAGTGAGTCTAGGAAAAAGGAAAGAGAGAAACTGCCTTAGTTGGCAAATGCAAAAGTTACAACGAGGCTGGGTAGTCAAAAAGTCGATCTGAGAAGTGACTTTGCATATAAAGGAGCGGCCATCAGACTTCACGTGGCGGACAGATGCCAACTAATCCTAAGTTATGGCTCAGACAAGGAGAAAAAAAAAATCAATCCAATTTCATTCATACAATACCAACCAAACGTAAAGAGCGGGGTGGGGGTAATGGTTTGGGAAAGCTCAATTTATTGAGCACGTTATAGTTGGACAAAATCAAAATAGGAATTATACTCACTAGTGTTCACTGCTTTCTTCGGCTAATTAGTCTAGCCTTTATATATATATATATATATATATCATAGAAAAAGTAATATGATTTGAAAGAGAATATGTAATTAACATTTAGATTAAGTCTTACAGAAACAAAGAGGAGCGAACGGTACTTAGTTCTTTGTATCTACCTATCAACAAATGGAGTTGCCTTTACAATGTGACATCTTAGCGCTAAGTCTATTTAAGTGGTGACCTTTTCATTCGTCCGACTAGCGCTTCACGCCAATGCCACCTACCAAGTGTTGATGAAGCGTACACTAAAAGTACATACAATGTTCAGCTACATGTTAACAATAGCTGAAGACCAAGGGAAACAAATATATTGAGGTTCAAGGAGTACCGTTCAGTGTATGCAAGCTGATTCCTACCGCCTTGAAGTCTACCCGGAGGAACCGTTTAGTAAGAGGTCATGGATATGCTATAAAAGGGTAACAGGGATAAGCAACTGGGCGTTTAGAAGACTAGAGATCAGAAATGTATACCCTTGATGGGAATAAAGCCTAACTGGTCTTCTCCACACCGTACCCACATTTTATTTAAAAGATCCGCCTTCTTATCGATGGTTCTGTCCTATAAGTTAACAGTATCAGAGGGATTCCAAAGTTCCCCCTCGGATTGCTCAGACATCGGCCTCATGTCTCTTGTAAAAGCTGTCATGGGATCTAGAGACATCTCAAAACGTTTCTGATTTACTAGCTTTCGGCGGAAGACGTTATTGGTTAAGTGGATCAAGGGGCTTTGTGTTACATTCTACATCAAAGAAAGAAAAAATGTCACATGCGCTCCATAGTTCGTATCCTGATCAGTGCTGTTTTACTATATTTAATACACCATGTTCATGAGTTGTTATGACATGAATATGATTTAGTTACATTTGTTTCGGGGATAATAAGGGGAAAGTACGAATGAACCACAGATGACGCAAAGTTAGTTTAAAAAGTAGAAGGCTTTACGATACAGTAGAAACAAAAGGTGTTTTCAGTAGAACAGTTAATTAAGAAGTAATTTCTCAACGGCTAGTGACAGAGACATCGGACGGTTCCCTGTTGAGGATTAAAGTGTTTACTGTTTCAAACGAGCATCTACTCTACATCTATTGTAGCGTCGACTCTACATCTATCGTTGGTGTTATTGAGTTCGTTGAAGTTTACTTCCTGTTTCGATATTCGTTTGGATCCAACACCGCGAACTGGCACGTAACAACATACACTACGGCCATGATCTAACGAACATTTTTGCCAAGTTTTATCAAGATTGGTCTAACGCTTTTTATATTTCTTTGGGACATATATACATACATACATACATACATACAAATTACAATTTTCTTTATATATTAAAAGAGATGTGTGGATACTTCATTCTTTGGAGTTTTTTTTTTTTTTAAAGCTGGTTTCATTTTGTTAAGTCATTTAGGAGGAGATCGTATATGTGAAACAAGATAAGATAAGAAATAAACGATAACGCGATATGTTGATTATGGGCCATACCAATAAAGAAAAGACGTGAAAGATCAACAAACGATCTGCATACTCTACCCTTATCTAGGTCATTCTAGTCTGAAACAACAAAAAATGTGTAGGCCTATATTCTACATTTATAAAGGTCATTCTAGTCTGAAACAACAAACAATATGTATACTCTACATTATATAGGTCATTTTAGTCTGAAACAACAAACAATTTGCATACTCTAGACTTATATAGGTC
>JADKLZ010081101.1:13122472-13132932 GCA_021533235.1 Biomphalaria straminea
TAGTCTGAAACAACAAACAATTTGCATACTCTAGACTTATATAGGTCCTTCTAGTTTGAAACAACAAACAATTTGCATACTCTAGACTTATATAGGTCATTTTAGTCTGAAACAACGAACAATTTGCATACTCTAGACTTATATAGGTCCTTCTAGTCTGAAACAACAAACAATTTGCATACTCTACACTTAATGTAGGTCATCCTAGTCTGAAACAACAAACTATAGTATGGAATGAGCTGCTCTGCCCCTGCCAGGAAAATTGATACCATCATAGTATTGATTCAATAGTACTTTTCGTATGAATGACAGGCAATGGTCAACTTAGTTTAACTGCCTGTTTCAGTGTCTTCATATTTTTTGGGTGTTCTCTCTCTCTCTCTCTCATTCACCAACCTCTCTCCTCCCCCCATCTTACACTCTCTTCCCAATACGTCCTCTTCTTTTCACATTCCTTCTTTCTTTGTGATACACTTCTTCAATCTCTTCCTCCTTTACATTCAACTCTTTCTCATTCTCTATTACTTTCTCTGTCATTCCACCTTTATCCCACTCTCTCTCTCTCTCTCTCTCTCACCCTTTCTCTCACTACCTCTCATCTCTTTGTCAAACTATCCCTTTCTCTCTCTCTCTCTCTCTCTCTCTCTCAGTTCCATCTTTCTGTCTCTCTCCCTCGCTCACCTCTTCTCTTCTCTCACTCCCTCTTTCTCCCACCACCTCCTCTCTCCATGCCTCCCTTCACTGTTTATCTCCCTCTCTTATTTCGCGTGTGTCTCTCCAATGATTGATCTACACTTGCGTGTTGTGTATGGTCCACTGCAGTGAGAGTGTTTGTGAGAATCTCAAATCTACAATCAGAGCTCATTAATTAATGACTCTTTTGTTATCGGTTTGTTGATATATCCAGGGCAGGGATCGGCAACCTTTTGAGTCGAAAGAGCCAAAATTTACAATTTGCAAATTTTAAATCTTTTAAAGAGCCGCAACATCTTTTTTTCTTGCCAACTATAAATAGTACTTACACACTTTTTAATGGAAAAAAACAACAACTTTTTACTCTTTTATAAGTAGTGTTTTTCACACCAAAAAAATAATTTAGGAAACAACAAAACAGTTAAACATTTACTCACAACACTAACTTATACTTGAAAAACAAACAATTGGGAAAACTAATTTAACAAAAGCGATGGCTTTGCATGGTTTTAGAAAGTTTGGATACATTTAGCTCATAGCTTGTTTTTAGTTTCGAACACTACTCTAACATTTTGCTTTGTTAGTTGGCTTCTTACTTTACTTTTAATTATATTTATGCAGGAGAACGCTTTCTCTCACGAATATGTCGATCTAAAGATAGTCAGCACTCCTATTGCCAACTTCTTCACCGTACAGTAGCAATCTGGATTTCTATTCAACGCATCACCTCGTGGCATTCCTTTGAAAGCTGTCCACTTTTGTTACGTACATCATTTCTGGATCTCCAAACTCTTCCAACTAGATTTGTAACTGTACATTTTCCACCCACAAAACGTTTTAAATCGATCGATTGCATTTCTAGAGATCCAGTATCAATTCCAAAATGATCAATGTGGATTTTGTTACTATTTGTGTTGAGAGAATTTACTTGGAATGCTAGAATGGTTGGTTTTGAACTGCTCAAATCTATCAAAAAATTTATATTATATATTTTTTTACAACTGTGCTGAAGTAATTCATGTCAAAAGTTGCACTTATTTTAACGCGATTATGTTGTAGACATTGAAAATGAAGTACCTTGCCGCTCTGAATATCTTCTGCAAGAATATTTTTTCTTTAAAACAAAACGAATTCTTCTATCAAAATATAGACTGGGTTTAATTTTCTTTGCAGTTGTAGATTCAGCTTATTTAATTTCGTTTAAATATCCAACATAAAGTAACTTTTTTGCAACCATTTGTTGTTCTCTAATTCAGGGCGATGTAGTGTATATATTTCATTCAAGCACAAAGCAAAAGGTTTAAGCCTTTGGAAAGTCATTGCATTTTATTATTGGGAAGAAAGAGTCTCTATTTCCTTTAAGAATTCTGACAATGGTAGAATGCTTTTGACAAGAAGCTGTTAATAATCTTGATTTCCAGTTTTTTTACTTATGTGGAATTTGTAGGTTTGACATAGAGCCTCTTGCTTTGGTTTATTATTCAGAAAATTGTAACAATTTCATGGTTTATTTTGCTCAGAAAAATGGTTGTTGCCCCTTTATTTGTTTCTGCCATTCTTGTGGCCCCATCCGTTGCTATTGAAACGATTTTATTTAAAACGAGCTTAACGTTTTCGGGTTTTTTTTTGGAAAGACTGACCATATTGGCATCTTGTGCCGTGTCTTTATATCGCAAGACTCAAGAAAGTTGAATATCTTTCACCTGCAAATATGTTACATTTGAAGACATGTTAGCTATTCTATCTTGTTTTGTTTTAGACGATATTGGCAAATCTTTGTTGTTGTTTTTTTGTCTCAAGATTTCTGGTTTGTTTTGAAATCACGAAACAGTTCTTTAGATGCACGAAGGGAGCAGTCTTTGACATTTATAAATGGTTTGCCTTTTTATGCAATGTCCAGTCGTACCGCCATATTACCATTACTTGTACATGGCTTCTAACTTAAAGAAGATAATTCGCTTCTTACTCATTTACTTGAAACAACAAACTATACGTCCAGTCCCAGCCAAAGCGAGTGCTGAAGATGCCAATTCGTCTTGGCTCGAAAACGCATTAAAACCTACTTAGAAGCATCCGAAACTACCGAGAGTTTCAGATGGACTGACAACAGTGACAACGCGTGTAATGGGGAAGGGGTGTGGTGAAAAGAGAGTACAAGTGGCTGAGAGATTTGTCGGTGCCTAATGCAAATTTAACAATTCGAACTTTTCAATTTGTTTTTCTTTTCTATAAAATAAATAATATTTGCGTAGGGAATTAAAGAGCCGCAACTTCACATCCAAAGAGCCGCATGTGGCTCGCGAGCCGCGGGTTGCCGACCCCTGATCCAGGGTCACAGTGAACTGCACACAGTTTTCTTTTCTACGTCTTTTTATACGAGTTACGTCCAATAAATCGAAGTCCCATATAATTTACGTCAAAAGTTTTATAATTTTATAGATACTACATCAAGCTTCTACAGTGTATTAAGTTTTTAGATTCCATACGCATTTGCAACTGATACACTGAAAAGCGCTCAACTTGATTAAAAAGGTTTAAACTTTGAATTAGCTTTCTTTCACAAAAAGCAGGGATTATTGTGAATAAGGAAGTGATTTGGAGGAGAGGAATGTGGGTAGAATGAAAGCATTTGGTGACATTGTTTTTTTAACAGTTTTGTTTTTCTTTTGATTTGTTTATGGAGCTATTCAATAATAACATTAGCTCGAAAAGTATATCAAATTTAATGGTTTCAATATTTGTTTTTTAAAAAAAAAAGAATGTGTTGACTATTTGTTCAAATGTATCAAATCCTTAATTTTCATTCACGCTCTGGCACTAAAAACATTTTACGCACAAAGTCGGAAATCATGAAGACAGTCTGATAGAAAAAAAAGAAACAAACTGATGAATAAATCAGTATTTTTTTCTTTCAGCAATTAGGCTTTGAGAATTGTAAAATATGTAGATCTCTTAGCACTTGAGAAAGTTCTGAGAACAATTAACTAGAATAAAAACCAAATATTACTTTTTTTTACAATAAATAGGCTTGTCTTCGAGTCCGAAGATTAGTGAGGAATACAGTGTTTCCCGTGGCTGTGCAGTCCCAGCTGTGACAATACCTAAATACAATTCATTTCTTTATGAAGGAAGCTGGATGGGTGGGCGGAGGGTTAATCTAGAAACGGCTCTAAGGATTTTCCTAGAAATTTAATATCGCTAAGAAAGGAATTACTAGCTCGTTAGCCACACGGGGAAAACTCCGGTTTGACGGTTTGACGGTTATGATTTTTCAAAGTAAAAATAAATAAAAGTAAATTTGTCTAGTGTGGTGAAATAGTTTCTATTTGTTTATGTTTGTGTAACGTCGTGAGAATGTGTTCACAACATTAATTTAGTGTGCTACTGTGTAAGTCTCTTTCGTCAGTTCATGTGCCGTTCTAGTTTAATAAAGCCTTGTTTTAGGTACTCTTCAGTGTTTCTTTATTTATCATTACAAACTAAATATAAGTCTAGATCATAGGCATAAATAAATATAGACTGGCCAATAAGAGAGTTTTATGAAACAAATTTTTGTGAATTGCAATTGTGTGAGCTTTATTTTATGTCTAGAAATTTTGTTTAATCTCTAAGACTGAAGATCATGCAATTTTTAAATCTTTCATAATTCGGAAATCCGAATTCAATAGATATACATCTACATGTTTTCAAGTTACATGAAATTACTTCCTTTTTCCAGTCTATATTTATATATGTCTATGGTCTAGATCCTACATCGGTTATGAAAGGACTATCGCGTTCTTAAAAGGATTATACCGTTCGGGAATTTTCAAATTAATGTTCAGCAAAATTATGCGCATTTTCTTTTAAGTCTAAATCTAAATACTTATCATTTGAGTATAAAAACGTTTATTATATCTATATATTTCCTGTCCACATGTTATTTACATGACGATTACATATTGGATGTAGTAAATTAACTAATGCATATGTTATGAGATTATTATTAACATTATTACAATATCTTTATTCAATTCGTAACTTCATGGAAACTTGAAAAACCTAATACTTGGCTTGGTGGACATAGATCTCGGAAACAGCTCTAACGATTTACTTAAAAAATAGTTTTTCTTGATCGACAATTCATGACATATTTTATCTAAATTGGATTTCTCCTATCAGCCATAATTTTTTATTGTTTTTTTTCCATAATCCGCCTCTCTGTTAAGACTTTTGGAGCCAAAATAAAAATTACAATAAATTCTGTTGTTTTCTAATTAAAATGAAATTGAGTTCGATATTTAAACAAAAAGAGGGGGGGGGGAGGTATACTTGAAGAAATGCTGGAAAGAAGAAGAAAGGGGGGTGGGATGAAGGTCACAAAGGGAAGTGAGAGGTGGAATGTGTGAGGAAACCTGTGCGTGTGTGTGTGCGGGATGGGGGGGAGCTCCCGCTGCCTTGACGGGATGCTGATACAAAACGTAGAAATGATATGATTATTGTGTGCTTGAAGATTTAATGGAAACTTGAAGTGCAGGCGCGATGTTATTAAGACATTCATCATAGCAAACACGACAGGACAGAAACGGGAGATTTTTGTTTTGCTATCATTTCCTCGCTCGTGGTGATGATGATGTGAAATAAGCAGCAGACTCAATGTTTTTAACTAGTAAGCAAATTATTTGGCTGACAGACAACAAGCACGACAACAATACAAAAAAAAAAAAAAAGATAGAGACAATAATGTAATAAAAAAGTATTGGAAACCGTTTAAAAAAAACAACTAATTTTTATCTATCTCTAGTCGGAGATCTATTTTAGGTTTTGCAAGGGGAATTATGATTAACGATCTTCAGATGTTTTTTTGCGTTTTCTACCTAGCCTGTATGTTTTTATACTGCAGTTTGCTAACGTACATAAAACATATGCACTTCAGTAAGGTTACAGCGGCACATTTGTATATTATTTAATTATAAATTAAAAAACAATGTTTACATCATCATTTTTTTTTTATTCTTGTTGCATACTAAAGAAGACAAAAAAAAGTACTTTCATTAAAAACGTAAAATGGAGACTGTATAGAACTACAAAAGGGCTGAACCAGCTATTTTTAACATCTGACATCATGTAGTTAACTGCAGCAGACGAATTCTTTTCTAATTTTGAGAATTACCTAGATGGGACTAGATTTAATATACATAAAAGGGATCTTCTAGACTCTAGACGAAAGTATATACATTCGTTGGTTTAAAGTGGATATTTCTAGTTCGGCTTAACATAGATACTGTTTTTATTCAATATTGTCATTTATACTTATGTTTTTTTTAAACATTAAAACATATGCTTCATTATTTATTGGCTTAGATAGCTATTTATACGGACCAATCACTTATTTACCCAAATAGTAAAACTCGTCTCGTGTGGAGTGATATACTCTGGCTTTGAGTGACTACATTGTCTTTTTTTTTAATGATGTAAAAACATGAAACAGATATCATTTTTTTTAACAGTGATCGAATAGTATCTGTGTAAACTGTATGGGAGAGGTTTAAAGGAAAAAAAATTAAAACTTATAGTACAAAGTCAAAAACTTAGTCACTTACTTGTTACATTGTAACTAGAATCGTAATTAAGCCTTGAAAGAAGCTTGAACAAGTGATGTCGAAACTACGGTCTGCGGGCCATACCCAGTCCTAGACGCTACTAGAAATTTTCTGCCCACCGCGAATAGAACAAAAATTGCTTGGCCACCTAATATAGGGATTACGAGTTCGAATCCAGGCTCGAGCAGAGTTGTGTTTGCTGAGCGCCTTAAGACAGGACGGCAACCTGCTCGCAGAGATTTATACACTCACTTAACTAGGCGGGGGCAGGGATGAGACGTCGTAAAAAATGTTCTGTTTTTTTTTAAAAAAACAACATTCATTAGTTCTTGAGAAACAAATATCGCTTAATATGTTGTGTATAGGAGGTTCATTAGTTCTTGAGAAACAAATATCACTCAATATGTTGTATATAGGAGGTTCCTTTTTTTAAAAGAATGTTTTATGTTATTCTTCTTAATTGATTAGAATATCTCTTTTTAAATGAAAATTTGTTTACCAAAATATAGTTTTCTAAAGTATTTGTTTTTGTTTACATGGTAACTCTTAATATTATATCTATAGACCCAATATAACTATATTGCTTAGAAAGTCAAAACGTATCAACAAGTATGAGACATCTTTTCTTTCTAAGCGTGCTTTAAGGTCAATCAAAGAGTGATAAAAAATGTGTGTTAATTTCAACCTTTAAAAAAATGTTGTTGCACCTTCATAATTAATGTGTTAATTGAAGTGAAAGCTCTTGTTAATTAAAACAAACCCGCATATACTATTTGAAGGAGTGCTAGATGCACGAAGCTTGCTTTAAAGAAGTTATCTGAACATGTTCATTAAGAAAGAATCCTCTGATCACGTGGTACTGTAGACAAAATAGCAGTAATAACATATGGGGAAAAAAGTTAATATATAATTTCTGTAAGAAACATTGTTAGCTTGTACGAAAACAAATGTAGGATGTCTTTTCTCCGGGCATGTTACCCTGCCTCCTAGTGGAGTGAGACGGTCAACAGATGATGTGTGGTGCCCCAAGGGTTCAATAGATAGGGAATCTGTGAAGATGAAGAGTATGTACCAACGAAGTTTAACTGACATACAAATTTTGAAACATTTCTACAGACAGTGAGATTCATACGCCATAGAGCGAATTCTCTGCAGACAGCAGGACGTGACGGTAGGAAGTAGACACGCAGGACGTGACGGTAGGAAGTAGACAAAATAGGGACCGTTATAACAACAGTCCAGTGAGGTGAAGTCACTTAGAAACATGTATGACTAGATTGTCACATGAAATGCGTTGGACGTAATTAGCTTTTTTTTTTGGAAGGAACGGCTTTAATTTAAAAGATTATACGACAATAATAATAATGCCATCAATAGATAACGCCGCTAATGAAGACGATTTAGATTGAGTGCAATTGAACAAACATTAAACTGCCACAGAAGGAAACAAAACTACAACAACAAAAATGATTGGAGTACGTATAACTTGAGCGTCGTGAACTTTCTGAGTTTAATTGGAGCTAAGTAGCAAACTTTCTGAGTTCAATTGGAGCTAAGTAGCAAACTTTCTGAGTTCAATTGGAGCTAAGTAGCAAACTTTCTGAGTTCCATTGGAGCTAAGTAGCAAACTTTCTGAGTCCAATTGGAGCTAAGTAGCAAACTTTCTGAGCTCTATTGGAGCTAAATAGCAAACTTTCTGAGCTCAACTGGAGCTACGTAGCAAACTTTCTGAGTTCAATTGGAGCTAAATAGCAAACTTTCTGAGCTCAACTGGAGCTACGTAGCAAACTTTCTGAGTTCAATTGGAGCTAAATAGCAAACTTTCAGAGCGCAATTGGAGCTAAGTAGCAAACTTTCTGAGCTCAATTGGAGCTAAATAGCAAACTTTCTGGGTTCAATTGGAGCTAAGTAGCAAACCTCTAGGCGATATACTGAAATGAAAAAAAAAATTCAAACAGCGCAGCTGGTTTTAACTAAAAAATTATCTAACAATCCACATTACGATTCATCTCGGTAGCCTAAGTTTAAAAACCTAGCGCTCTAAGCCCTGTCAACCAAATACCCTCAAATTTACGTAAAGTACACGAGAAACATTCCACGAAAATAACTTTGCCTATGTGAGTGAATTACATTAATTCCACCCAGCATTACAACAAATAAACCTTGCAGCCGTTTCTTGGCTATCAACCCAAAGAATCAATTTCATACAAAACATTTGGCAACAACACTGCGTACGTACGTGAACACAGAGCCGTTAATGGCATTAGAGAATCGTAGATAGAATTCGAAGTAACTTAGACAAAAGGATTAGGTTTGAGACACTGCAGACAGGCTCCACTCTTCTTTTTTTTTTTTGCCACCTTACATATTTCTCTAGCGATCTCTTCATTATGGCGTCGTGTATGTTTATTATTGTCCACTTTCGAAGCAAAAAAAAAAAAAGAAAAACAAGCTTTACAAGAAAGTTTTCACAGACACACTTATTGGCGGTCTCTGTGTTTTCTAGAGACTTGCATACTATACATGCCAACATTTACTAATATTTTTAATTAAATTACTTCTAAAATGACAATTTTCTTAAAGCATTCCTAAACTACTTTGTATAAATACCATTGTACTTATATCGAACATGCGGAAGACAGCGCTGTGGGTTTTAAAAAGATAAACGAGACAGACATGCAGACGAACAGACAGCACAAACTCAACAGGGATATTTTTCCCGAGGCCTCTAAAAATAGTGAAGCACTTCTATATATCAAGGTCTTCTAACTTACAAATGCACAAACTCAAACTGAATTTAATTTGAACGCGGTGGCTGAGCGGTAAGGCGCTTCGCTTCCGTACTGGAGGTCCCGGGATCGAATACTGGTGAAGACTTGAAATTTAATTTCGGGATTTGTGGTCGCCTTTGAGTCCACCCAGCTCTTATGGGTACATGGCATTAGTTGGGGAAAAGTAAAGGCGGTTGGTCGTTGTGCTGACCACATGACACCCTCTTTAACCATGGGCAACAGAATCAGATGATCATTACATCATCTGCCCTATAGATCGCAAGGTCTGAAAGCGGAACTTTACTTTTACTTACTATATTTAAATGAGATCATTTTCTTATTATATGCATACTATACATGCCAACATTTACTATTATTTTTTCACTTCTAAAATGAATATTTCTTAATAGCATGCCTATACTAATTTTAAATAAAAACCATTGTAATTAAATAGAACATAGTGGATAAAAATGTTGAAATATAATTTTTGATAGCGCTGTTGGTTTTGAAAAGATAAACGAGACAGACATGCAGACGAATAGACAACACAAACACAGCAGGGATATTTCACGTTGAAGACCAAAGTTTTTCTGATATACTGTTTGAACAAGGGAACTAAGACATCTCCATCCACTATTTATGAGACATTATTCAGTCTAAAGCAGAACAACTACAGCAAATGTGAGTACACTTATTCAAACTTATGTAGTCAAAATAACAACAAGGAAAACATGCGTGTCTATGGGAGACTACTACAATGTGAACAATGGGCAAGATTAAAAAATAATACAATGACCTTGGAAAAGTCATACTCGATAAGTTTTAATAAATAATCTGATACTTATATTTTACATTTCTTGCTTAGTTTAATATGAATCTCGATCGTTGCACTGAGTTCATGCCTTATTATGTGTCATTATTTACAGAAATTAAAAAGTTTATAATAAAGTATAAATGTATTTTGCAGAGTTTTAATTTAATTCAGTATACTATTGCAGAAACAGATGATATACATTTGTAGTTTGTTGCATTTCTAAATATGTAACATTATTTTTTTATCATCAATATAGTTATATGAAGACCTTGGTGAATTTGTACCTACATAATTTATAGCAACGTAGAATCAAATCACCACTATCGCAGTTATTTTCTGTTGTTTTTCTTGTGTTTTTTTTTTTGGGGGGGGGGGGGCAATTTATTATTTAATATACATAACGTAGCAATGGGAAAAAAAATCGCCTCTCAATGCAACAGACAATACATGTCATACGCTCAATGAAGTAAAAAAAAAACAACGCTTTTTTTTAAGTAGAAGCTTAAGAGAAAAAACTCCGCATTTACAACGATCTTAATAATGTAAAAGTTATTTCCTTTATTGGATATCAAACAAAATAATAAATCGTCTACAAGGTTA
>JADKLZ010081101.1:13137238-13153233 GCA_021533235.1 Biomphalaria straminea
TTTTTTTTTTTTCATACTTTAAGTTCAACGGAAGAGAAAATGTTTTCATATTTGAGAAATACAAGTAATGACATCGTGTGAATGTTGGACAAAAATGTCCGAGGTATTATAACACACGCTTGCTCAAGTTATTAGAAGACACTAAAGTCCTAGATATTGTAAGACACATAAATGATCAAGACTTTCTAGCATTGTAGTCACATTTCCAGGTGATTTTAATTAAAATTTACATGTTCAAATTGTTATAGGGCGCAACTATCAAAACTCTATGACACAAAGGTCCAATTAATTAAACAGAAGCAGTGGCGTAGCTAGGGTGAGGAGAGGAGGGGGAGAATTTGAAAATCCCCCCGGGCCCCCACTTGAAGGGGCCCCCATATGAGTTTTTTTACATCAAAAATTTAATATTACGCAAAACGCAAGGCCCCCAATGTAGTCAAGCCCCCAAGGCCCACAAAAAAAAAACGATGGAAAATTCCTAGCTACGCCCCTGCAGAAGAGTTTTCTCAACATTTACATTGTCTAATGTAGGGGAACAACAATGAAACAAAAACGTTAGCTCAGACAATCCTCGCTTACATCCCAGCATGGCTAAGATAACCTTGTTCGAAACAAGCAATGGGTTTGAAGGTATCGGTGGTTTGAACGTGTTTTTATATTTGGCATTTATAAGTAGATCATTTATTCAATTACCAGCTGCATTCCCTTTCAAGATTCGTAACGGAACATTACATCTAGGAAGAACCCATTCTCACCACCGTGATTAGAAGAAATCTGAACCCTGTGCTACTAGATCTACTCACGGAGATAATTCCCACCTTTCCATATTTAACCTGACGTTTTTTTTTGGTGGGGGAGGTTCAAACGTGTGCGACATCCGTCATAGCTATTCAGATCTCTTAGTGATCTTGACGTGTTTATATTTGGCATTTATAAGTAGATCATTTATTCATTTACCCGCTGCATTCCCTATCAAGATTCGTGACGGATCATTACATCTAGGAATCTGAACCCTAAGCTTAATTAATGAAGCTTAATTCAATAAACAATAGAATACATATCTTAATGTTGCCACCAGGCTAGTAATGATTTATTAATCTACGTATCTATATCTATAAGATCTTTTAGTTTATCCTCCTTTACCCCGCCTATTGACACCCCTACCATTTTTAACTTTTCATTCATTAAATCTTCTTTGATAAATAAAAAGATAAAAGATTTGAAGACAAATTCAAATTTTCCGCAAAAGGTCATCCTTTTTGAAGATCTAAAAGAAAAGCGACATCGCAAAGCTCCCCCCTCCCGGAAGTGCTATAAAGATTGCTTTGTTACCAGTTGGTCCTCACTGGCATAGATGAAAGCAGTTGGCACGAGAAGATCACTAAAAGATCTGAATAGCTATGACGAATGTCGCGAGGCACACGTTTGAACCTCCCTCACCAAAAAAAAAAAACGACCTTGCCAAAGGCGTAGAGGATGAAAAGAAAGCCCCCATTATCCCCGGAGGATTTAAACTATATCTGCATCACTTGTGACACAACTGGCTGATGGCTACTGGGTTTGCATGGTCACGTTAGGAACAGTAATCATTCCTAATCCTCGAAAACAAAGAAATAGCCGTTGGAAATTGTTCACATATACATTTTTTTTAAAAATCTTCCCATAAAAGCTACTAAAAGTGCGAGATAAATATTCAGTTCATATAAAAACATATTTTAATTCCATATTCAATAAATCTTTTTTTTTTTAATTTTTTTTTTACAATACTAATAAAACTGAAACGATAAAGAACCACAACCGGTTTAAAAAAAAACAACATTTGGACAACTGGAGCTTCCGACGTCCAACAACCTCTCTTCTTGCCTCCCCCCCCCCCAAGTTTTATTAATGATTCATGTGCTCAAACTATCGATCTATTACATAGTTTATATCTAATCACTTTGTTAGGCTGGTACAAACATTGAAATCGTAATTTTTCCACCTTCCCATTCTCTCATGTCTTAACAAAACATAAATAAACATAAAATTGTATATAACATAACATTTTAGCCACTAATTGACTAAATATGCTATTCAAACTAATCTCTTCCATTTTGTTAGACCCTCGGGTAAGTGTAGTATCAATGGCTGTACACTCAGTTTAGTTTTGTCAAGTCTATTTTGTCTATGACTACGTTAAGTTGCTGTCTAAAGCTCTACTGAAATTCTTTTCTCACCTAGAACAGACTAAATCTTAAAGTGTGCTATTGGGAACTGCAACATACACGTATCTACATTCTTAAAATGTTTCTTATGTTCACTTTATTTCTATCAACTCTATAAAGATAGATCCAACCAATTGCTGTAGGCGTGTGTACAGAACCAGCTCATTAGCTTCAGGGCACAAGCACCGCACGGGAAGAGATCTCATTCATTAAGGAAGGAGGTTTTTTTTTTTAATGCTGTAGTTTTTTTTTAGGAATTGTTTTTTGTTTTTCTTTCATCACTGCCAACGTTTCTATGCAATGCAAAAAGAAAAATATCTTTTAGATCTAATTGTTTAATGTATAACCAAATAAAAAATTGAAATTTGGAAGCACTTTTTTTTTGGCGAGATAATTGAGAAAAGGAACGTTAAAGAATTGTTTTTGAAAGGATGTTAAAAAAATTTAGTTCAATTATAACTACGAGTAGATATCCGAATTGTGCTACGGTTGAAGCTCCCTAATATAGAGGATGCAAAAACTTGTTAGGCTCGTTATTTTTAGTCTACTCGTCTGCCTGCAATACGACGCACTGATCTAACTGACCTAATGTAACAGACCTGATCCAATCGACCTGATGTGATGGATCTGATGTGATGTACATGATGTTACAGACCTGTAATGATGGACATGATGTAACAGACCTAATGTGATAGACGTGATGTAACAGACCTGACGTATCGACGACATTTCGTACACGTAGAAAAAAAACGAGAGCTTCATTTTTTTTACACAAAGCTTTTATTAACTTGCTCTGTCTGTCTCTTTGTCTGTCTGTCTGGTATATATATTGTATTCGTTATTCTAACACTTTTCATTCTCGGATCAAGTGGAAACTTTGTTCACAATTGTATGTATGTATGTATGTGTGTATATGTTTCTATGGCGACGGTGAGAAGAAGTTACTGACTGGTTGGTGGCCACGCAGTGTGAATGATGCAAGAGAAGTGGGACTGTCGTAAGATGTCTTAGTAACGTCAGAAGAGTGCAGATTGCCATAGTAAAAAGACGTGTTTTGTAGTGAGATAAGATTTCGTGACTAACACCATTTTATTATATTACTAAAGTTTACTGCGTTTATTTTATCTCAATTTAAAGTTATCATAATAAAAGTTATATGAAGTATTTTTGACAAAGAGATTTTACAAGTTATTTCAAGTTTTATAAGTTAAATATAATAAGCCTACAGCGGTTCAGCTGTCTACCAGCAGTTCTTCAAGTCAACAAATGTCAACAACACATATCCTTGGGATTTAGATTTCTGATATTTTTTCTCGTTTTCTTTCTTGCAAAGACGCAAGACTTTATTTTTAATCAAGTAAATGTATATTTATTTATGGAGACAACATTTTGGCAAAGACTCCCAATGATTGCGCTTTGCTCTGAATGCACACAGGCAACGAGGTATCGAAAACAAAGGGATCAATTTCACCCATGTCGAATAAATAGCACCAGAATTGCGAGAGTCGATACCGAATAGAGTAAAACAATACCATAATACTTCGTTATATTAGGGGAGATTACCAGGGATCACAATACCTTGGCACAAAGTCATATCACGTGATCGTTTTTTATATTATTCTGTGCTCATAAAATTAATAGATTTTCACAACAAGATAGAACAACAAGTAATTCGCATTGATCAGGAGCATAGACTTTAAATTCAAATCAAGGCAATAAGAAAGTAAACAAATCTTATTGCTTCTGGGATGTACATTTTAAATACTGACCCCATCTTTTTAATGAAAAGTTAATGTCTTATGGAGCAACTAACGAGATATGAAAGGACACAACTAAAGATTATATGTCAACCAATGGTTATGAGGCTTAAGGGTATATATTGATTTTAAGACTTCTGACATAAAGATAAAGGCACATTCCTCGTCTCATATGCTAGGACAAATTTGTACAAATGCTCCTTCTTCCCTAGCGCTATTAGAGTATTGAATGGGTTGCACCAGCTAGCCAGGAAAACCTGTGACTTAGCAGAATTTAGTTCATTGGTTAATATGCATGACAAAATGCATGACGCGTAGTACGTAATCATCTTCTTGTTTCAAGTCTGTAGTATATAAGGTAAGATTTGATTTAAGGTAAAACATAGGTAGGGAAGCTTAAGCTTATATATTAATAGTAAGGTAAACCATGGGTGGCCTGAGCAGGAGGACTGATGGTATAGTATTTACTGGTCACTTCATCCCCCGGTCACTTCATCCCCCAGTCATTTCATCCCCAATTAAATATTTTATATATAAATATGATTATGTAGAATGCTTTTTGACATTTTATGACATGTTACTAATGCTTTTATGGTGTTTCCTCTTCCGCTATGTATTCTTAATGAGAAATCTTATATTATAAGGTAAATCTGGATTTGTACTTAGCTATAGCGAAAGGATCAAAGGCCAAGGTGTGGTACAAGTAGTCAAAATCTTTTGAGAGGTAGAAGTACGATTAGAATAATTATGACCGTGACGCTGATAACTTGTCATCAAAGGCAAATGTGTGGTGTAGGTAGTGGGAATCTTTTGAGAAATAGACGTGCGATTACAATAATTATGATCATGCCGCTGATAACTTATCATCAAAGGCCAAGGTGTGGTGGAAGTACGACCATTTTCACTTTATTTTTTTTTTTCAATCGAAATTTATTGAAAATGGGAGCGTCATTTTTAGCCTTGCTTATTGCGTACAAATTTGTTATAGTTTTTAATGTCATTTAATTTTAATTTTATTCCAATCTATCGTGTTACAATTGTGTCATTTATATTTTGTTATAGTTTTTAATGGCATTTAATTTTAATTTTATTCTAATCTATCGTGTTACAATTGTGTCATTTAAATAAAAAATTAATACATTATATATTGCTCATTTAATGATTTTTAAAAATGCAATTTGTTAGATAAAATGATGAAAATATCAGGGGATGAAATGACCGGGAGATGAAGTTACCAGGGGATGAAGTGACCGGGGATGAAGTGACCGGGGATGAAGTGACCGAGGATGAAATGACCGGGATGAAGTGACTGGGGATGAAGTGACCGCTCACCGTCATAGACAATATCACTGAGCCACATAACTAGATTTGAAATTTGTTTCTACGTTTGTACTTTTAAAAAATTACACTGTAATTGAGCAATTCCAATTATCATTGCAACATCCTTACAAAATCTAAGAAGATTCTAGAAATAAAAAGTCATCCTTTGGGTCAGGATTTTGTTATTTTACCATCACAAAAGAGATACAAGACACCGATAGCAAAGACAAACAGACACAAAAACTCTTTTGTTCCTCTGGCAATCAGATCATTAAATAGAACCAATCTAATGTAAACTTTTTCATATGTAAATTGTGAGTGAGTCTGGTGTGAATGTGCATTTTTTTTTTAATAATGTTTTGTTTTGTATAATGCACAAATTGTAAGACAAATTTCCTTACGGACAATAAAGATTATTATTATTATTATTATTATTATTATTATTATTATTAAATGAAAGCTAATTAAATACAAATAAAGAAAAGCTCTAGAAAACTCGACACAAAATAATTCTTAACTGATAGCGGATAGTATTATACTATATTTACAAAAAATGATCACATGATTGTATTGCATAACACAACTCTTAATTTTTACTCCAGACATAAGTTTAGGAAATTATTGCCCAACAGTCAAACAAGTCTGTTATGAGAGAAGTGGTTGCCTAGGAAACGTTCCGATATTACGTCATCTTTTAGATCAAATTTGCCTACTTTGTAACAAATTCTAACAACACTCATACCCTCCTCCCCCCTCCCCACTCGTTAAAGTAATGTAACAAGGAAATTCGAATTTTACAAAAGACTTAATTATCGTTTTCCCAAATCACATCATCGTATTTACAGAAATGGTGGGAATAGTATCGACTTCTTACTGCGCTTCGACGACGTAGTTAGTTTTTTTTAGAAAATGCTGTACAAAGACATCGGGCGTCCGCAGGAAAATCCATGATGTTCAAAAACACAGTGGAGTATTTTTTCCATTAATATATATTTTTTAAAACCGTGGCCCTTCAGCGAAAGTCGGACCCACTGTACCAATTATTTCATTTAAATATTTGTTTATTTAGTTAGGTAACATATTTTCAAATCCCTCCTCCTTTGTAACAAATCGTAACAAATGTTTATGACCACTTCTCCCCTTAGAAGTTAGGTAACATCTCTGACCTGTAAGTCCTTAAAAGTTGATAACTATTTTCTAAGAGTGCGATTCAAATCCGGCCTGAGCATGATTCCCAGGCACAGCATGCAGTAGTAAAGGTCTCATTATTAAGTCCTATTAATCAAACCGATCCTCAAATGGGGCTGTTACAATGGCGTTACAGTTTGAGTGTGTGCTTGTAACGAGGTGTCTTTGTATAAACGGATGTAATTCTGATGTAATCATGAGTAAGTCTTTCGAAGATGAGGTTTACAATAGACGGCTGGTCAATCAGAGACCGACAGACTGATGTGTGCTTATTATGGTTTTACAGTGATTTGTATTTTCTCAGAACTGTTCAGATTTTATTAAAACCCTTGTGTTTTTGCCATTGAATATATATATTTCTAATATATATATATATATATATATATATATATATATATATATATATATATATATCAGGATCTTTCTTCAGGCTCTATAAGGTTCTATATTAAGAAAAGTATATGACTACAACGCTTTTCTGATTACTAGCTGACTGAAACTGCAGCCTTACTACGACTGTGTAACCACAGATGAACCGAGACCAATCATCAAAGGAATGGCAAGGTCACAACGTATGGGCAATGGAGACAAATGGCTAGTTGATACATTCCAGGTCTGTATGACGTGGCAACGAGCTATTGGTCTCAATCGCCCACAGGCTGCGAGACCGCAGGTCAGTGATGGGGCCGACTAAGACGATTTAAGGACCGCATCACAAACCAAGAGATTTGAGATAGGGCTACTGCAACGATTGGGTCCCATGATGACTTGTTAACTATCGTCAAAAGTAAAGGTAACCTAAACATCTGTGGCCATATTACAGGGTCTTCGAGGCCAGCAAGGACCTTTCTTCAGGGAACAGTACCAGGAAAAATAGGAAGAGGCAGACAGAGAAAGCGGTGGAAAGACAACATCAAGGAATGGACAGGCCTGTCATTGAAGGAGGTTCTAACTCAAGCAAAAGAAATAAGGAATGGAAAAAGACGGTCGACTGATCTTGCATGACTCCTCAATGGCCATCCAGGGTAAGTGATAGGTAAGGGTTTAAGTACATGTTATAGATTCAATATTAGCCTATAAGGCTGTTCAAAATATATATTCAATGTTTATGATTATCTGGAACGTGTTCTGATTTTTAAAACTGTATAAGTAAAATTAAGTGAAACAAAATTACAGTTTACAATCTTTATAACTTTGAGAGCCCCACAGTGATGGGATCAGAGCCTCTAAAACTGTAGGGCAAATAAGTTGTTCATGCAACTAGACAGCACTATTAATAAAATATGCAGAAGAAATTTGACCATTTAATTTTCGAAAAACAGTTAATGAGAATTGCGAAAACGTGTTCACATACCAAAGCACAACAAATTATATCATGTCGCAGGCGTCGTCTGTATCGGAAAAAAAGTTGGATGGTGCCCTAACGGTCCCACAGACTAAGGGATAGGTTAAAAAAAAGTTTGGATGGTGCCCTAACGATCCAACAGACTAAGGGATAGGTAAAAAAAAAGGTATTGACGATTGGTCTTGAATGAACTCTCCAAAATTTTTTTTTTAAAGAAAGACAATTGGTTTCTTCAGTGTACCTGATATCATTCTATAGTCTCGAACGCTTTAGGTTTAGAGCCCTAAAAAACCCCGAAAACAACAGCTGTTATAAATGTGATTCACTTAAGACCAGCTCAGACAGAAATATTGCTTTCACCAATGGCCAATGGATGGAAGTCTCATTATTGTCGTAATGTCCCAAAAAAGATGGTCTCGATTCTTTTACCACAATAACCTATTAACCTCAGACTTATTTAGCTCAGACTAGTTTAGCTCAGACTTGTTTACCTGAAACTTATTTACACAAAGACTTATTTACCTCCAGGGTTTAGTGTGCATCTATGATCTAAGCCATAACAACATTTATGATAATTATGCTAAATATTGTTTTTCTTTTGTTTATCACATTTTCATGCTCCTAAAGTATGTTCAGAGCGCTCTGGTTTCAATCTCTTTTGTTGACATGTAGGACAATAGTATCTGGGCGAATTTCATTAACGCTTTTAGACGCTCAGCAAACACGAATGCAGAAAATGCGAGGGTAGCATTGAGATTTGAACTCAAGCTCCTTTGTTGGGTAGCCACTCAGCTATACATCCTTATGTTATGTAATCACCAAGCCATACATCCTTATGTTGGGTAGCCACTCAGCTATACATCCTCATGTTATGCAGCCACTCAGCCATACATCCTTATGCTGGGTAGCCACCCAGCCATACATACTTATATTAGGTAGCCACCCAGCCATACATCATTATGCTAGGTAGCCCCCAGCCATACATCCTAATGTTAGGTAGCCACCCAGCCATACATCCTAATATTAGGTAGCCACTCAGTCATACATCTTATGTTAGGCAGCCACTCAGCCACATATCCTTATGTTAGGTAGCCACCCAGCCACACATCATTATGTTAGGTAACCCCTCAGCTATACACTCTTATGTTTGGTAGCCACTCAGCCATGCATCCTTATGTTAGTAGCCACTTAGCCATACATCCCTATGTTAGGTAGCCACCCAGCCACACATCCTTATGTCAGGTAGCCACTTAGCCATACACCTTTATGTTAGGTAGCTACTCAGCCATACATCCTTATGTTACGTAGCCATTCAGCCATGCATCCTTATGTTAGGTAGCCATTAGCCATACATCCTTATGTTAGGTAGCCACTCAGCCATACATCCTTATGTTAGGTAGCCACTCAGCCATACATCCTTATGTTACGTAGCCATTCAGCCATACAACGTTATGTTAGGTTGCCACTCAGCCATACATCCTTATGTTACGTAGCCATTCAGCCATACATCCTTATGTTAGGTAGCCACTCAACCATACATCTTTATGTTAGGTAGCCACTCAGCCATTCATCCTCATGTTAACTTTATGTCCAGTATTTAGTCCGAGAAAAGAAAGTTGTATAATGTATATGTAATATGAACTCTTCGTTATCAGTAAATGAAAACCGAGGACATATAAATGTACGAAAGTGAAATATAAAGCAGAAGAAAAAGATATCGTTGATTTCAAATTATGTTTTTTAGCGGCCCCCGTAAGGGGAAAAAGCCGCTATTAGGTTTGTGCAAAATGTCCGTCTGTCCGTCTGTCCGTCTGTCCGTCTGTCCGTCTGTCCGTCTGTCCGTCTGTCACACTCAGGGCGCCGAAACTAGAAGAGATACGAAAAATATTTTTTCACCATTAAATGCGGCTTGAAAAGTTTAGGTGCAACGGCTACTTTTAGTTTTCTAAAAGCAAACCGTTTAATTTATAAAAATTATTATGTAAGCGATTTTTTAATAATAAAACACCAATTGTGAAGCAATTACGTAAATCTAAGGGAGGAAATGTTACTATATGAAATGCTCTTGGCATGTAGATATTACGCACATTTTTTAAAATGAATTTCTGTCTGTCTGTCCGTCTGTCCGTCTGTCAGACTCAGAGCGCCAAAACTAGAAGAGATACGAAAAATATTTTTTCACCATTAAATGCGGCTTGAAAAGTTTAGGTGCAATGGCTACTTTTAGTTTTCTAAACGCAAACCGTTTAATTTATAAAATTAATTATGCAAGCGATTTTTTAATAACAAAACACCAATTCTAACTTAATTACGTAAATGTAAGGGAGGAAATGTTACTATAAGAAATGCTCTAGACATGTAGATGTCACGCACATTTTTTAAAATGAACTTTTAGCAGCGGCTTTCGTGTACTAGCGTAAAGACCGGAAATGACATGATTCTAAACTAATTTCTTAAATTTTTTAAAAAATCAGATTTTTTAAAATAAAATTGTATAATGCCCCCATTAAAATGAAACTAACATATTTTTGTGCGTTTTGCCTGTTGGTTGGTCTGTCCGTCACGGTTAGAAAAAAACACTAAAGGCTTTTGAAAATATGATTTAACCTTTACTGTTCTTTCAGAAATATTGCGATAGTTTAAGGATGGGAGCATACAGGAATTGAGCCAGGGACTTAGAAGGAACATCCGAAACATCTTGCGAATAGGCGGATCTGACAGGGATCCGACTCCGACGGGGGCCGCCTCTGAGTTTGTGTATCACACAAACTCTCTTTGTAATCTTGTTTAAGTTAGTATTGAGTTATTCTATAGCTAGTTATATATTATCATCTAGTTCATATACCTACCCACACACTTATGTAACAACAGATGAGATGTGAGAGCGAGCATGGATTAGTTTCTCCGCTAATATATTAAAGTTTAGTTTATGGTCTACGTTGAAACTATTATACAATTGTTGTACATAATCCAGTAACATATAATCTTATCGCTAAAAAAGTTGATCGAATCAATGCATCAATCGGTTCGAAGTCATTCACTACGTAGTTCTAAATAAGTCAAGTAAAACACATTGAACTTTTCAAACTGGTTAAAAAAATAAAATCTGGCTTAATATACAGCAGAAACTTTCATCGTAAGGATCAATACATTTAGTACACGAGTTATGTAAGTCTTTTGTGCAATTATCTTTAAAAGTGACAAATAGAAAATATTACTGTTTAAACAGCTTAACTATGTCTTAATTAGTTAAAGAATTTAGAGAGATAATAGAATGACATCTCGAGAAACAATCACTGAGACGGAACCTTCTAGGTGAAATACTGAACTAAAGATTGCTAGTGTAGCTATTGGTATAAAACTTTTGAGACCAGGAGCACATTTTTTTGTACATGAAATTCAAAATTGTTGGTGAAAGTTTGAAAATGTTTGACAACGAAACAGGGACTGAACTTCCGAGCGTTGCGAGCTGTAGGAGTTAACAAGCTTTAAGAGGAACACAAGTGGGTAGAATATATAGGCAGAAGTTACCTACCTTTAATTCTTAGTATTTAAGGTTGCAAAGAGTGTTAGCTTAATGGTTTTGATAATTTAATTTTTGATTGTTTGAAAAACAGAGAAATAATTAAAATTTTGAAATCTGTTAAAACGTCTTTCTCCAACTCTCTGCCACTTAAGGAATTTCTGTATTTCACGTATTGAATTTTCTGCTGGCCAACATACAAAGTAGGCTTTTTGAAACAGCTACCTAATCATTTTCTTTTTGAAGTAACGTCTGTATTATATAAGATTAAATAATCTATTTCATTAGTATTTTGAAATAGTATCTTTAAATATTTCAGGCTGTAAGGCTGAAAATGCAGCTGCGCCTGGTGATTTTATATGCCCAACCTGCAACCGCAGCTGTGAATCAAGGAATGGCCTCTTTAGCCACACAAGAAGTTGCAAAGGGAAAAGATCGTTTCTCGAGACGAAAATGCCACAGAGATCTTTAAAATACAACATGGCTGTGATGTAGCAATATTCCTGTGCTTTTAAAGTGTTTTGGCCATTGTGAAATATATATTTTTCAGAAATTAAATTTTGAACTTTTAGAATCTTACGTAGTCATTACAACTTTGACCTCAACAGTTATGAATACGATACAGTATAAATAGATCTCGAATATCCATTTCTTTATACAGCAAACAATATATTAGAAGTGAAAAAAAAAAGAAAACCTTATTATATTTCTGCAAAAAATGAAAACTTATAAAAGAGGCTATCGCCAATACACACCCACACACTGTATATACACATAGTTTAAATGTACTGAACTGAACAGAAAGCAGAAGTAACAAGAAATGACAGCAGCACTGACAGAAGACATGTTCCAGAAGGAAAGGAAAAGATGCCCTGAAGAAACAGACAGCCATTGATAAGTCGGTCGTACCAGGATCTCATTCACAGACACAAGTTGACCTGAAATCACGTTTGACTCAGTATGTCCGATGGCCCCTCACCAAACAATTCTTTTATCAAAGTCAAGCTTCACTGTTATTGGTTCATTTACGATGGTGTTTGTATTTCAGAATGAGAACAGAAGTATTGCTGCAAATATTTTATCGACAAATAAAACGAAAGCAATGGCGGCTTTTCTCGTCCTCAGACATTAAAAATTACAATTAAAACAATAAATTTAAAGCGTGGATCGTTAAATGTATTTACACGCTTTTAAAGAATGTCTAATAGAAGAAATTCAGTGAGATGTAACAAAAGAAAAGGTTCATTGTTAATAAAAGTTCAATTGCTAATTAACTACAATAATAACATCGGCCAGTTTCTTCTACTTCATTTGAAAACAAAGTACAGACACTTTAGTTAAGCCAGGCACACAGAGATCATAGCTCATTGCACTCAATTAGACAGACATTAGGTTTTAATTGAGTCAATCGTTTTTCAATTTTTTTAAAGTTCTAATTGTATTTCTCAAGAGCTCTAGCTTCTTCAACAGTGACGAGAGATGAAACAAGTGTTTTTCTTTCGAGACTCTCTAGATCTATCTATCTATCTATCTATCTATCTATCTATCTATCTATCTATCTATCTATCTATCTATCAGTCTATCTATCTAACTATCTATCTATCTATTTATCTATCTATCTATCTATCTATCTGTCTGTCTATCTATTGGTCTGCCTGTCTGTCTATCTATCTATCTGTCTATCAGTCATTCTGTCTTTCTGTCTGTCTGTCTGTCTGTCTATCTATCTATCTATCTATCTATCTATCTATCTATCTATATCTATATCTATATCTATCTATCTATCTATCTATATATATATATATATATATATATATATATATATATATATATATATATATATGAGTACTACATAAAGACAGCGTATCAAGACGATTCAATCCGATACTGCTAGACCACAATGAAGTCAGTCCGATACTGTTAGACCAAGAGATCAGAGACTGCAGCGGTTGGACCCCATGATGACCTGTTGATTTTCGTAAAAAAAACACAAGCTAAAAATCTATAGCCATATGACAAGGTCTATGACACTAGCAAAGACCTTCCTTCAGGGAGCAGTACCCGGAAAAAAAAAGAAGATGCAAAGAAAGCGATGTGAGTTCAACATAAAAGAATGGACAAGCCTGCCATTGAAAGAGGTTCTAACTAAGGCAATAGACAGAGAGAAAAGTCATTAAATATTTTAAACTGCTGCGATGATTATCATTAATTGACCTTGACGTTAATGCTACACGAAATGGTGAGAGAACTGTCAGCAGCCCGGCAAAGAAAAAGAAGAAGAATGTCTGCTCTGATTAAATATTCATTCACAAATGAAACGGACAGTTGGCCCTTGTTTTGGAAGTTCGGAGGCTTCTGATGAAACTGTGACAAACCGTTGAAGCCTCTTTCGCTCCAGCAGAAATTCGTTTTTATTAATGTCGCTAGGAGTACTATCGAGATTGATTTCGACCTGAGGATTTAATAGCTGGGAAGGCTACAAAAATTCATATCTATCTGCTACATCATGAAGTTGCTCGAATCGGGTGATTATTTCTTGAACATTTCTGTCCAAGGTAGAATAAATTTCCCTTCGTAGCTCTTCTTTGTTTGTAAGTACAGAGTCGTCACTTTTCTCACCAGGATGTTTTTCTTATGGCCAATACGTTTTCGAGGTTCACTTCTGTATACTTACACTTTCAATCTATCGTTCCACATTAACTCTCTACCTCCACAATGGTTGTTGTCTTCTTGCTTTTGAAATCCCTCTGCTTCTGCACGCTAATATATTTCAACATTACATAAATGGTTTTAAAACGACCGCTCCACTGACCAGCCAGCATGCTATCTATAAGTACTTAAGTCAGGGCCAAGAGGCTCAATTCTCTAATCGAGTTAAGGACCACCAAGGAGCGGTATTAGTTCGCCGGTCACAGCGAAATGGCATTTGTTGGTTGGAAATAAAAACAAAATAGCCCAACCCGACAGAGATAAGAGCTTTGTTTGTATGGGGAGGTTAAAACCAGGGCGTCCTGGGGGCGCTCACTATCAGATGAATAGATGGATCCCAGGTTCAGGCTTGTGATTTCCCTGGAGGAGATTAGCCCCGAAACAACAATTAGATGTACTACGACGTACAGTGTATCGAATGTCTACTATTTTCCTTTCATTGCTAAACATCAACACTTACTAATCAACATTTTACCGGAAAAGGTTACGTATGGTATGGATTTTCGATAAACTTATGAAGAGCTCTGTTATAACGCACAAAATAATAAAAATTGAGATTAACCCTTGCATTTTTTTTTGTTTTCTATTTTATATATCAACACATCAAACACCAAAAAAAAATTGATAGCTGGACTAAATTAATATTATCCAAAAATTACATAAGTTCTTTCAAAAGATGAGATAATCTCATCTTACGAGTAATATTTTAAGTTAAATTTAACTCTTTCTCTCCTAATCGACGATACCACCGTTGATTTGACCTATTTAAATTAAATTAATAATTAATTTTTTTTTTAAACTTGGCTTTGTGTTATATAAAAATAACATGCATTTCCCTTTAATTCTATACCGAATACAACATTTTCTGATAACAAACAACACAGCTTTTGAAGCCTAATCATAACATGGTATTGAAATAGTAATGAGCGAAAAGAAAATTTTCTTCTAAATGCGAAAAAATAATTACGGAGAGAAATTAATGATGTTTGTGACTGTAGTAATAACAATGAACCATTTATTTGCCACATTGCATGGATCTGAACAATTTTCTATTCAGGTTAAAATAATTTTTCCACTGATATTTGAACTATTGTCTTTGAGACAAACACCAGTTAGCACACTCCTACAATTTACATTTCTACAATAACAATAACAATATATATTGCTAACACAAAATACATTCACACATATTATGTATTTTAAAACAATATTAATTGTCTATATGATGCAGCATTATTCTAGTCGGTGCGAGACCTCTACAATCAATTTACCAGGTAAATAATGACAAATTAAGAATAATAGCGTTTAAGAATATTGTATTTTTATGTAGGCTTAAAAACCTTTATGCCAAGTATGAATTTAATATAACAGAAGGAATATCTTGGCTATTTGATGAACGTAAGCAATATTGTTGATAACAAGTGAACGCTTTTGATGCCATTCTCTTTGTCTTTCTCTTTGTTAACGTTCAGGGATATTAGCATGAACCATCTAATCAATGAATTTTCAAGAGAAGTTTATAATTCGATACAAGATAACACATTTGTTCGACCAACCTCCTTTACATTTTCATTTTGAGCAGATACAAAAGAGAAGTTGATCATACTGAGAGAGCAAGCGCTAGAGATACGGAGAGAAACGAGAGAGGCGGGGAGAGACTGAGAGAGAGTTCGAGACGGATGGTCAAGAGCGATAGAGACACAATAGAAAGAAATGAAGTCTATGACGCAACAGCAAAGTTTTTCATTCCAGCTCTAGACTGGTTATATTGGAACACGACAGGGTTTGAATTCAAAGCTTTTGGTATAAGTGTTGTGAATGAAAGTTACAAACTTTACTCTGCGCAATGAACTGATCTTCTGTGTGTTTATGAGTGTGTGTTGGTGTGTGTTTATGAGTGTATGTTGGTGTGTGTTTATGAGTGTGTGTTGGTGTGTGTTTATGAGTGT
>JADKLZ010081101.1:13173229-13207078 GCA_021533235.1 Biomphalaria straminea
ACACACAGAGAAATAAAGGGAAAAGCGAGACACAGAGAAGAGAGAGAAGAGAGAGAGAGAGAAAGAAAGAAGAGAAGAGAGAGACACACACAGAGAAGAGAGAAAGAGATGAGAGAGACACAGAGAAGAGAGAAAGAAAAGAGAGAAAGAGAAGAGAGAAAGAGAGGACAGAGAAAGGAGAAAACAAAAACTATTATACAACAGAACTAATTAGAAATAATTTCTGTGATTATATTATGAGAAAAGAAAAACAAGTCTATATCTCACTTAAAACAATGAAACTAAAATCCTAAACTTATGCGTTGTCTCTAACCAGAAATATCCTAAAACGTCAAAGACCTAAACTGATGCTGACCGCTTAATAGAATTAAGAGAGTCCCATCAATCTTTCCCCTAGTACAAATATGTTTAGCCAGCTTATCGAACTTATCGAAATGAGCACATCCTTGCGTGTGTGCCATCCTTTTTTTTTTTTTACAATACATCTCTCAACTCATACCTTCATGGTATAATTTGTGCCTACGTTTTGGCGGGCCGGATCTGGCCCGCGGGCCGTATTTTAGGCATCACTGCTGTATATCGTTGGGACGTGGGAAAAAGTTACTAACTCGTTAGCCACACTGAGGAAACTCTAGTTTGACAGTACGATTTTCGAACTAAAATAAGAAATAAACTTAAATTTGGCGACAGAACTGGTAAATATTTATCTCGATTGGCCTTTACGTTTTCTGGTATTCTCGTATGTAGGTTTTATTTATTCAAGAGTTTAATAAACTAATATTTAATAACATTTTGCGCGCCTTCTCTTAAGTCTAGATCTAAAATCCTATTAACCTATCATTGGAATATTAAAAGGTCTAGTAGATCCATACATTCGATAAACCAGGATTCTTTCTTCGGCTTGAGGAAAGGGGATGTGGCAGGTAAAAATGATTCTTTTTTTTTTATTCATTTGTGATTTTAAAAAATAATTATGGCTGTCAAAGTGCCGAGTGAATTAAAAGAGAGGGTTGATTTAGGTATTGCCTAAATGCGAGTTGAATTAGTGGTTGTTGAAGTGTGGACTGAATTAGGGGTTGTCATAGTGGTGGTTGAATTAATGGTTGTCAAAATGAGAAATGAATTACGGTTTAATCAAAGTGTGACATGAATTAGTGGTCGTTAAAGAGAGGACTGAATTCGTGGTTGTCAAAGTGTGGGCTGCACTAGTGGTTGTCAAAGTGTGGGGTGCATTAGTGGTTGTCAAAGTGTGGGGTGCATTAGTGGTTATCAAAGTGTGGGCTGCATTTGTGGTTGTCAAAGTGTGAGGTGAATGTGTCGTTTTCAAAGAGAAGGTTGCATATATATGTGTCGTTGCGTTTTCTTTAGGGCGCTGGCATCAGGGGCGGCCCTAGCAGTGAGCGGGGCCCTGGGCGAGCATCAAGTGCGGGGCAATTAGCCTTGATGGTAGACAATATATATATACTGAAAACTTATCACGCTGACAAATGTTATAAATGACTATTTATATAAAATTTTCATAATTCAAATAGTAGTTCAAACGCATCAGTACACATTTTCCTAGTAAAATCTGTTTTGAGGTCGATGTTAAAAACAAAATACACGATTGGGATTGGTAGCTTCCACCTACGTGTTTTGATTGTGAACTGTTGAATGATGATAGCCTGTTAGAATCGGCAGTTCATTATATGCTGTCTTTACCGAAACTGAGCCGTATTTCGAGACCAAAAATGTATGTTGATTGGTAATTGGTACCGTAAAGATACTAAGAAAATATTAAGTTACAAGTCCTAGTTTATGACAACTGATTTGGTTTTCGAAGTCGGTGACCAAAAATTCTCCGATCGCGGGGCCCCCTCAAGCGCGGGGCCTGGGGAGGTTGGCCCACTTGCCACCCCGTTAGGCCGCTACTGGCTGGCATGTAACACTTTAACAAAAGAGAGAGAACTTTCAAGCTTTGTAGCCAACAATTTGCAAGGAAACAAAATACAACTGTCAACTGCGATTGTCTAGCCACAATGACAAATAGTAAGAACTTTACGCCATTAATACCCTAGAAATCAAAAAATGTTTGAGAATTATACATTGCAAAGAATTATTTATTGTAACCACTAGTGTGTTTTTTTTTTTTTTTTTTTACAATTTATTGACTGATGTTCTGTTCAAATGCTTGACGAAGTAGTCCAAGTGCATTTCTATTTGAAGACAGATAAATCTGTTTAGATAAAAGAAATATTATTCCGACTGATGTAAATTACCCCCCCCCCCCTTTAAGCCTTGGATGGGGTTCGATTCTAAACGTCAGGTATTAAATGCTATGATTACACACACCTGATCTTTGATTGACCAGGGGAGAATTAACGCGGAAGTGGATTTGGTCAGATGCAAGGGGGTGGGGGGTGAAATCCGAATGGACGAAGTGAATTACAGGACCTTGTTACCGCCCTTTATAATCATTTGGTTTATTCTCATACAAACACGCACACTCTTTTTTTCTCTCTCTCTCTTTCTTTCTTTCACTCTTCTTGTGTTATACTCTCCTCCCATATTTCATATGCAACCTATTATTTGTTCTCTGTTTGAAGTCAGTTTTTTCACAAAGCTTATTTTAACTCACTCCGTTTGTCTGTCTGGGTATTTTCTTTTACTTTTTCCCCTCCAACTTCCCATTCTCGGATCAAGTTGAAGTTTTTGTACAATTATACATAAACTATAGCAAAGCATTATTCCATTTAAAAAAATTGTCTGTTAATTGAAATTCGCACCCCTCCCCCTTTTTTTTTCACTCAATATTAGTTTTGTTCTTTTTAAACGTATTTTATATATTTTGTTTGTTTTTCAAGTATAACTTTTTTTTTAACAGACAAGCTCAGCCCAATGAATTCTTAACCCATAATAACGTTGTACATTTTGAAATCTCGATCCTCCTGATCTAAATGAACTGCAATGAGTGTAGGATGACAAGAGAGGAGGTGAACGTGGGACCACATCACTTCTGGAAATGATCTATGCACTTTAAATAGCAACACATCTTCAGATACTCACCACAACGCTACTCACTGGAATGAAACCAGGACTCAATCTCAGGTAAATAGCCATATTTTCACTCATTTCTGATCATTGCTTGCACCAGAAGGAAAACATTCACTTCAAAGACATTTACAGCTCTCTGTGGCTCGATGTTTATAATTTAAACGCAAAAAAAAAATGGCCTGATTCAGTTAGTGTTCCTTTAATTGCTTGATTTGTCCAAACAACCAGCGAATGTTTGTGCTAAGCTCTGCGTATCTACCCTACACTTCTACCATTGTCTTGTTGACTCGGGAGTCACTTTGTAGTGCTGAGATTCTATTAGAGGTAGATCATCATGACACATTTCTCCCAGTGGGCAATTTCTTATTTTAAAGTGAGGACGAGTAAATTAAAAGAAGTCACATAAAAAAAAGCTTGTTTTTATAAGATAATTCCTACTTTACACATCCGAGTGTCCTTGGAAAGAGGGATTATTTTATTTTAATTAACAAATGAATGGTTTGATTTTTTATTAATAAAAAGCAACATTTTTGTATCCCTATCCCCATTCGACCCCACCACCCCCCGAGCAAAAAAATACTGGTTAAGCGAATGTATAAATATACTCAGAGTATATACAATTCTTTGTACCATAAGAGACGATCATTTTTGTTGGTAAAAAAAAAATAGAAATTCAGTTTGACTACAATTGACCGTCTCACAGTTGCTTATTTATTTTAACTATCACAGCTATTGACCTAGACTTTCAATGAAAATTTGTAAGATCGTTTACGAGTTTTACGTTTATGCACCGCAAAATGAAAAATTGGAATAGATTAAGTACAGCAAATCTTCTTTCCTTTACTGTGTGCGTGAAATTTTGATTTATTTGATTTCTATTATAAAATTACTATGATTAGCTAGACCAATGATTCAAAGTGGCCTGTGACAACTTCCGGGGGTCTAGGCAAATGAAAAAAAAAATTTGGGGGGTCTGAGATGTCAACGGGGATCCCCAATAGCGAGTCTCATTTAAGCATGTCGTGATTTTAATTTTAATTTCCCAATTAATAGAAATACCCCCCCCACACACACACATACATTATTTGTACTTTATGTGTCACGAGTCCATCTTGCCTAATATTGAAGAATTTTGGTTGGTGTATGTTCGTTTTATTATGGATCAAGAAATCCTAAAAAGCTTTGACAATTTACACAGAAGGCAAATCAGTAAGAAAAAAACATAAAATCAGAAGTGGATGAATTTGTACAAAAAACGGGGGAAAAAAAGGGGGGGGGGTATCGAAAACCAAAAGTATGGCACAGTGTCTACAACACAAACAAATTTGTGAACCATTGGGTTTAGCACCATTAAACAGTATAAATTTAGGACTTTGGTATTGAATAAACACACAGGACAATATATGTACGATACAATATTTTTCTCCTCAGCCAGTTAGGCTCTCAAATACTTCATTTGTTTACACACTGAGAATCAAATCCTTTCCAGTCCGGCCTTTCAGGTCTCTTACATCTTACGAATTAAAAAAAAATAATGAAAAATTTAAAAAAAATATAAAAAAAGAAGTCTTATAAAACCATAGCCTATGTAATTGGAAATAACCGCTAATTACAACCAGTTATCTGAAAATTACAGGACATTACTTTCTATCTGCTATATAATATAATATGTAATACTTAGTACTTATTGATTAATTAATTGGTGAAGTTTGGATTGAATCGTGTATTGTTATCGGTTATGAGGGTTATCAATAATTATGCAAAATTTTAACTTGACCCGAGAATGGAAAGTGGGAAAAAAACATATCAAGACGTAATAAAGAAACTCAATCCATATATCTCATTCAGTAGCATTTATTGCCCGTATTCCGCACAGAAACTAAACAATTAATCACTAACAATTAATTAATTGTTTAATTTTTTTGATTGTCTTGTCAGGTTCAATTTTACAAATTTTTCATTTGATTTGAGGATGTGAAAAAACATGTTCAAACTTTTGGACAGACAGACAGACAGAATGATATAAGCTTTGTAAAAACTAAGGCGAAAGCAGCCTACTGCGAATCTACTATTTGTGTGAGCCTTGAAGGTGAAGGCTGTTTTCCAGCACCACAACAAGAGGAGGAGTTTTCAATAGCACTTTCCGTTTGTGGGATGTGAATGTCTATTTGCACTGTCCTGATGTACGTAACCAGAGAAGAACAACATAAAGAAGCGCATCATCGGGAGGAACAGAGCTGGTGTACATGCACGTGAGATAGTGTACAATAAATACACATGCCACAAAGGTGGGATAATATATAGGTCAGAGACATTGACGATCCTCATAGAAACTAAATAATTTGAGCTGTTGCTTGTACACGCTTAACAACGACCGTATGAAATCTGGATCACTATAGAAGGGTGTTGATTAATAAGTAATTAAGGCGACTAATTTAAACGTATGTAACTCTCTCTCTCTCTCTCACATTCTCTCTCTCTCTCTCTCTCTCTCATTCTCTCTCTCTCTCTAGTTCGTTTGCTCTCACGTTCTTTGTGTCCTGTTCACCTTGGATTTTCGACTGAGGTTTCTCTCATATATAAATACTTTTATCTGGCTTTATTTTTCTTGTTCCATATGTCATCATTTCACCACATCATTCTTTCTCTCTCTCTCTCTCTCTCTTTTCCTTTGCTATCTTACTTCTTCATCTTTGTCTCTTTCTCTCTCTTTCTTTCTCTCTCGTTCTCTCTTAAGCTCGCGTTCTCTATCTTAAGCTCTCTCTCTCTCTCTTCTCTCTCTTTCTGTCTGTCTCTTTTCTCTCTCTTACTCTCTTTAACTCGCTTTCCCTTTCTATCTCTAGCTCTCTCTCTCTCCATTTCTGTATCTCTCTCTCGCCCTCCTTCTCTTTATTACTCACTCTTTCTCTCTTTTTCACGCTCTTTCTATCGCTCTTTTTTTTTCTCGCCCTCTCTCTTTCTCTCTCTCTCTTGCTCTCTCACTCTTTCTTTCTCTCTCTCTCGATCCCAGTCCCTCTTTCTCAAGAGAATGTATTTCGGTGTTCCCTATAAGCTTACAAAGCATCAAGTCTCGTTTTTACTGAATTGTGGAAAGAATGCACGGGAGAATGAAGGGCCGTATCCAGCCAGACATTGAAATATTGACAGACAAATAAACAGACCGATTTCTAATGAAATCTTGTTTTAATATTGTTGCATGTGGTTCTAATGTGTGCGTGTTTCATTGCAACAATTTGATTTAATTTTCATAAGAAATAAACGACTGGTGGCATCTATTCTGAACACGGTCTATTCTATGGTAAAATAGAGTTTTGTTCATAACGTCATTGACCAATAACAATAATAATAAAAGCTTTTGTTTAAGAAGGACGCTACAAAACAATCACAACACAACTGTATAGAAAAATACTATTTGAATCACAATATTTTAGCAAAAAACTTTAGGATAGTGTTTTTTAAATTTGAATTTCGGTTTGATAGTGGTTTTGATAGAGACTTTGCTTCTTGCCTTCATCGGTCATTAAATAATTACCCATGAGTAGACCCTTCCTGGGCCGTCTATGAGTTTGTGTCAATAACACATACTCTCTTTGTAATTATGTTATTAATACACATGCTAATACAATTTATAAAGATGTAATATATTACTTTAAAGAAGAATAGGTATCTACTTATAAATTTTGTTCTTGAAATAAATCTGCAAATTTGCTTCGAATACATTTTTCTTGATTTTGGAAAAAAGTAGATACCCATGCGTGAACGAGGACCCTATTTTTAAAAAAAATTGAAATAATTTTGTTATTTATAGATATAGATTTTTATTTAATTGGTTATACTAAATGAACTTCGTTAAAAACGATGGAATTTTTTTCATCCGTGAAAATATCAGTACGAACTGAAAGCTCTGGATGAAGTTTTTTTTTTTTTAGCAACCTTAACCACATTTAAACGTAGCAGTAGCATTTGCTTGTTCCAGGTGGTACTGAGTCTGTTACTTCCGCACGTGTTTCATTACGTTAGCTAAACTCTTAGAAACCAATGGCAGGCAGAGTTCATTTCTTTTAGATTTGACTCTCTTCTGGCAACTGGTGAGTAAAATGTTCTAAACATGACACAAATCTTGTCTCTAGGTTCAGTTAGTGTGTTCCATCTGTATTTCTTTATTTTATATCCGTGACGGCCAAGAAATGAGGCGAGGTGGCGGAGCGGTAAAGCGCTTGGCTACTGAACCGGGGGTCGCGGGTTCAAATCCTGTCAAGGCTGGGATTTTTATTTCAGGATCCTTGGGCACCCAGCTCTAATGGGTACCTGACATTAGTTGGGAAAATTAAAGGCGGTTGGCCGTTGTGCTGGCCATGACACCCTCGTAAACCGTAGGCCACAGAATCAGATGACCTTTACATCCTCTGCCCTATAGACCACAAGGACTGAAAGGGGAACTTTACTTTTTTTTTACCGGCCAAGAAGGCTATCCAACGGTCTACAGAACGCCCTTCTCTTAACGCCAAAAATAAAACTTAGAATCAGAGGCGTAGCTAGGGTGAGGGGAGAGGAGGAGGAGAATTTTGAAAGTCCCCAGGGACCACATTTGAGTGTGAATGAGTGTTTTCACATTAAATATTACGCAAATGCTCTTACCTGTTACCTGTTACCTATCCCTTAGTCTGGTGGACCGTTGGGGCACCAAGCAAGACTTGTAGACTGTATTTCTCCATTCCTCTCTATCCTTTGCCCTGTTTAGAACTTCTTTCATTGGTATTTATTTTATTTTTGTGTGGACCAGTAGTATACTTCTCACCTCCACCCTGGTCTGTGACGGTAGGCGCGTCCCTTGGTAACCCAGGCGACGGCCGAGCCGGTATGGATTTATTTTTGGTCATTGTCTCAATTGGTGTTTCGAAGGCTAGATACGTGCATGGCGGCGCCCATCCCTCTCCATGCTTGACCACAGCTGAGTACGGGGCATCTAAAGGGGTCAAGCCCCGGCCCCCCCCCCAAATGGTGGCAAATTTCTAGCTACGCCACTGCTTAAAATTTGAAACATAGACGGATAGAATTGAAACTGACGCCACACAAAACAATGTGTGAAGAATTGGCTGAGATTCTGAAGAGTACGTGGTGCATGAGAGCACCCTGGTAAAACGCCATTCTCCCTTCTACAATCCCCCTTAAGTCTCCAGGGTACGTCTATCAAAGGGAGCACAACTCGGTTCGAGCAACATCGGCGATCTGGCAATGTTATTTACCCGTGAGCACCGTCTGGTGAAACAATCTGACCATCGACCGGGCAACAACAGGGCAACGGAAAACAGCCCCATTATTGACTAATGGCGTTTTTTCACAGCATGGCCTTGACCGCACGGGTCGAATCCATGATGTCACGGTGACATTTCTTTGACCCTCGATGGCAGTGCGCATGTTTTGTTGAGGTTACGGGGAGATGGGATCAACAACTGACGTATTGTTATACTAAATCATTGCCCATGAACACGGAGGACGTGGGTGAAAGGACACACACACACAAGCACACAAATACACACACAAACACACACTGGTATAACAATATCATTATTGCCTACGGTTTATGTTTTACATTTCTATTTCTCTAAAGCTTACAAGCATGCCGTCGGGGAAAGGAGAAATTGGTTCATCAGATTCTCAATGTATTCATTTGCACGTGTTTTATTTTATAGCTTTGTGCACAGAAATAAGAGAATAGTGTTTGCTTGGTTTATTTGCTGGACAAGTCTCAGACAGTCCTCAGTAATGGTCTGCTTGGTTTATTTGCTTGAGAAGTCTCAGACAGTCCTCAGTAATGGTCTGCTTGGTTTATTTGCTTGACAAGTCTCAGACAGTCCTCAGTAATGGTCTGCTTGGTCTATTTGCTGGACAAGTCTCGGACAGTCCTCAGTAATGGTCTGCTTGGTTTATTTGCTTGACAAGTCTGGGACAGTCCTCAGTAATAGTCTGCTTAGTTTATTTGCTTGACAAGTCTCGGACAGTCCTCAGTAATAGTCTGCTTACTTTTTTTTAGGTGCCAAATGTATGAATATAATTGCAAAGTGATATCAAAGTCAGTTATATCTGTGTAAATGATGTCTAGACATTTTCAGAAATGTCATCTCAAGTTTAATATGAAATGAGAATAACTAAAATAGATGGTTTTTTTTTTTTTTTACATCTCCAAATGATTAGATCAGTCGCGGGCTAGTTCAAACACCACACAGACAGGGCCGGTCCTACCAATTGCGGAGCCTTATGCGAAACAGATTGCGCGGGGCCTACTTTGTGTGGGAATAAGTGAAAATTAAGATTTTGTATAAGAAAAAAACTCGACTTTGAATTTTATTCATTCTTTACTAAGTTAAAAATTGTGATCTGTACTTTACGAACCTTATAACCAATGACATATTTAAATGTTCGTGACTATAAAAGTAAACAAAGTATTGGAATCTCCGATTAAGGTAAAAATTCGCATGATTAATACATTTTATTACATGAAAGCTGGCAATGCCTTTTTTCTTTTATCGCGCGTAGGATTGACGATTTCAGCTATGAATGACACTCACAAATGACAATTTTAAAGAGTTTTTAGGAGATTTTAATAAATTCAGGAGATTTCCAGGTATTTTTCGTATATATTTCGCAATTTAATAATTACACCTTGAACTAGCGCGGGGCCTATGAAAACTAGGGGCTCGCTGCGACCGCATAGGTTGCAGTGGCCTAAGACCAGCTCTGCATCCAATGCGCCTACAACGTGTTCTAATCATGTGCTATTTGGCAGTTGTGCACTAGGCTTCTTCTGGATCAGAGACATGCGCAAATCTAATTAATCTTTCCTTAAATTTCCAATCTGGAACCTCTCGGTCAATTAGTCGATCAACGCCTACGTTGTTCGACTTCTGTTAGCAGCCGAAAGATGAAAGTAAGAAGTCGTGAGACAGCCCCATTAAGCTCTGTCCAACGACATGCGCTCACGGTACCGCAAGCTTAGAGTTACAATAGAATCTTGTTCTGTGGTTCCGTGGCCACATTAGTCGCTTACAAGCATTTTGGTAAATCGAAACTGCGTGTCAGACTTTGGTGGCCGTCACACCAAACAAGAACAACAGCAACAAAAGGCCGGGGGGGGGGGGGGCTGGGGGAATTAAATAATTGAAAGTAAAAGTAGTTCCACCTATCCTTCTTTAGACCATTCGGTCTATAGGGCAGATGATGTTAAGGTCATATGTCTATTAGGTCAACGGTTAACGAGCAGGTTGTTATGTGGCCAGCAAAACGACCAACCGCCTTTACTCTCCCCTTCTTAAGTCAGGTACTTATTAGCGATTCCCGAAATTCAAGATCCAAGTCTTCACAGAGATCCGAAACCAGGACCCCGAGTTCGGAAGAAAAGTTCTTAACCAATCGGCCACCGCGTCCCCCATTTAAATGAAATAGAGGGAAAAAAAGAGAGAGATTAATGGGAAATAGAGGTAGGGAGAGGGGAAACAGTGAAATAGAAATGGAGTAAGGGAGTGAGATAGAAAGTAGATAGAGAGGGAGGTACATTGGGAGATACAAAACAAAGAGAGAAAAAGAAATAGAGAGTGAGAGAAAGAACTAGTAAGACATTAAAAAAGTAAGGTACAGACAGACATACAGATGGAAAGAAGGTAAGAATTTACAGGCAGAACGACAAACAACAAAAAAAAAAAAAAAAAGAAGGCTCAAAATTTGGTAGAAAGGAGGCGATAAGAAACATTTATTCCTGGAGAGACTATTATCTCAGCAATCGCCACCTTTCTTATCTCATTCTCAATGATTAACTTTCCCTTACAGTCATTTTGATATTTACCGCCAGTTCCTCCCCTTTGTTTTCCCACGTGCATAGTTCTTCACGACAAAAGTACGAGTCAATAATTCCCTATTTATAGACAGTAGCTCATTTCAAAACAAAAAGTGATGTTTATATTTATGCAGCAACTATCCGCCTGTGTGAGTGTCTGTGTCTGTGTGTGTGTGTGTGTGTGTGAGTTGTTTGAACTCAAAGCGTCTTGTCACATCACTACTCACTCTAAAAGCTCTGTGTTTACTTAAACATACCTACAATAATAGCATCAGCAGTTTTCAATTCCCATATTGTTGTGAGAGTAAATAAAGAAGTTAAGTTTTATGTCTCCTCTGAGTAGTCCTCAGCCCTGGAGAGAACACAGTGAAACTACATGAGTGTGCTTTGCATTAAATCTGTTGCCTCGTTTGGAAACTAGTCGTGCACACTTTTAGAGTGACCATGTTTTACTTTCATAGGGGATTTGGGAAAATAGAGACTCCTGTGCGTTCAAATATATCACTACTATACCTTACATTATTTATTTAAAAAAAAATCATATATTAATTCTTGACCTGTTACCTGTTACCTATCCATTAGTCTGTGGACCGTTGGGGCACCAAGCAAGACCCGTAGACCGTCCTTTTCCATTCCTTTCTGTCCTTTGCCCCGTTTAGAACCTCTTTCAGTGGCAGGACCGTCCATTCTTTTATGTTGTCCTCCCACCGCTTTCTCTGTCTGCCTCTTCTTCTTTTTCCTGGTACTGTTCCCTGTAGGAAGGTCTTTGCGAGCCCCGAATTCTTGATACATTTAACATTACATAATCTAACTTCTTCCGCTTACAGCTTAAAGTAATAATGAATTTTGTTGGCGTGATTAATCTTTTTAGAGACCCCCAATGGGGAATAGACCCTATTAGTTTTTTGTGCTCTGTCTGTCTGTCTGTCAGTCCGTCCCGTTTAGATCTCAGAAACTAAAAGAGAAAATGAAAATCGGACATCATGATATTTTACATCATTCAAAGTTTTCATGCAACGGCTACTTTTTTTCCGAAAGTGCGCCATTTGATTTTTTGTTTTTAAAATGCACCATTTTAAATAAAAATTTTCAGGGGATGTAATTTTTTTATAAACAACAAAAACTTCTTCATTAATAACTCAAACTTTATTCACAGATTCGTGCAGTGGTACAAAGAAATGCATTTGAGTTACATTGGAAAAAGTATCAATGTATTATTATAAAATATATTTTCCATTTATTAACTAACTCATGGAACGAAATAATGTTTAAAATTTTTTTTTTTTTTTTTAAATAAGTTTCTTACGAACTTCGCTTCAGTTTTCTGTTTACAAAAAAAAAATATTCTAAAAAGCAATCGAACATTAGAGCACACGTTCGACATATTCTAATTATACACTTGACAGTCTAAATGAGACTTAAATAGAGCCCAGATATATTTATAATATTATAATAATATATATTCTAAATGTATTAATAATTTGAACAAAATTTTAATTATTAGGCCTAAGGCAATAGCTTATCTTCTGACAGCTTAGGGGTGCAGATTGATTTATTGTGTAAACAGTAGCATCACATAAAGAAATGAATCGGATACGAACAGCATAGTAGGCCCACACATTGACCTTGTACCAAAAAGCCTACCATTCCTGATCCTACCATTTGCCTAGGTCTAGTAATTTTAAGATAAAACGTGTAAAGTCATATGATATATCAAGATTCTAGATCTAGTCTAGATTCTAGATCAAATTCTAGATGCAGACTAGATCTAGTTCTATATCTAGAACTAGAATTTACTAGATAAAGCTCTAGCTGTAGACTAGATCTAGTTCTAGATCACGTTCTAATTTTAAAAAAAATGGTCGTAGTAGGCCCTTTAGAACTTTGAGATATCTAGAATATCGAATATTGGATTATTGGTTATTTATATCTAAACGGGGTAAACGGACGTACGGACGAACCACAACAAACAAATATCGGCTATTCCTCTTTCGGGGGCCGCTAATAAGAATGTTAACAAAATGATATACTACTCAAACCTTTTTTTAAAGACAAAAATAGCAGAGGATATTAGTAATGAGTGATTTAGAGCGAATTGAAGAATGCTTTGAAGAATACTCTAATTCCTGTGAAGGAAGTTTTTTCTTTAGTCAGGAACTGTCAAAACCGTTATTCAGGTGATCATGGAAAGTGTTATTGCAGATGTTAAAATGGAATAGCCATTTGTTTTCACCAGAAATGTTTTAGACTTGTTCACTGACTCTGCCACTACTTCCTGTTCGGTTACCAGCATGCTTTGAATAATGTTTAAAGTACATTTACACTGGACGCAGGTGTATGATCTGATAGGAAATTTTAGGGTACGTGACGTTTTGGCGCAGCCGTTTTGGCGCTAGAGATTCTCGTGACAATTTATAAAACACTATTCTTTTTATAATAAACATTGTAATAACTTGACTATTTCATGAATGCATATTGCGAATTATAAATCTGGTGGTGGGGAATGTCTTCTTGTTGATCGCGGGTTTAAACCCTGTCCGCCGAAATCCACCCAGTGTGTGAAGGGTACGGGCTAGGATGTAATAATCTTAACCTAGAAGTAAAACATTCAGACATTGAAAGGTCAGATTCTAACCTTAGATCGTGATATTCTGCAAAGCTTATATCAACTCATTATGTATGTCCGTCTGCCTGTCTGGTAAAAAGTTTTACACGTTATTTCTCCGACACCCAATCTCGGATCAAGCTGAAATTTTGCACAACTATATCTTGTACACAAAATATAATGGGGACTAATTCAACTATACCACCACATCTGTTAAAACACTTTTTCTTTCTCTTGTTCGATAACAAACACAAAATTTAATTAGCAATAGTTAATTAGTTAGATTTTTTTTTCTTCCTTTGCCAAGGATAACAAATAATTGTGCGAAATTTCAACTTGATTCGAGATTTGGTGTTGGAAAAATAACGTGTACAAACTTTTTACCAGACAGACAGACAGACAGACTGTTTGAATTGATATTATCTTTGTAAAAATAAATTCAACGCGAGTCCTTAGAAACTCAAAGTTAGAATAGCAACATCTGAGAGTTCAGCGCAGTAAATGGCAAAAACTGGCATTTACAAACAAACAGGGAATGCGGCTTAGTTTCTGTGATCTGACTTTTGCCATGATGTTTAACACTTGAGCCTATTAGCCAGTCTACATACAGTGTAACACACTAGTTCTCCCTACCGTGTCTCAACTTCTTAAGATTACTTGTGAAATGTTTATTAAAGTAAAAAACAATGGATGAATATTAAGAGATTTTTCGAATCAAGTAAAGGACACTTAAAAAAATAAAAAAGAAGTACGCAATAATTTTAATGAAATTTTAGTGCGTAGCAGTGAATATCCGTAGGAAATCCTCTTTATTAATGCTAATTAATAGCCCATTGGTTTTCAGATACGTTTGAATTCATAGTCTGAAAGTCTAATGCTTTATCCATATTGAACTTGTTTTGTGCTACTAACGCAAATGTGCACATACAGTTCCATATACCTTTTAAAACAAAACACAGGACCGGTCTTAGGACACTGCAACCTATACGGCAGCAGTGGGCCCCGCGCTGTCATAGACATGAGCTAGTTCTTGGTGTAAATTATTAAATTAAACATTATAACATATAAAAGGGTTCTCGCGATTTTCCTGGAGCTCCTGAAATTATCCTGAAATTGCATAATATACGAAGAAGTCCTGAAAATGTCCTGAAAATTCATAAAACTCTCCTGAAAAGTAGATACAATTTTCTTTTCGGTGTTTCATTCAATATGGGAAACGATATTCATACGTACGCTAAGAAAAAAAAGTATTGTCAACTTTCATTTATTAAAAATGTAGTGCAAAGACAAATGTATTGTCTAATACAAAATTCTCAACTATTATCTTTATCCCTATCCAGACTGGGCCCAGCACTATCCGTTTCGTATAGGGCCCCGCAATAGTTGGGGCCGGCCCTGACAACAATGCAACTCAAAATATTTCTAGTTTATCTGTCTTGTTTGAAAACCTCAAATACAAAGCGGTACACATCCTACTGGATGATGAGGAAAATTTAATTAAATGGTATTAGTTTGGATTAATTCATTCTATGTGCAAATTCACAACAGAATGCGACAACACATGTACCGGAAGCTCAAAATTGGAACCTGTGACATCTGCCCATGTGGAGTGTCATCAGAGAATGCCCACCACGTCCTCCAAGACTGCGCTTTTACCAAGAGGCCCGTATAAGACACTGGCCCCAAAACACCCCAATAGAAAGAAAACTATATGGAGAGCTCCCTGACTTGGAAGCCACTGCGCAGTTCATCTCAGATATTGCTGCAGTGATCTGAACCCTCCAACATAACAGTGAGAACGAAGAAAAAGAAGAATTTATTTTTGGACCAGTTTTGTTTTAAATGTCAGCTAGACTGATGTCTTTCTTAAAAAAAACCTTACATGTTTATATTTATCGCTATCAAAAATGAAATTAAACTTCCCAGTAACGGTTTAACTTGTCCACCAAAAGTCCATCTTTCTCTCGCGATGTTCATTCCTATCTAATCCTCGCTAACTCTCCGGTACCGTCTCACCACTGAGTTAGGTGCCAACGTGACCTTTACCCTGAGTCGGTCTGTAGTGGATGGCCTCAGGGGGAAACTACTCGAAATCAAACACATGTGATTTCCTCTTGACTTTCTTTGATTGATGTTTATTTCCTCAACCAGTTCGTTCCCCTTGTCATGAACACAGACGAGACTAATCCGCTCTTTTAGATGATCAACACACAACAAATGTCTGTCTCTTCTGGACAAAAAGTGATGTCATAGAAGTAAAGATATTTTATCGTAATATAGTAATCTCTTTTCTCTCTCTCTATCTCTCTCTCTCTTTCTCGCTTTTCTATAGTACGTTAAGACTTTAATAAAAGTAAAGTTTCCCCTTCAGACCTTGCGATCTATGGGGCAGATGATGTTAAGGTTATCTGTTTCTTTGGCCAACGGTTTACGAGCAGGGTGTTATGTGACCAGCACAACGACCAACCGACTTTACTTTTCCCCAACTAAAGTCAGGTACTCATTAGAGTTGGGTGGACTCAGCGGCGTCCTAAAAATACCGAAATTCAAAATTCCAGTCTTCACAGGGATTCCAACCCAGGACCTCAGGTTCGGAAGCCAAGCGCTTAACCATTCGAACACCGCGCCCCCAAGACTTTAATGCAGAACCTTATATTAGTTCTTGGTTAGACGCAATGATGTTACGAGATTATTTATTAACTGTATATACCAGAATTCCAACAGTGTACAATAATTGTATGTAGGATTACTGATTACTGATTCTCGTAATTGTCTTACAAACGCTTCTAGAGATCTTTAGAAACATTAAAGACTTATCGTCAGTTCGTTAGATAAGGTTAACTTATCATTTATCAAAACCTGAACATGTCACGACTTCTGACGTGACAACGAACTATAGATCTTAACTGCCCACAGGTTGTGACGTCACGGGTCAGTGTTCAAGCCTTCTCTAACGATTGGTCTCGGCTATAGGCACGTTCCGGAAGTACCGTAAACTAATGACACTTACACATAGCATGGTCTAAAATGGGGCCTTTACTTTTTTTTTTTAAGTTTTAGGTCACGATTGACCGAACATTTACGCTGGCGTCAGTCGCACGTGTCGGCCTGACACGCTCTGACACACTCCGTCTGTTCATTTATAATCATAGTAACCAGAATAATGAGACACAGGAGGCGCGGTGGCTGAGCGGTAACAAATCTTGGTGAAAACTGGGATTTTTAATTTCGGGATCCTTAGGCGCCTCTGAGCCCATACATTTCTAATAGTTAGCTGACATTAATTGTGGAAAAGTAAAGGCGGTTGGTCGTTGTGCTGTCCACATGACACACTCGTTAACCGTTGGCCACAAAAAAACATCATCTACCCTATAGATCGCAAGGTCTGAAAGGAGAATTTTACTTTTTGTATAATGAGACACAACAATTTTTAAAAGCTTCTATTTCAATACAATAAAAAAAAAATTAACTTTATTTTAATTATGTCAGAGAGAAGTGAGAAAGGACTTTGGGGCTGCAAAGGTTGGATAAAGAGCTGACTATAGCTGCCTGGTCATGCGGCTTTCGCGCTGACTGTCGTCACGCTTAATGATGGTCCCGGGTTCGTACCCTGTCCGCTGCCATCCCCCTTTCCTCCTGCGGTGGGTTTGGACTATGTTACTAGCGTAGCATAGCGTGTATACGTGCGCAGCAGAACGAATTTGAAATGGTGCGAATGCGTGTTGAAAGGGCTAGAGAAGATGGAATCCGATAATGGAGTAATGTAATTAGAGTTATTATTGATATGTTAGTAATTGTGACTCAACATTGAAGTCTTTATAATCTATCATATATGAGTCTGGTGTTGCATGATTAAAAGGTCTCATCTGCTCATAACAAGATTATAAAGAAAATTATCTTCAACTCTGTAGGAATATCCGAAACATGTCTAACATTTTACAGGTCTCTGGAAACAAGCACAACACATTCCTCAGACACAGAGTCTGTCAGCGTGAGAGCGCCATTAGATCCTAAATATTAAATGATATCCCTGCTCGATGTCCCAAACATGAATTTCCATTTCGAAAATTTTCCTGAAAGTAAATAAGATGTTTGTCTTTTAAAGTAAAAAAAACACATTTGTCTTTTCTTTTTGTAATTTGAGACACTTTGGATGAAAAAGTTGTTTTTTTTTGTTTTTTTTTTCGAAAATGCTTATTTCTACTTAGTTGGTTTTTTGTCCGAGGAAAAAAAAAATGTGGATGGCCTCTCGATGAATGAATAATGAAAATAGGTAATTATTTGTAATTAATGAATTAATTAATTTTGTTTTCTATAGAAAAGGGATTATAATCTTGCAATATTAAGAAACATGACGGCAATTATGCGGTTCCTTATCTTATATACGTTTTTTTTACTATTTGTTTCTACATTTTGCTTGATTAGCACCACTATCAAGTTACTTTCACCTCAACAACTTTGATATTCGCAATAATTATTTTAAAATACACTATACACGACATTAATATGTATTGGTCTCTTTTTTTTCTTCCCTAAGGTAAATAAGAACACGGACCTTGCAATCTATGGTAATGATACATCTCTTAATAAAGTGTATTCAAATGCATTTTTTTTTTTACTTAAAAAAAAAGAAGGTACGAATTCTGTAAGCTATTGTTATTGTAAAATCTAAAAATGACTTGGAAATGACTGTATATCCCGAGAACTGCTGATTGGGATAACGTATCGTTAAGATCTTGTTGAAAAGTGCAACTCTTTACTGTTATCCACAGAGACATTGTTGGACGGCATATTACGAGCAGAGGCACATGAAAGGGAAGTAACTCTCTGCTTCCGGTCCTAGTAATCACCATGTTCATCTTGGCTACTTCTGCTCTCCCCGGAAATGCGCCAAAACTTTCATCAGCGAAGAGACATGCAACAAGGGAAAACAACAGCAAAGAAAGTTATCTCTCAAGGTCATTGGGTGTTTGGTGAAAGACTTGGACATCCCACCTTTGTATTGGAAGTGTTTGAGCCGCGGTACCTGGGCGCAGGGAACTGTCATTGGTTGACATATATCAGCTTTAACAACTAGACATTTCTTTGACAATCATTGCGGACCGACCATCTTAACAATCTCTCGCTTTGCCAAAGAGTGTTTGCAAGTCTACTGTAGATTTTTTTTTCTTAAATCAAAGCCGAAAGCAAACAAACAATCGTTGCTTTAATCTTTCCAGACAGTGAAACGCTTTGAATCCGTTCGTTTTGAATTATTAAAACCTGTTGTCAAGAGGCGCTTGGTGCTCAGTTTTTACAATTTGTATCTCTCCTCGCCTCTCACAAAAATAAAATGACATCTGTCCTAGACTTAGACACGTAAAAACATAAAAACATGTTTCTAACATCCAAATATAGGTCATATATTTTACGCCTTCATCTTCTCCTATCCCTTAGTCTGCTGGGGCACCACACAGGATTTGTTGACAGTCTTTTTCCATTCCTCTACGTCTTTTGCCTTGGACAGAATTTCCCTCATGGCAGGCCCGTCCATTCCTTCATATTGTCTTCCCATTGATTTGGCTTCCTCTTTTTCTCTTCCTGGTACTGTTCACTGTTGGAAGGGCTTTGCGAGCTGTCAGGACTTTGTAATATGGCCACAGAATTTTAGTTTGCTTTTTTTTTTAAAAAGTAGTTAGCAGGTCGTTGTACTCATCGTGCCTCTAATCTCTTCGTTTTTTTTTTAATGCCGTCCTTGTATGTGTTAGCTGGGATCTTTCTGTAGCAACTCTATTCTAAAAAAAATAAAGAAGTCAAATATTTACATGCTTTCAGATCTGGACATACCGAAAAAATTAAGTCTTAACAAGAAAGAAAAAAAAATAGAACATTCAAGAGACCAATCTACTTCCGATCGAGTCTAAAAATAGCGCCCAGGCCCAGACAAAAAAAAATCCCACCAGCCATTGTTTTTCAGAATGTTTGACTTTGTTTGTTTGACCTTAATGTCTGAGTACCTGGAAGAATCGTGACTAAATGTTCCCCACCCCACTGTTGTCCCCTGCTATTTGACCCTTCCCCCCTCTTCCACAGACCGTAAATTCAATACATTATTATTTTTAAACGACAGAAATCTTTTGTTTTTCACTTTACATTACTCAAATGTTTAAGTGTGATCTACAAGAATGGTATTTCTAGAATGTAGAGAAATGTCCGCCTCAACCTTAATTAACTCCAGGGAAAGGAGAGGGGAGTGGATTAATACAACGAAACCTAAACTCACTCAGTATTTGGCTGTTAAAATAATAATTTTGTCAATATTTTGCGTTGCACTGTTTCTAAACATCTCTATGTCTATAAATCAAGTTTATTTATTTTGTTCTGCACCCTTTTAAAGGTTGTTACGTAGTGTCTAAAGAAAGTTTTGTTAAGTGAGTGTAATTGATCACACGTAGTACACACCACATCAGGGGAAGCAAATGGGTGAACAAATGTTGAAAGTATTGAACTAGAAATCTCGGAGACGGAAGACGGCCACATGTGTTTCTTGTATGACAAAAGCAGTTGTTTTGAGGTGAATTGAAATACATCCGTCGTTTTGTTCTACTTCAGGCTGAAATAAAATAAAAAATGTGTACATTTCTATTTAATAGTGCCGATTTTGTTGTTTATTTTAAAAAAGATTTTTTTTCTTTGATTTATTCTGGGTTATATATCAAGATTTATTCTGGGTTATATAACAAGCTTAATTATACACATTTAATGTTAGAGTAGCATAATTATGCAAAGATCCTACTTGATCTTTGAATGTAAAGTTGGAGAAATAACGTGTACAAGATTCCACCCAGACAGACAGAGTGAGTTGCTATATTCTTTGTAAAAATACTTGGCCCTGTTTTTTTAAGAACACAACGAACCTCTAAATGACATCAATAAGCTCTCTAATGGACTGGGTGAAAGTTTTTTATTTATTTATTTATTTATTTTTTAAATATTTACATTGTATGTTAAATCACGAATGTCCTCATTTCAATGGAATGGCCTGGTCTCCGAAAAAAAAAATCACTGCGCATGCCCTGACCAGAGATCATGTATGTACAGAAGGAACGTGCCCCCGACCACTAAAATCCTCAGCGGAAATGAAAGACGTTCCCGCCTTTTCCCAGATGGTGTACTTTTATCCGTGTGCTAACTAGGTTATAGCCTAGCGGTTGTTTAACGAGCTGGAAGCTTCCTTGTGTTTTGAAAATCCAGTTAGGGTTAGGGTTAATTAATGTATTATTATTAAATCTGTTCTGTGGTTTTCCAAACTTAATGATATATAAAGGTTATTTAAGCTTTATTTTATTTATCATCCAATACTTTTTTAGTTAGAGAAAGGTCGGCGTCGTGGAGAGGCCATTTTTTCATTAGTTAGTCAAAAGACAATAATGGCACCTTACAACGGTAGCACACGGGGGTAAAGACATAGAACAATATAAGAACACTACAATGATAATATACTTGATTTAAGAGGAATGCATAATAGCAGTAGAAAACGACCAAAACATAAAAATAATTTAAAAAGCAAAACAACAAAGCTTATCTAAGGGGAAGAACAATTATAACTATATCTCTCAAGAATATAATATTTATTTCCCTTTTTTATATCAAACAAAATAATTGTTGAATGTCTTGACTTGATTCGAGAATGGGTGTGGGAGAAATAACGTGTACAAGTATCTATGAGGACAAAACCCCACATACTTAGCCATATAGCTAAATACTGAAAAATGAATTTCCCTTGTTGGTATCAAACTAATTTATAAATTACCAATAATAAATGGACTAATTGTTTAATTTTTTTTAAATTGATTCATATTTTTTTCATCCATTTTTTTTGTTTGGTACAATAAATGATTGTGTAAAGTCTCAACTCGATACTAGAATAGGTGTGGGGAATATAATGTGCTCAATTTTTTTTTACCAGACAGACAGATATAATATAAGCTTTGTCAAATGTTATCCTACAGTTGGGAACAGAAGAACAATGATAACGAACAGGTGTAGCGTGAACGTCTGTGCTAGAGAACCTTTACGTGCATACGTAAATATAAGGAAAGAATAATAATAATAATAAGGCTTGTCTTCGAGTCCGAAGGTTAGTGAGGAATACAGTATTTCCCGTGGATGTGCAGCCCCAGTTGTGACCTACACATTTTGCCACATCCAGGGCAAGCAAAACCGTTGTCCGCAGGTGGTCGATTAAGATTTTCTTTTCGAAGTCTGCGTTTGTCCTCGGCAGCAGATTTTCTTTTTTGTCTCAAATGTGTATCCCGCGGCCTTCGTGAATTACCTCCAGCTGTCTCGTTCCGAGGCCGCATGCAGCAAGGGAGGTTGACGCCTTAACTGGTCCTTGAAGCGTTTCTGTGGGGCGCCTCTGTTACTTCGACCACCTTTTAGCTCACCATAAAAGACTGCCTTTGGCATACGTTCGTCTCCCATAAGGGATACTTGTCCTGCCCAGCGTAGCTGTCGGACCATAAGAAGTCCCTCTATACTGTCCGTACCGGCGTTCACAAGGACATCGCTGTTTGTAGTGCGGTCCTGCCATCGTATGCCCATGATAAACAAGGAAAGAATAGGCTAAGTAGTTACAGGTTATTGCTCGATTGAAGCTTCAGACAGCTTGTATTATTGGGTTGTACCTGCAGACAGCTTGTATTATTGGGTTGTAGCTGCAGACAACATGTATTATTGGGTTGTAGCTGCAGACAACATGTATTTTTCGGTTGTTGTCAGTAAAAACTAATTTTGCAATTAAATAATTTTAAAGTAATCCTTACTAGTGGATTACTTCTTCATGTTCACTTTCTGAATGCAAATAAACAGTTCAAGGAATCCAGACAACCAACTAGGTGTCTTATATCAGCCTGACCGAACAGACATTATGACTGATTGTAAATCCACTCTTTAACCAGACCGAGAAGACTTTATGACTGAATGTATACCCACTATTTAACCAGACCGAACCCGAAAGTATGACTGATTGTATACCCACTCCTTAACCAGGCCGAACACACATAATGACATTGTATACCCACTCCTTAACCAGACCGAACAGACATTTTGATTGATTGTATACTTACTCTTTAACCAGACCGAACAGACTGATTGTATACCCACTATTTAACCAGACCGAACAGATATTATGACTGATTGTATACCCACTCTTTAACCAGATTGAACAGACATTATCACTGAATGCATACTTACTCTTTAACCAGACCGAACAGACAGATGGTATACCCACTATTTAACCAAACCGAACAAACATAATGACTGATTGTATAATTATTTTTAACCAGACCGAACAGACATTATCACTGCTTGTATACCCACTCTTAAGATACATGTTACATGAAAGATATTTGAGTATCTTCTGCTTTTGTCAATGGATTAAAAGAAAATACTGTTTAGCATTCACGCAACTTAATCGGATAATTTATCGGCTGATGTTCCACGATGATTGGCTATTGACTAAGACCTTGGAATGAATACTTTGGTAAGTTTATTATTATCGTTTCTTTTTGATAATGATTAATGTATATAAATGTATATAGATTACACATTGCTTTCAGTACTCACCATCCTACGGCATGCAAACACTTCCATCAGATAACTTGGAGCTTTTCTTGGAACTACTAAACAATAAGTTAGCATTTTGGACCAAAAGTTTTTATTGTATATTTAAATAGTAAAGTCTAGAGAGAGAGAAAGTAGCTGGCAGTAGCCCCTGAAAGAGACAGCTGGAGAGCTCTCACATAGGGGTGCAGGATAAACATTTGAGACTTATGGAGAGCTCTCACATAGGGGTGCAGGATAAACATTTGAGACTTATGGAGAGCTCTCACATAGGGGTGCAGGATAAACATTTGAGACTTATGGAGAGCTCTCACATAGGGGGTACGGGATAAACATTTGAGACTTATAGAAAAGTTTTTATTGTAGACAGTAACAAAAGATGGAAATAAAACTTTAACGGGTTTGTCTACATCAGATGCGGGAAAATAAGTAGATCACAACTAGGTTTGCATAGCCACGTGAAACATTGCACTCAACCTTAATCTTGTGAATTGAAGACATTTTCATTATTATATAGAGTGAAAGAGAAACACACACACCCACAGAGAGGGAGAGAGAGAAAGAGAGAGAGAGATAGAAAGCGAGAGAGAGAAAGACAGAGAGAAAGAGAGAGAAAGAGAGAGAGAGAAAGAGAGAGAGAGAAAGAGAGAGAGAGAATGAAAGAAAGATAAAGAGAGAAAGAGAGAGAGAAAGAGAGAGAGAGAGAGAAAGAGAGAGAGAAAGAGAGAGAAAGAGAGAGAGAAAGAGAGAGAGAGAGAGAAAACGGTGGGCATTGGTTGTGAAATCTTTCCAGGTCCTCAAATGTACCCCCCGTCTCTCTCTCTCTCTCTCTCTCTCTCTCTCGGCTCGTTCTTTACTTTCAGTATTTGTTACTTCTAGAATTCTAATTACATTCTACTGGAAACATTGGTACCCCAAGGGAAGGAACTTCAAGTATACTTTCCGACTTCTTTCGCTCTTAATCACTAGTTAAAAGGACAAGAGAGAGAGTCTTCTACAATATCTCCGAGTATTTCAAATGATCTGTATCGAACGAGAAAATGCCAGCTGCCATCTCGATCTTGATCTAAATGAAAGACATTCAACATCTGGCCAGTTGGCTACTCCCCCCCCCCCCCCGAAAAAAAAAAAAGAAAAGTTCAGTACAACTAATTGATTTGAAAGACAAAATCAGTACGTGCTTGTGTTCGTGTGTGTGTGTGTTTTACCAAACCAGACAGGTAGGAGGACAAGGCCTTACTATGGCGGCACAAAAACTAAAACAGAAAAATATTTAAAACTAGGATTACAATTTAATTGATAAAGCGAATCAGTAAAACAGTGGCGTAGCTACCAATGTGCGGGTGGTGCGGGCCGCACAGGGCACCAAGTGGAGAGGGGCCCCAAAATCCCCCAAGAGTGTATTAATTTCCTATTTCCCTAAGCTTTTCAGTAAAAACGACTAAGTAAATGGACACGAACAAATATAAACTACTGTATTTTAAACATGAACTAACGATTTATAAACTAGTCATGTCGCTATTTTGTTTCATCTCCTTGACGGTTATCATTGAATCCAGAAATAATGACGAGGCCGACATCCTGAATGATGAAAAAGAAGAAAAGACTTCAATACCGCAGGTTCTAGAGACTAAAGGAAGAAGCTGAACCATCAGGCAGTGTAAACAATACAGAAAGCAGGATAATAACTCTTGACTGAACGACATTGGAGATTGGCCTGATGTCATCACAGATAATATTCGTATACACCTTGCCACTCAAGGATCTAAAACAGTTCAGCGTATGAACAGTCAATTCAGAGAGGTGTTTAGACATCAAGAATCAGCAAAAGGAAAGGCTAGAAAGCTTTCAAAGGCTTGTTTTTTCTGGCAAATGTCGAACGGCGATAAAGTTCTTAGAAAGTGGATGCGCCAAAAAAAGTATCATTATTTTGCTTTACAATATTGGGGGATCACGTTAAAAAACAAATCATACAGCAAGTCCAAATTTTTCTCTATTATTTTTGACAGTACACCTGACATCTCAAAGCTGGATCAAACTTCCCAAATTTACGGTACGTTGTCATGGATAATGACGGGGTGCAGGTTCGCGAGTCTTTTATTGACTTCATCGACACAAACAACAAGCAAGCTGCTGGAATTGCTGAGATGATTCTAGAGAAACTGCGTTCGGATGGCTTAGACATAATGGACTGCATGGGTCAAGGGTATGATAATGCTGCGGTCATGAAAGGTCAAAACTACGGTGTCCAAAACGTATTCTAGAAGTCGATCCCAAAGCACTATTCATTGCCTGCTCAAACCATTCTCTTAATTTTGCAGATATTCGAGCTGCTGAAGCTGAAGTCAATTCGGTAACATTTTTTGGTACACTTGACCGTTTACACGCCTTTTTCTCAACTTCAACACACCGCTGGGATATCCTTATCAACATAATCGGAACTCGCCTTAAACGCCAGGGGAGAAGCCGTCAAGATGGTTAGGGATACATTTTCTAAAATTATAGAAACTGGAGACATTAACTAGCATTAATCGACTAGATCTGAAGCAGGTGAATTATTAGTTGCTATTCAGTCTTTTAACTTTCCCACCTATCTTGCATTTTGGGCTCGTGTATTAACTGAAATTAATGATGCGCAAGTCTACCTTCAAAAACAAGGATTGACTGCTCACTCAAACTAAAAACATAGACATTTTTAAATAGTAATCGAGAGGAAATTGCTGAAGCCAGCATTGTCTTTGCAGAAATCGTGTGCTCAGATCTGAGAATCAGCACAAAACCTCAAAAACGTATTGGCAATAAGAAACAAATACCTGGTGAGAAAAGTGACAACTCTGTACTTACAAACAAACAAGATTATAAAGAGAGTTTGTGTGATACACAAACTCAGAGGCGGCCCCCGTCGGAGTCGGATCCCTGTCAGATCCGCCTATTCGCAAGATGTTTCGGATGTTCCTTCTAAGTCCCTGGCTCAATTCCTGTATGCTCCCATCCTTAAACTATCGCAATATTTCTGAAAGAAAAGTAAAGGTTAAATCATATTTTCAAAACCATTTAGTGTTTTTTTCTAACCGTGACGGATAGACCAACCAACATACAAAACGCACAAAAATATGTTAATTTCATTTTAATGGGGGCATTATACAATTTTATTTAAAAAAAAAACAGATTTTTTTTTTAAATTTAAGAAATTAGTTTAGAATCATGTCATTTCCGGTCTTTACGCTAGTACACGAAAGCCGCTGCTAAAAGTTCATTTAAAAAAATGTGCGTGACATCTTAATGTTTAGAGCATTTCTTATAGTAACATTTCCTCCCTTACATTTACGTAATTGTTTTAGAATAGGTGTTTTGTTATTAAAAAATCGCTTGCATAATTAATTTTATAAATTAAACGGTTTGCGTTTAGAAAACTAAAAGTAGCTATTGCACCTAAACTTTTCAAGCCGCATTTAATGGTGAAAAAATATTTTTCGTATCTCTTCTAGTTTTGGCGCTCTGAGTCTGACAGACGGACAGACAGACATAAATTCATTTTAAAAAATGTGCGTGATATCTACATGCCAAGAGCATTTCATATAGTAACATTTCCTCCCTTAGATTTACGTAATTGCTTCACAATTGGTGTTTTATTTTTAAAAAATCGCTTGCATAATAATTTTTATAAATTAAACGGTTTGCTTTTAGAAAGCTAAAAGTAGCCGTTGCACCTAAACTTTTCAAGCCGCATTTAATGGTGAAAAAATATTTTTCGTATCTCTTCTAGTTTTGGCGCCCTGAGTGTGACAGACGGACAGACGGACAGACGGACAGACGGACATTTTGCACAAACCTAATAGCGGCTTTTTCCCCTTACGGGGGCAGCTAAAAAGAGCCACGAAGGGAAATTTATTCTATCTTGGACAGGATTGTTCAAGAAATAATCATCCGATTCGAGCAACTTCATGATGTAGCAGATAGATATGAATTTTTGTCGCCTTCCGAGCTATTAAATCCTCAGGTCGAAATCAATCTCGATAGTACTCCTACCGACATTGATAAAAACGAATTTCTGCTGGAGCGAAAGAGGCTTCAACGGTTTGTCAAAGTTTCATCAGAAGCCTCCGAACTTCCAAAACAAGGACCCGTTGAGATCTTAAATTTTATTTTTAAAAAAATCAGCTAGATGATTCAATCCCGAATATCGCCATCATGATTCGCATATTTTTTAATCTTGCGGTAAGCATCGCGACATGCAAGGTTTTCCAAACTTAAACTGATCAAGGATTACTTGCGATCAACGTTGACAAATTTACCACTCACTAATTTGGCCATTTTGTCCATTGATCAAGAGTTGGTGGAAAAAAATTGATTTCGATACAATTATTGATACTTTTTACTTTTGCCAGCAAGAAAGCGCGTAAAATTCACTTGTAGTATGTTTATGTAAAAGTGATTTTTTTTAAATTAGCAATATTTGATTAATGAATACATATTATTTTGAACAAAAGAGTTAGGTTTTTCGCTGTTATTATTTTTTTTGTTTTTATTTTTTTTTTTTGGGGGGGGCACCAAGATGAGGTACCGCACCAGGCATCATATACTCTAGCTACGCCACTGCAGTAAAACTTAAGGTGTGAGAAAGTAACAGATTAATTAGATATCCTTGTTGTCAGACAAAGCGATGTCTTTGAATAGTCTCTTTTTATATGTGACAAAAATATCTCAGAGTCCATTGAGAGCCTATTGTCTTCCCTTATTCTCTGTGTTGCTGCCGTGAGTGGAAAAAAATGTCATAGGAAAAAGAAAGGCTTTGATCAAAAGACTCCAATAAAAAGAACACGCACCACTGCCTATTAACCAGTGGATGATCACCGCTGTTTGATCACCAATCTTTGAGGAACCCTATTCTTAAAGATGATTGTAAGCAAAAAAAAAATTAAAAAAAAAAGTAAAACAAAACAATAGTTACATAAAATAGACAACACCTCTTTTATACAACTTATAGAGCGATTCCTATCACATTAATAACTTATAAATTTTAATTAAAAAAAAGGAGCATTTTTTATCCCACTAACCCTTTTTTCCCATCGAGAAAGAATCTGAGTTTAGTAAAGGTATATATCTACTACAATTTAAAATATTCCAATGATAGGCTTATAGATCATAACTAAGAAGGCGATTCGTACAATTTTCCTGAACATTAATTTATTATTACTCTTTAATGAATATGAGAACATCGGAAGACATACAGATTGTTATGATAAATATTTTGTAGTTCTCCAGCCAAATTTAAATTTATTTTTCTTTACTTCAAAATAGTATAACGATCAAACTAAAATTTTCCCGCAAGCTGCCAACCAGCTAGAATGATTTCCCTTGAAATATATATATAGCTCCTCCTTCGTGTTCGAAGATGAGCACATTTCTCAATTCCTATGGACTCGAAGATGGCTGTATAGTCCAATCTTCGCTTTGAAAAGCCGGCCGCATATGTGGCATGGGTGAGTTTTGTCAGTTGCAGGTGGGCCTGCTTTTTCTCTCTGCTTTCTGTTGGTTCTGCGCTCTATCGCACTAGCCACTCTTCTAGCTTCAAAACTTGAGACTCCGAGACTCACAGCTTCTCGCCATGCGGAGTATCTAGAGCTAGTGCTTCCCAACCTTGAATGTCTATACCGCATTCCTTGAAATATACATCAACTGTCAAATTTCTAAGAAAAATGTTTATTGCAGTTTTTGAGATCCGTGTCCAAGTTCTGAGCCCATCCTCCCAGGTTTCAGTTCCCACAATGGTACAGCCAAAATAATAATAATAAGGCTTGTCTTCGAGTCCGAAGATAAGTGAGGAATACAGTATTTCCCGTGGCTGTGCAGCCGCAGCTGTGACCTATATATTTTGACACATTCAGGGCAAGCCTAAATAAAGAAAGTGTAATAAACAGCCTTTCTTGTTCATATGTTTTTGAATCGCTTAACTATATTTGTTACTGAATTGTTTTCTTTTTTTTTAAAAAAAGCTGTAAGAATAATAATAGGCTTGTCTTCGAATCCGAAGATTAGTAAGGAATACAGTGTTTCCCGTGGCTGCGCAGTCCCAGCTGTGACCTACATATTTTGCCACATCCAGGGCAAGCAAAACCATTGTCCGTAGGTGGTCGGTTTAGAGTTTCTTTTCGTCGTCTGCGTTTGTCCTAGGCGGCAGATTTTCTTTTGGTCTCAAATGTGTATCCCGCGGCCTTCGTGAGTGACCTCCAGTTGTCTCGTTCCGACGCCGCATGCAGCCAGGTGCTCTCTTCTATGTCAGCCAAGGAAAGTTGACGCCTAAGCTGGTCTTTGATATCTTCATCTCACTTTTTACATACCTTTAAATATTTTTATACTACGGACCTTCGTATAAGCTCTTTCTACCGTAGTGATATTAAATTGACTAGAGCAACGAACGGGTTCGTTTTACCTGTTTTTAAATCTTTAAAATTGAAGATTATTAAACCCTAGCCCAAAACCTCCCATCAGGACAGCGGACATTCTAAAGTACATACTATATGACCTGGTAGTTATAACTTAATTAGGAAAATCAATGATCTAGCATTAATTAGTCTCTAATCAACAAACACGGCTATATTAAGTTAATATTATTAACACATAGGTTCGGAATGTAATATTTTTTTCTTTTCATCTTAACAAACTCCGTAATTTATAAAATATAACGACGTCTCTTCATTTGTTTCATGTCTAGAGTATGAATTGTATTATTATATTATTTACTGTGGTTATCAATGCTAAATTTTGAGGCTACCAAAGAGAGGATTGGATTGCTTTACAATTAAATCATCCAGGGACAAATTTTCATACAATGCTAGCTGTAGTCGCTTAGTGCATTAGAGGATGGACCCTGAATAATGGACAAGTTAAGTCATGGATTCATGGACTGGCCGTGTCATTCTATCTCCGACACCAACCACGCGCAGGTAATCGTAATGACAGACTAATGGCAAAAACGGGGCTAAAAAAAAAGAGATTGTTTCGTCTCGGATGACCGCTGTAAATTTCTGACATAATGCTGGGGATCACACGTGAGTTCAGGTCACGTGCTATTGCGCAAATGTAAAACAAAAAAAAAAAAGGTAGGCGAGGATGCTCTTGTCACGTGATAGGAAGCCATCGGTCAATTCTTTTATTTGATATCAATAACCATGACACACTTCAGCACACGCATTGGTCGCTCACGGAGTTTATCGCGGCCAGTGCAATCTTCACGCTCCGTGCCTAAGGGTACAGTCATTTACATTTTGAGAACCGTTCAAAGATGGGATCACACGTTGCTACATGGTTTCCGAAACTGTCATAGCGAGACCTTTTCATTAAGGAAATTAAAGTGACTTTTCAAGCAAAAGTAGGGAATATTAGATAAAGAGTTATCAAGGAATCTTGTCTAGACCAGTGTACGAAGATGATTTGGTTGACTTGACCTCTCAATCAAACTTCCCAGGTCTTTTTTTGGGGAGATTAATATTGAGGAAGACATTCAACTCCGAGGTCTTCGGTAGCCCTCAATCATTGGCTACAACAGCTCATTCTTGGTAGCAGTGCTTCATGACAGTTTCCCAATATTATAATATAATGAAATGTACTATTTCCATATACACGTAAACGAATTTAATCCATTTCAGTAAATAATAGTTTACGGTATAATGCGATTTGTAGAATCAGGTATATTCGCTAGTTTTCCACACCATTAAGTATACCTATCTCTATATATAATTCTCAAAGTACAAGTTCAAACAAGCAACACGCAATAAGTAAATGGGAAGATCCCATGGCGCAGCACGGTGTGAATGGAAAATGGTGCATCCCAATCTGCACTGTTTTCATTCACAAAACAGCATAGACTTAAATAAATATAGACAAGAAAAAGGAAGTAACTTCATGTAACTTGAAAACATGTATATATATCTACTATTGAATTCGGATTTCCTAATTATATAAAATTTAAAAATTGCAGGATCTTCAATCTTAGAGATTAAACACAATTTATAGACATAAAATAAAGTACAAACAATTGCAATGCACACATTTTTGTTTCATAAAACTCTCTTATGAATTTGTGTAGTGAATGGAAAGGAGGTTAAAAAGTGGAAGCCGGAAAAGATTATATTGTGTCGTAAGACTCTTGAAACTAGAACGACAATACACAGATAGATACTACTCTCAGGTTGACTTTAGAAGTACTTTAATTAATATCACAAATTACTTTACTTTTACCTTACAAAAGATTTTAATAATTTCCGGAGATTTCCAGGACTTTTTCGTAGGCATATATTTAATAACATTTCACGAGATATCCAGGGGCTCCTGGTAAATCAAGAGGCCGCGGGAAATCTGTTATATCATGTTATAAAATGGTTCAATTTAATAATTTATACACCTAAAAATTAGCACGGGTCCAAAGAAAGTGCGGAACCCACTGCGGTCGCATATGTTGCAGTGCCTAAGACCTGCCCTGCAAAATAGCGGCGTATGGTATGCCGCCGGTCGACTAGTATAAATATGAACAAAAAATCAAAATTAAAAAAAAAAAAAACTTGCTAAGACAGATTGTGTTGTGCTCAGGCATGTCAAAAGACAGGTTTCTATATTTTCAGCAAGATTTGTGAGCTACAAAACTCTCAACAACTACAACCCTATCTACGTCGATAATAAAAAAGAAGAGACGTGCTCGAATCGAAAGTGGTACCAATACCGTTGCATTGTTAGTTCGACTAACAAATTGGTACCAAAGGATAAGGAGATTTATTAATATTCTTATTATTACATGGTTAATATTCATTAGTATTCTATGAGCTTATAGTTATGGAGATATACTTCAATGTCAACCTGGCCTAACTGATGTTATTGAATGATTATATAGTTGATTTAATTTGTTTTGTAAAGAGACCAGCTCTTATTCATAGCCTGAAGGAATAAACTCTTCCCTTAACTCTTGATCAATAGGATGATGTATGGAATAGCATCTTACCTTTATAATAAACAACACTGCTTAGTAATAGGTATTTCAAATTATAGCCGATTTATATACATGCCGAATAGATTAATTCTTTTTTTTAAACAAGAGTAAACATTGCATTTTAAATGTAAGCAGCTTGTTCGACATAAAAAACTTAAATAAGTAAAACAGATATTAAAAAAAAACATATAAAAACACTGTTTTTTACTATTAATATGGAATATTTGCAAAATGTTTATTTTTTTATAAAAAAAATATGCTTTCAGAGCTAGTTTTAAAAATTAAACTTCTTGCTTTCAGAAGTAGCCGTTGCATCCGAACGTTGAAAGGTCTAAAATATCAAGATATCGAATATCTTTAAAGTTTATGAGAGCTAAATGAGTCGGTCAGACGGACCTCCTTGATATCCAGGCAGAGTTCTATAGGCAACCCATCATCTTTCACTCACTATCTCCTTCGTCAGAGGGTTGGCACGGAGAGGTTTCCCGCTAAATGCCTTTTGGTTGATACAGGCCTGGTTGGTATTTATTAAAAACTCCAAAACTATTCTTGCTTCTCCATTAGCCTTCAATGACGCCGCCACATGAATGCCAAGAAAGTTGCCTGCGCTTGTTTCTGCCAGTAATTCAGGCTAGGTAATCAACAGAGAACACCCGCCAAATAGAGTACATTTACTTCATCCGCCACTACGGTATCGTAATCGGTACAGTATTGTCATTGTGATCTACTTTTTAAAAAAAGTTCTACAGTAATCGCGTCGCTGAATATGGTACAAACAATTTAAAAAAAAAACAAAAAAAACGGCGCCCATTACGCGTTATTTCCCATCAAGATATTCATTTCCGGTGAGCACAAACATATTGCTGCTACTTTGAATTAGTGTATTAGAAGTGTATCAGGGCGTGCTGAGGGAAGAACAGAGTTAGCTGCTGTATTAGCTTTTGAAAGCCTAGAACATTCGCTTTCTACTCTGTGTGGCTGTGTGTCAGTGTGGCTGGGTGGTATACATCTAACTCGTGTTTAAATCCCGATGTAGACCTGGGAATTTGACTGAGGGCTTAACTTGTGTTTGCTGAGAGCCCAAGTAGGTAAACCTTCTTCCATATACACTCTTCAGTCTACATGTCCAAAACACAAATTGGAACAAGCGTGCATTAGTTTAATAAACGATGAGCTTCACCTCACCTTAGTCTGTTGGACCGTTGGGGCATCACACAAGATCTTTTGACCGTCTTTCTCCATTCCTCTTCGTCTTTCGCCTTGCATAGAATCTATTTCAATGACAGTACCATCCATTCTTTTAAGCCGAGCTAAAAAACTATTCAAAAGCAAAAAGGCCCTACCCTAATAGTTGTATTTCTTGCATTGTTTCCATCCTAAATAAACCTTACAGCAACATTAATCAAGCTGGGCCAATAAAATTGAGGGAAATGCATGCAGACCAAAAGGACCTAGTATATGTTTCCACTCTTGTTATAAAGACTGCATTACAGACTAGAGCGTTGCAACAGAAATCTGGCTAGAATACAAATTAAACATTAATATAATTTTGCAAATAAGAGAAGTAAAGAGAGATAGATAGATAGAGAGAGAGAGACAGAGAGAGAGAAAGAGATAGAGAGAGAGGAGAACAGTGGGGAGTAAGGATAGAATGTTGAGGACGTCGCGGAAGTAATTATGTCTCGAGGCTGAACTATAATTACTTTTATTTTTTCATCTGTAGACAAACTCAAACCAATATCCGGAAAAAAAATGATATTGTTGTGTATAAAATTGAAAAAGTTATTTAAAAAA
>JADKLZ010081101.1:13210429-13222993 GCA_021533235.1 Biomphalaria straminea
TTTTTTTCTTTTTTAAAAATTAAAAAAAAAAAAAAAATTTTAAAAAATATATAAAAATAAAAACAAAACAAATCCAGACCGTCTTTTAGCTTTCCTAGTGGGCCAGCTTTTATAAGGTTGTTATTACCAGAAGAGGTAAGGGAGCACTGCACTCCACTACCTATAAACATGTTTCCAACGGCATGCGTCTAAGTAGCCTCTGACAAGCAGTTCGGTACTAGACATACACACAATTCACAGTCACGTGATGTATGCATCAAGTTCTCGTGGATTAAATAATTAAGATATTTATAGTCAAATTAATTCGAGGGTGGTGGCTGGGGGGGGGGGTAAGCGCTTGGCTTACAAACCTGGAGGTCCTGGCCCTGGGTTCAAATATCGTTCAAGACTGGAATTTGAATTTCTGGATTTTTAGGGCGCTCTGAATCCACCCCAACTCTAATGAAAAAACAAATAAAGGTTTGGACGTTGTACTGGCCACATGACACCCTGCTCGCTAACCATTGGGCAAAGGTCTCTCTATATCTCTCTCTATATATGGGGGAAATCACACACAACCTACCCCCCCATTCCCCCCAAAAAATCTTGGCTACGCCCATGATCGGAAGACACATTAGTAGCCTATAATAACATACTAGAAGTTTACGCCACTGGATGAGGAATGGAAACATTTTGTTGGTTTTAAATCACCTTCCGCATCATCTATGGCTCGATCCAGACGATAGATAAAAAATCGCCCGCCATTTGACAGAAACTATAAAGGGAAATAATCAGACACACACAAAAAAAAAAGGCGGTAAAAATAAATTATGGCGCGTTCCGTCAAAACTGTTTTGAGAAACAAGATGTGGTGATCCAAATGTCGCGCGCAGACGTAAACAAAAAGGAAGTTTCGAGAATACATTACGTTTTACCTAGGTTGATTTACTACGGTCAACGCTCGTTCTCAGTCTAATATTTCATAGTTATACATTTTTTGTTATGTTCGATTGACATTAACAACAACACTTGAGTCGCAATCATCTAAACATAGTAAACAAATTATACCCGAAAAAGAATCACGCTTAACTCAAAGGATCTTCAGCATATACATGTACACTTTTTTTTTATTGTGAAGCATTATAGGAATGAATGAAAGAAACCAACTCGTAAACAGATTAATGACATTTTGACATTTATTGTTTAAGCAGGGTAGTGATATTACCAGAACCAAAATTATAAATTGAAATATATTACGAAATACAAAAAATAAATCTTGACACATAGTTGACACATTTCATGCACATACGACTACAAATAACCACCAAATAACCACCTTTACTAATGAAAGCCCAAAAAAGAGGCCAATAGCCCGAAAATAGCCCGAAAAAGAGGCTGAGCCCAAAAAAGAGGCAAAGAAAAGAGGCAAAAGCCCAAGGATCCCTAGGATGTAAACAGCTCGACAATTGATGTTTTTTTCCTAAAAAAAAAAAAAGAAAAAAAAAAAACACCTTTACTTTCCCAAACTTATATCAGGCACTCATAAGAGTTGGGTAAACTCTAGGGAGTCAAGAATTCCAAAATTCATATCTTCTTGAGATTTGAACTCTAGTCTCCTCGAGGCCTCATACAAATTGAAACACTTGAGCTATAGATATTTTAAAACTATAAATACATCATTTGTTACACATTAGTTAGGCACAGTGATCTGTAACTATGACAATCTCGACTGTCTTTGTTTTGTTTATCTGATTCAAAATCTTTTTTAATTTTCTTCTTTTCCAACTCTTACATCTAGGTTCCATTATATCTCAAGCATATTTCGACTTATCGCTTTATCATCTATTTCTCTTGATGCATATTATTGTTTAAATTATGCAAATCAAATCTTACAATCAAGGTATAAACGAAGAACAGATTACTCTGATTATTATTCAGCTGCAATTCAGCTTCAAAGTGTAAATCTTTCATTCTATTGTTTTTGTCTCAATCCTTGTTGGATTCTCTCTTTTCTTATCTTTTCATTTTCTCCCTCTTGCATATGAATTGAGCTCTCAGTTGCTTTGTTTATATCTCTCCATATAATAATAATAATAATCTTTATTGTCCGTGAGGAAATTTGTCTTACAATTTGTGCATTACACCAAACAAAACATCAAGCCTAAAAAAAACATTCATACCTGACTCATTCAAAATTTACATGTGAAAAAATAGTTTATGTTTATATCAAATTATTTCTATTCAATGATTTCACCGCCAGGGGAACAAAAGAGTTTTTGTGTCTGTTAGTCTTTGCTATCGGTGTCTTGTATCTCTTTTGTGATGGTAAAATCACAAAATCCTGACCCAAAGGGTGATTTTTTATTTCCAGAATCTTTTTAGCTTTTTTGTGAATGTTTGTCTCAATTTGTAAATATGTATGCAATTCTGGAAAGACCCTAGATGTTTGCTGGGGGAATGTAAGACACAAGTAAAGAATCCTTGACTTAGAAGACATTGTCTATATTTGGCGGTACCTTACAGTCAGGCCGAAGCCACTATATTATCTGAACCATAGTGAGTATATCATTATTTGACGGTTTGATTGTCCCCTTATGGGGATGTAATAAGTCTTCAATTTAGCTCCCTTAAAACATTAATTTCCCTTGAGAAGCAAACTTTTTTTTGTCGGAGGTGGGGGGTTGATGGGCGGGGGGTGCTATTTTGGGGAAATTTTTTTGAGAAAAATGTTTGTTTTTCTAATATATATTTCAAGTTAGAGTATTTAAAAAAAATGTAAGAATTGACAGATTCCATCATTTTTTCTATTTGTATTTTCTTCTACGTTAAAGAGATTATCATTGAATACGGTAGAGTGTAGTAAACTATATGTTCTCTTTTTATTATTAAAGTCAAGATTTCATAAGTTATTATGAGTAAAATAATCTGTATAAAGTTTATAAAGGCGGAATGATCTTCGCCTCCAGCGACATGTCGCATGCATTCTGTTTTAGAAAAAAAATGGTTTCAGGATAAAATAGTGAACGTACAAGAAAAGATACTAGGCTAATATAGTGAATATTTTGTATCAAGACAAAAAGGTACTTGGCTAAAATGACCAACGATAAGTAATGTATTTTTCTTTGGACCTGTTTGTTCAGCTGATAATCACCCGATTAACTTTTGAATATTTTTTGAATAAAGACACAGTGGCCGATAAAAAAAAAGAGTAATCAACGACGTTCTCATATAACTTCGCGCCACATGTATATTAAGGACATCAGATCAGTTGACACTTCAGTGGACACAAGAAGAGGCTACAAGCGTTGCAAGTGACCAGTATATATGAAGACAGCTTTCAACCCAATGCGCCGAACAGCGAGGGAGGATCTAAGTCTAAGACAGATGGTCGAATGAATGACCTGATGGAAAATATTGCTTTGGATAAAAAGACATTAAAGTTTTGCAAACAAGAAAACACCAAAGATTGCCACATTGTCTAATCAATTTCGAAACAGCAATACTTTAAAAATAAAGACATTATTCGAAAGAAGAAAAACTTTTTTTTTTTGCTGTTTAAACTTTTTTTTTTTTGGGCGGGGAGGATTTCAGGTGACAAGGAAACACCGTCTCAGTGCATCACATACCATAGCTACGCCACTGTATAAAACCGAATTAGTAAGAGTTAGAGCAATATTAGCGTCTTCAGCAACTAGAAAGAATATAAGACACAAAGATCTTTGAAAACAGTTAGCTCCCCTTCCACAACACTAGTGATTTTCTAAAAATAGCCTAGTGTCGTATTTAAGCCTTTAAAAAAGACTATTTTGTATTCGCCTTTTCAAAGAATATTGTTTTCTTATATTTTTCTCAAAGAAATGTTTCAACAACAAGTGAGTTGACGACATGACTTACTCTTTTTCCGCTTTGTTGTTGCCTTCACCTTGCATCTATAGGTAGATATTTGTTTGTTTCTTATAAAGTAAAGAGATAAGAGATGTGTAAGTGTGGTGCACATGTAAAGAATAAAAAATTGCACAAAATACTTCAGACTTAAGAGCACAATAAACGCCAATACCTTACAAATAATCATAATCTGCTGGTGGCCACTATTTTTTCGACAACTGCGCTGGGTTGGACACCTATCTGACATGACTGATGAACGTATGGCAGAGGCGTTCATTCACTAGGTTAAAGCGTAGCAGTGGTGCTTCCCCCTCCCTCTCCCTCACCAAAAAAAAAGCTATAAAATCAACTCAAGTTTTCTATTTCGCTTAATCAAAATTAAACAATAAACAATAAAAACAAACTAACATATACAGCAGGGTCCCCCACCTCAAAGTTAGTACCATATAGTTGATACCCTATTTTTAATGTGAGTGTTATTCACAACTCATTTACACATATAAGGTGAACAATTTTAACCTTGAGTTAACCATTTACTTGAGGGCAAGCAGTTAGATACAGGTAGTAAGAGCAGTTGGTAAGAAACAATCAGTAAGAACAGTTAAAGACTGTAAGGAGCTATTATAATGTAAGTTAAGATGTGTACCAACATTTCTATAAAAGAAAAGGAGTCGATAAGTTATTGTCAAGTTATTTCTATAAAGGATTATTAGTGAATATTCATGGATTATATCATACTCCATATGTGTTGTTATTATATATACATATATATTAAACATAATATTTGTGTCTGCTACATAAGGAGTTATTTCCTCATTTACGAGAGATTTATGAACGTATGAAGTATTCATCCTGACAACGCCTACAATATAAGTTTATAATATGAACCCAATGTCACCAAGCGGGCATCCAAGACTACCAAAGTTGAAGCAGATTATTCCTCTAGTATCTTTCTATATGGCCTCGCTAATGTTAGAGCTGGCACACACACAAAGATGGCCCACTATCCAAGCTAACGTGAAACTGCTAAGAGCTAAGGAGCACTCATGTTCGTTTCTTCCAACTGAAGTCAAGGGGAAACAACCGTAACTCAAGACAGGAAGAGTAATTTGATTACTAGTTCTGTCTCTTGTCTTTGAATGTATATTAACGGTTGAGTTTATTGCTACACATACTACTAATCATAACATAACTCTTTTTTTTAGCATGCTTCGTTAATATAACGTACATTATCTGTACAGTTTGGACATTTGTCTTTTGTTTAGCGCTTTTTTTTTAACACGCCATCGTCATTAATATAATTTTTTATAGGCCTCTAGTTCAACTCTAGTTCAGGGCAAAAGATAGAGAGGAATGGAGAAAGATGGTCCACAAGTCTTGCTTGGTGCCCCAACGGTCCACCAGACTAAGGGATAGGTAACAGGTAAGGTAACAGTTCAACTCTCCATTTAACAATTTTATCTTCCCAATCATTTTTCTTTGTGTTCTCTGCTTTTTGGCCACAGATTTAGGGCCACCATTGGTGGAGTCATTGACTGTAGTAGGCCTAATGGTGGATTCATTGACAGTAATCATTTCAAAATTCAAGGGCCAGCAAATATGATATAATAATCTTGGTAAATGTTATATCACGAACCTTTTTTTTTTCATACTAAAAATAGCAAGCCTGTTTATCCTGCCGCATATGCGGTACCCAAGTCTCTCCCTTAACCTTGTAGCCAGCACTAATGCCGCCAATAATGAGTTCGCTCTAGAACAATGTAAATAAGAGAAGCTAAAATAAAGTTTTAACAAGGCAACCTCTTTACATAGTAATAACAGCTACAATTTTCCGAGGTTAGGGTGGGTAATTGGGTCAGGGAATACAATTTTCCGTTTTTAAAAACCTTTAACTCATTAGTAATTGTGAGCTAAGCGATTTATCTTAGAAAAAGTTGACAGCTTCACATTAATCATAAAGGAAGAATTGCTTTCAAACGAATTCTCCTAGCTGTTTGTCATTATAACTTAGTTCTTTATTGGACATTGCGGGAAAAATCGTAATGGAAAAAGCAAAGAAAGAAACGACCAGAACATACAAGGAAATAAATTTTTAAATTAATTAGTGACATTGATTTAACTCTATAGATAGTGGAGTGCGTTTGGTATTTGTATTATCAGTACAAAGTCAGATTTGTCACTATTTTTCGGTATCACAGCGTAGAGGGTCCCCCCCCTCATTTCCAGGCTATTTTCGCCGTTAACATTTGTACACCATTAAACCACACTAGACTAGTGGACAGCTTGCGAACTAAATGAGCTCGATTGTTATCGCTTTTTGTCCAACGGGTTGTACTATAATTTCTTTGGACCCAGTGATAAATATGTACAAGGAACTATTGATTTTTTTTTTAACAAATGTTCGTTTCAATTAATAATTGACAGGCAGGAGACCCGTTGGACTAACGAATAGGCGCAAGACTACAGCAGTACCTCAAGTGGGATGTGTTGCCGAGTGTTATCCATTGCTCGGGTAGATAACTTAGGGGGCGCAGGCTCATATCCTGATATAAACTTAACAAGCGTAGCATTGTGTTAGATGGTTGGTATGGAAACCATCTCCCAGGTACGTCCCACCACCTCTACAAAAGAAATGGGACCAGTGTGGACTGAATGTTTTATAGAAACATAAACAAGCAAAACATTAAAAAAAAAAGTTTGACATGTTTCGGATGTTCCTTCAGAGTTGAAGATAGTTACTTCCTAGTCCAAACCTCCCGCAGGACGACAGGGTGTGGAAGCGGGCAGGGTTTGAACCCTGGACCATGGGTATATCTGAACGACAGCCCAGCGCGCAATCCGCACGACCAGGCAGCTATCCATATATTTTTTTGAAAACTACAAATCCAATACCTCCTTTATGCAACTTATTTGGGCGATTGCGTTTATCTTCCAAAATAAAGGAATGTTAGATTTAAAACATTATTTTAACCCCATCCCTTTCTCCCAGTGAAAGAATCCTGTTTAAATGAATGTATAGATCTAGTACACCTTTTAATATTCCAATGTTAAGCATTTAGATCTAGGCTTAAAAGATGATGCACACAATTTTCTTGAACATTAATTTATTAAACACTTGAGGCATTAAAAAAATACACACCTTTAATTTGAAAAAAAAAAAAAAAAAGCAAACTAGCCCTTTTAAGAGCGCGATTGTCATTTTAAAACCGCTGTAGGATCTAGACCTAGATTTAGTCTCTAGCCAGTTTCCCATTTGCTGCCAACGAGCAAGTAATTCTTTTCTCAGCGGTATACACAAACTGTTAAATTTCTAGGAATGTCGTTAGAGTCATTGTTGAGATCAGCGTCTGCCCGCTCTCCATGAAGGATTGACTTGAATAGAGTTATTGCAAAAATACGCTATGCAAAAAGCGAGAATAATAATAATAAGGATATAAACTTAATTTGCTATACTTACCATTCAAGATTTATAACTGAAAAATGGTTTAATATTTAACCTGAGTAATGAGAGACAATGTCCGAAAACTAATGGCATGAAAAATGAAGATATCAAAAGAGATATATATTTGAAAACTAACTCGTAGGCAGACCATGCGGGCCGTATGAAAGAAAACATTAGTAAAAGAACATGCTGAGATTAGTCCCACAGAGCACGTGACAGATAGCAGACAGTCTTGCTAACAAATTACGTTACACACACAAAATGTATATTGCCATAAATTCAAAAGAGGTGAATAATCACGAATTTGCCCTTACATTCTTATTTAAAATATGTCTTTACCTATGTGTATAAAAGTACAGTTCCTCTTTCAGTGGCGTTGCTAGGGTGGAGGGAGGAGGGGGGAGAATTTGAAATTCCCCCCCTAGCCCTCACTTGAGGGAGGGCCCAAAATAGTATTTTTTACATTAAAAAAAAGTATTACGCAGAATGCATGGGCCTTCATAGAGGTCAATCCTCCCCGGGCCCCCAAACGATGGAAAATTTCTAGCTACGCTCCTGTCCCCTTTCAGTCATTGCGATCTATAGGGCAGATGATGTAAAAAGAAAAAAAAAAACAAGTATCCCAACTATTTAATACACTGGCGGTCTACTTTCCTTTCGAGCACCAAACATACAGAAGAAATATATATATCTCCGGTTTCTTGAGATCTAATAATAACATAGTTGAATGACGCCCAGGTCAAAAGAAACGTTCTTCTGCAGTGTTTTAGTAAACGTTTAAACTTCTCAGATCAAATACTAGTTGAATGACTTTATAATGAACGCAGATTTATTGTCAATGGTAAGCAGTAAATGCGTCTTTTACAAAGTATGTCTTACCGATTATCTTTCTTCTTCTTCTCCTCTCTCTCTCTCTCTCTCTCTCTCTCTCTCTCTCTCTCTCTCATCCTCTTTCTGTCTCTCGTTCTCGTATTGATTTTTTCTCTAATATAGCTAATTATTAAGATGTTGATTAATATACAACATGGTGGCCACAGGAGCCTGAGAATTAGGTTTTCAATTTTTTGGATTCAGCAACAAATCAGAGCAGAACCAACATTCATCAAACAACTTGAACTGCTTGTTATCTTGAGAACCACAAATTACTTCTCCTTTATCTAATAGTACAAACTAATTGTTGTTCCGACTCCCATTGTTGGCCAATCTAAAGAAATGAGAAGTATTGAAAGAATACACAATGAAGCAGCAACCCAATTAACGCAAACGCATGATTAATTTATCGGTACTCTATTAAAACATTTTTTTTGTTCCGTTAATGACACTCGGAGATAAACTTGCATCTGTTGTTTTTAGACTGCTTTAGAATTCATAATAACAGTTTCCTTTTCTTTTCGTCTGTATTGAAGTAGTATGCTAGAGGAAACCGAGATTCAAGCTGCAACTAATACATTTTAAGGGTCAATCTTTTAAGAGAATATCTAAAGTATTAGATGTTATCGGCTCTTGTTAAAAACGTTTGATCGCTTCGAATGGGTCTATTGTTTCTCTTGTTTCAGCTTTTAGTTTCACATGGGTCAAGTATAGTGTTTGTTTAAATGGACTTACTATTTCGTTTGTTTCAAACGGACAATGCACTTCACTTGTTTCAAATTGGCTCATTATTCTATTTGTTTTAAATGAACCTATTATTTGTTTCTAAAGGGCCGAAATTTCGCTTGTTTGAAATGGGCTGTTATTTTACTTGTTTTAAATTGGCCTGTTATATTGCTTGTTGTTTTGACAGTAAGGTAGAATAGTTCTCTTCGCCTGCCAACTACAATCAATGTTAATAAACCAGTGGTTTTCATCTCACTATTTTATGGCTCTCAGACCTGGGTGCTCAATCGAAGATTCCATCAAAGGTGCCTTAGCTTCACAATGAACATACGTTATCAAGAACAGCTTAGAAATAACCATAACAACCAAATAACGCTAACCCTAAACCTTAACCCATACCTTTCAACAACTGCACTGGGTCAGACAATAATCCCTCAATCAGGACGACCGCATATCAAAAACGATTATTCTTTGGCAAGCTCAAAGGACGATGGCGTAACAGAGGTGCCCCCCGGAAGTGCTCTGAAGATCTAACGAGGAGACATTTCACTGCCAAAGAGACAAGTAGGTGGCAGCAGTTGTTCTTCAAATGAAACACTTGAGCACTAAAAACACTCATGGAAGACGCATTTGATACCCAAAGACTAGCCCTTGCCAAAGACTAGCGAAGAAGACGAAAAAAAAAAGAGTTTTATAGAGGAAAGGGGGGTGGGGTCTGCAAATGTTCCTTTCGGCCTTGCAAGTCATATTAACACTAAAAAGATTATTATTTTACCTTTACCTATCCCTTAGTCTGTTAGACCGTTGGGGCACCAAGCAAGATTCGTCGACCGTCCTTCTCCATTCCTCTCTGTCTTTAGCCTTAGTTAGAAGCTCACTCGATGGCATGCCCGTCCATTTTTTATGTTGTCCTCCCATCGCTTTCTCTGTCTGCCTCTTCTTCTTTTTCCTGGTATTGTTATCTGAAGGAAGGTCTTTGCGAGCCCCAAAGATCTTGTGAATGGCCATAGATTTTTAGCCCAAAGACAAGCCCTTGCCGACGACTAGCGCAGAAGAGAAAAAAAAAAGGAGTTTTATAGAGGAAAGGGGGGGGGTCTGCAAATGTTCCTTTAGGCCCTGCAAGTCATATTAATATTATTATATTGAGCATTATAGTGTAGTCGAAGAGACTCTAGCTAGACTTCTGTACATTACAAACAAATGTCAGGTTTGTAGAGAAATTCTAGAGTACAGCAATACCAAACTAAAGACATGAGTTCGAATGTATTGTCATGATCCAGGTTACTGTGTACACACGTGATTGTCCAAGCAAGACAAAGTAGCAGAAGTAAAGAGACCAGCATGATCAGAAATATTCACACTCACTCCATCGAAATTTAAGTGATGCATTTTCTTTTTTAGTAACGGACTCTTTAAATATTTTGTATCAAAACAGGGGACGCTATTCGCAGTCTTGAACCGTGTTTTGTCACGGGCTACCGTTGATTACCGCCCTTGTTTCATTTTAGCACGATCAATATATCACACGTCCCATTCAAACATCTCTTCCTACCTACCCCCTCCCTCCCTTGACCTGCCAGTGGTTTCTTCCATATGTTCTTATAATAACATATCAATCAAAACAGCGCTTATTGCGGACGTCTATCAAAACCTAGCAACGTCCAACAGTTTTTATGACGTGGCTAACTCACCCCACGCCCTACATTCTCGTCTTTCTCTTTTATTTCTAAGAATTAATTTTTTTTTTTTAAATTTACTTAAGATTTTATTTTTTTTTTCTATATCGTGATTCCATGGCGTTACTTTTATGATATCATATTTTGTATCTTGAGGTATTTGTTCCAAGTTTATCACATAAATAGGTCTACATGTTATCTGTGTAAAGATCTTCAGATACTTTTATTATTGGCTATAATAATAATATATAATAATCGGTATCTCAAGGCGCTGATATTTATGTCACAGTGACCTAATATGCCCTTAATGTTACTGTATTACAATTAAATTAACCCATTTCAGTCGGATGAAAACTGTGCAGAGCTTTGTGCTGTTCATGTTTCAAAGCTTGTGGGATGTGTGACCTAGCAAGAGGGGCTCTGAATTTGAATCCCAAATTGAGCTGAGGTGTGTTTGTGGAGATCATATTTCCATAATGGAAACCTTCTCCCAGAGAGCGCCTCCTCTAGTGTAATCAGTCATGTAATTAAATTTGTAATAGATCTAGACTTGCAATTATAAATCTGTGCGATTAGAAATATTTTTTTTTACCATTGTTTTTGTTTAGCGCTATTTCATGCTTGTAGCTTTCCCAATACCCTGTGATCCTGGACCAGTTGGAAAAGGGTAGGGAAGAAAAGGACGGTATATCTGGGTGATCGCTTTTTTAATGTATTTAAAAAAAAAAAGGGAACGACCTGAATGCAAACCACTCAACTAGCAAGAGTCTATGAACATTGTATAGTTATTTATTGTTTTTATTTCATGTTTTGTGTTCTCTAAGCCTCAGACGACAGTCTATAAAGGGGACTAATTCAGCTTATACCACCACTTCAGTCAAGTACAATTTCTTTCCTTTGTTTGAGATACCAAAGAAAAAATGTATTATCAATATTTATTTAAATCATTGCTTAATTTTTTAAATTGATTCTAGTGTTGTCAAGTAGAAGAAATAATTGTGCAGAATTTCAGCTTGATCCTAGATTGGGTGTCATAGAAATAACGTGTACAAACTTTTACCAGACAGTCAGAGTGAGTTATTATAAGCTTTGTAAAAAATAGTTGGAAAAAAACTTTACAAAGTGTAAGAAAACAGTATTTACAAACATATATCTCAATACTGTACGAAGTTTTCTTTTTTCGATATCAAACAAAATTAATCAATTACCAACTATTTGATTTTTTAAAAATATGTTTTGTTTGGAAAATGGAATAATTGTGCGAAGATTTAACTTGAAGCGTGAATGAAAATTGGGAAAAAATAACGTTTTTCAAAATGTATACCAGACAGACAGACAGAGTGCGTGAGTAGGCGAAACAACTAAGTTGATATTTTTATGATTATAGCTTAAACCCCAGGAGAAGAACAAACTGGTTGCATTGATGTATTGGAACAGAAATGACAAAGCATTAATACTCTCTGTTTGCTTACTACTGAAACAGAAATGACTATTCGAGAGGAGGAAGTTTTTTTTTTTTAAGGTCACGTGACCTACTTCTGCTAACCTTGATTAAAAAGCAGTGCCATGTGACTTCCTCCACGAACTAATTGTGCGACGTGGAATCGATGGTGATACAGTTTCCTGCCATTACTGAGATATGTTATTGATGTCTAGTGAGGGTTGATACCGATACGGACTTGCAACTCCAATGTTCGGCTTTCTGTTTTAAGATAAACTATTAGAGATTCCCGCAGTTTGACTCCAACTAATGGTTTCTTGCTTTTGCAACGTAGAATAAGAATATTTAGAATGTGGCGCTTTAATGTTAATAATTAATTATGTGACGAACTGTTAAGTTATTAGATCAACCTTATTATAACTTCTCCTATCGGCTTAAAAAATAATTTATAGGCGAATCGTAAAAACTGAATCCTGGACATGTATCTCGAAAATGGCTCTAACGATTCTCATAGAAAATTGATAGTTGATGTATAATTTTAAGGG